>CM075985.1:26440001-26846498 GCA_038087875.1 Malacoraja senta
ATTCTTGACTGTGGTATCATGTGGACATCAATCCTTCCAAGATATTCCTCATTGAAGACAAAAAAAATGTTGAGGTACTGTAATTTTGAGAACTTCTGTTAACTTCCTGCTTGTAAGATTACACTCTGGTTGATTGGCAAGATATTTAAAAATCTCTACTCAGTCTTTTTGCATATAAATTATTGATCTTGCTCATTTTAGATGGGCTTATAATGTCCATTGAAGAAACAATGATCGGAAGCAACATTACACGTTTCAGTCCTCAGATGCAAATAACTTGGTTGGTAGTTTGTTATTTTTAGAAATTTTACTTTGTCATTGTAGATTAATGATATGAATGCCAGAGATATTTCATAATATTTGAGGAGGAAGAAACAAACATATATTGAGGTGCAGTCGCAAACTTTTTAGCTCCGCTGAAAAAATCGCGATTTTTCGCGTTAAAATCGGGTCTGGAGGTCGGGACCGTTTTTAAAAACTTACCGGAGCTTCATGTCGCGGTGCTGATGACGTCATCAGTAAGCGCCGCGATTTTAACGGAGGGAAAGTCATTTTAAATGAAAAGTACATCTCCAGGTCAGAGCCCACAGAGGAAAATCTCAAAACATCTGCTGAAGACTCTGGAACAGCAAGAAACTTCAGAACTGACCTCTGGAGAGGTCTCTGGAATGGCTACTCGATCTGCAAAAGAGAAAATCGAAATGGAGGACTTAAGAAACTCGGTAAGAGATATCAAAAATGATATGGAAGCTGGGAACAGTAAATTGATAGCCGGTAATGATAAAATACTTGAGGGTATTGAGGCTCTCCAAAAAAGAATTGAAGGTGTGGAAAAAGGACTATCGATAAAAATTGAAAAGGTGGCAGAAGAGACCACAAAGATGTTTGAGGCTGTGCACGAAACTGTGGCTGCAAATGCATCTGCAGTGAATGATTTGGAAGCTGCTGTGGAAGTGATGGCTGGAGAGATGCAGACTATGAAGTCAGAAATAGATAGTCTCAAGAACCAAGTCACAAAGGTTTCGAATAAATGTGTTGACCTAGAAGCTCGCTCAAGACGCCAAAATATAAGAATACGTGGTGTAAAAGAGGGAGCTGAGGGGGACAATGTTTGTGAGTTCGCTGCCAACCTAATTAAACACGTACTGAAGCTACCAGAAGTACCTGTAATTGAAGTAGCACATCGACTCCCCAGATTTAAATCAAGATCTCAAGGAGAACGTGCCTATCCACGACAGATCATAATTAAACTTCGGGATATCTCAACAATGGAAGCGCTGATGAAAAAAATCAACCACGGAGAGAAGATGATGTACAGAGGTGATACTATTAAACTCCTACGGGACTACCCTTATGAGATTGAGCAAAAGAGAAGAAAGTTCTCACAGACCAGAGAAGTTCTTTATGGTGTTAAGGGAGTTTTGTGTGGAGTGTTTTATCCGGCTAGAATGCGTATCACCTTTGAGGGAGTGTCAAAAACATTCACTAATTCGGATGAATCTCTCAAATACGCTCAAGAAATCGCGACTAAGGCTGCATCAACTGGAGATTGAAAACCAAGACGACAGGAACAAACGAACTTGCTTATTCTTCCAACAAGAGTATCACAAGGAAAGTGAATTAACTGAACACTGATTTTTTATTTTTTATTTGACTTCAAGCAACAGATTCTTAGTGAGACGTGGCTAGACATTATTATCTTCGCTGGAACATTGTGCTATGTAATTCAAGGACACTACGTGCTCAAACGAGGAAAACCTGATAACACGAGACGAACTGCTGGGCTGAGAGTGAAAAACATCACATGGCTTATATTGTTTATAAAAAACTGAAAAAACTGAGAACTAAGAATAATTAACAATTAACAATACTAATATAGAAATAGCAATTGAAATAGATAAAAAATGTGCAGTCTGCTCTGTTTAGCAGATAACAGCAAGTGCTATGCAGCTCGAGAGTGGAGGGAGGGGGAGACCGGGTACCTGGCATAACTCCAGGAGCCAGACTCCCGTTAACCCTTCCAGCGAACAGCTCATTTTTAACAATATTAAAATCAATTTAAAATAGTTAAGAGATAATATACACTCGAGGTTGATATGAAAAATATATACGGCTTATATAGTTTTACAAAATGCTGAGAATTAATCATAATTAATAATTAACAATACTAATATAGAAATAATATTTGAAACTGATAAAACTGTGGTGCCTGCGTCATAACGCAGACAGCAGTTATCACCTATGTTCGCAGCTCGTGGAGAGGAGAGGAGATCAGGCACCTGGCACAATTCCAGGAACCTGACTCCGATTAATCCACTCAGTAAACCGCTCACTTTAACAATACTAAATTCATTTTAAAATAGTTAAGAGATAAAGAGTGAGTAGGATATGGAATCGAATACATTTGACACATATATAAATTGTAACTGGGTGAAATAGAACTGAATTGGAAACGGTAATGACCCCATAGATTTTGGGTAATAAATACAGCGGGGCTAACTTTATACCAACTACGCCGGAAGCGTTATGGATGTCGTACCCCACAGACGAGTGGGCCACTCACTACGGTGTTGAAATTTTAGACACCGTAAATTTATTTGATTTATATATATTTTTTTAATCACAATATGTCACATCTGTGTGTTTTTTCTTCAAGGACAATCGCGCAGGAGAACTACCAAGGAAGTTTATAATAGAAATACTCCCAAAATAACCAGAGTCCGGAGGTATGAACGCACCACAATAATTAAGGTCATTAAAACTGGTAAAAATGCATGACGACAATCAAAAGAAAATAGGAGGAATCACATTATGTAGTTGGAATATAAGGGGGATTAATGAACCTATTAAAAGGGGCAAGATACTAGCTCAGTTGAAATCATACAACACGGACATTGCGTTTCTACAGGAAACACATCTTAAACAGCAAGATCAGACAAGACTGAGGGCGAACTGGATAGGCCAAACATTTCACTCTTCATTTACCTCCAAATCTAGAGGTACTGCAATTATTATTCGTAAAGGAATTCCATTTAAATCAAAGAACACTATTTTAGATAAGGAAGGGAGATATCTTATAGTAGCAGGGGAGATCAATAATATGCCAATTACGCTGGTAAACATATATGCGCCCAACTTTGATAACCCTCAATTTTTTAATAAAATTCTGAATATAATTGCAGAATCTAATTATCAAAATGTTATAATCGGAGGAGATTTTAATTGTGTTTTAGATCCTTATTTAGATAAATCGATGCAAAAACAAAAAGGTCAGACGAAATCTAAAACCAGTGAACTCTTACACACATATATGGAAAACACAAATATAACAGATGTATGGAGGATTGCAAACCCGACGGGAAGGGATTACTCGTTTTATTCAATGGTGCATAAAACATATTCACGGATAGACTATTTTCTTGTGGATACAAAATTAATTTCGCAATCTCTGAATCCTAAATATCATATTAATGCGATCTCAGATCATTCTCCGTTAACTTTTGTTCTAAAACTAGAAGGAATGTCTATGAATAAACCGGTCTGGAGGTTTAACTCACAAATTTTAAAAGACCCTCAAGGGAGTATCTATCTAAAAAAACAGATGGATCTATTTTTTGAGTTAAATGATACACCAGAGATATCCCCCACGTTATTATGGGAATCCTTCAAAGCATTTATAAGAGGAGTCATTATTTCATTTCAAGCTTATCAAAATAAAAAGAATAAGAATGAACAAAGACACTTAGAAGATCAAATAAAACAGTTAGATATAGATAATGCTAAAGACCCAACTATGGATAAACATAATAAAATACTACTACTGAAATTTCAGTTAAATAAATTACTGTCAGAGAAAGTTATAACATTATTTCAAATCACAAAACAAGAACACTTCGAATTCGGGGACAAACCCCACAAACTGCTAGCACGACAACTTAAAAAACGGGAAAAAGAGAATGCAATATTAAAGATTAAATCAGATAGAGGGGAAGTATTAACACTACCCAAGGATATTAATAAAAGATTTGCTCAATTTTACCAGAATCTATACACATCTAAAACGTCAATAGACAATAATAAAATCTCAGAATTTTTAGATAATTGTAATCTACCACAATTAGAACGCAGGGAACAAGAGGAACTGGGAGCACAAATTACTTCTAAGGAGATAGAAGACACAATAAAAACACTAAAAAATGGAAAAACACCAGGACCAGACGGATTCAGTAATGAATTTTATAAATCTTTTTATGATATAGTTACTCCACGATTACAAAAAATGTATACATATGCTTATAAAGAGCAAAACCCACCTGAAACACTAGCGGAATCAACGATCATATTAATACTTAAAAAAGATAAAAATATAGAAGAACCAGGATCATATAGAGCTATTGCTTTGTTAAATACGGATCAGAAAATAATAGCAAAAACATTAGCCAATAGATTAAGCAAGTATGTTAGTAGACTAATACATGAGGATCAAACAGGATTTATACCTAAGAGACACTCATTTAATAATTTGAGACGTTTGCTTAACATAATGCATTCACATAAATCTGATGACCAAGAGTTAGCTATCATCTCACTGGACGCAGAAAAAGCGTTTGATCAAGTAGAATGGGACTATATGATCAAAGTATTGCAAAAATTCCAATTGGGAGAAAACTTTATTGCATGGATAAAACTACTATATAACAAACCTACGGCTAGAATACTAACTAATAATATATTATCTTCAAAATTCGAATTATCTAGGGGCAACAGACAAGGATGTTCACTATCACCGCTGTTATTTGCTTTGGTAATTGAACCCCTTGCTGAAAAAATAAGAACACACTCGAATATTCACGGTTATAACACAAAATATTCAAACAACAAACTATCCCTATATGCTGATGATGTACTACTGTACATCACAAAACCACAAATTAGTATACCAAATATATTAAACTTAATTGAGGACTTTGGATCCTTTTCAGGATATAGAATAAATTGGAACAAAAGTGAAATTATGTCGATTAAGCCAAAAGACTCAACACATCTCAGGAAATTCCCTTTTAAAATAGCTATGGAAAAATTCAAATATTTAGGAATTGAGATTACTAGAAATTACCATGATATGTTTAAAGCTAATTATAATCCCCTACTTAAGAAATTAAATAATCTGATTAAATTTTGGAAAACACTTCCGATGTCCTTAATAGGTAGGATAAATGCTATAAAAATGATTTTCTTGCCACAAATCCTTTACCTATTTCAATCAATACCTATATATCTCCCAAAAAAGTTTTTCAAAAAACTGGACTCAGACATTACAAATTTTATATGGGATTACAAATCCCACAGAATACAAAGAACACACCTTAACAAACGAAAAGAGTTGGGGGGTCTAGCGCTCCCTAACTTTATGTATTATAACTGGGCAGTAAATATTAAAAATATGATTCACCTGCTGGACAATTCTGCCCAGCAGGTGGACTGGATTATAATGGAAAAAGGGGATTGCTCCCCGAATAATATAGGAGCGATTATTCTCTCTCCAATAAATTTGAATAATAAAAATTATAATAAAAATCCAATTATATATAGCACTATTAGAACATGGAAGCAAATAAAACAGAATCTAAAATTAAGAAACCTATCTCTCTTAATACCAATAGTCAATAACCCATCGTTTAAACCTTCAATCATAGATAAAGCATTTATACAATGGGAAAGAATGGGAATTAAAACGCTCGAAGATCTGTATGAATTAGAAAAATTACTATCATTCCAACAACTACAACTGAAATATAATTTGAAAAATAATCAATATTTTAAATATCTACAAATCTGTGACTATTTGAAAACACACACAAAAGATTATTATAATATGCCTTCCGACTTACTAGATGAAGCAATGAAGACAAAGGCGGAATCAGTTAATTTAATATCATACTTATATAATATCATCTTAAATATAGAAATACCCACAACAGATGGAATTAGAAGAGATTGGGAACAAGATCTAGGTATAAAAATTTCAAAAGAGAGTTGGGATAATCATTTATTACAGGTGCATAAATGCTCGATCAACGTACGACATACGCTTATCCAATTTAAAACATTACATAGATTATATTATTCAAAAACCAAACTAAATAAAATCTTTCCTAACGTCTCACCAATCTGTGATAAATGTATATGTCAAGAAGCTACCATAGCACATTCTTTTGTTTTTTGTACAAAAATCCAAAAATTCTGGTTTGAAATATTTGATATTTTTTCAAAATTAATCAAAATAAAACTGGTACCAAAACCAGAATGGATTATTTTTGGAATATCGGAAGGTATTCCTGAATTAAACGTGTATCAGAAGAATTTACTCAATTATGGGCTAATAATGGGAAAAAAGCTTATACTTAAATTCTGGAAAAATGCGCCCACACCAACAATAAAAATGTGGACATCAAATATGTTGGAAACATTACATCTGGAAGAGATGAGATTCCTCCTAGTAGGCAAAGTAGATCAATTTCAAAAGACGTGGTCTACGTTTTTGGACCTATTACAAGCATGAGGTGCAATAGTAATTTAGAAAAACAAATAAATAAATAAAAGGTATCTGGACCTGGTAATGGGAGGTAAAATAAAAACAGACTTGGTTGGTAGTTCCTTCTCTATGAAGTATGGTATAAGAATTATAATAGAGCGATTGTTCCTTCTTTCTTTCTCTTTTTTTTTCTAGGGTCTATTTTCTAACTTTACTTCCTTCTCTAACTTCTTTTCTAAGGGGCTTTCTTTTCCCAACACTCTTTTGCACTTCACAACCTTTGTGCACTTTCTTCACTTTTCTTACTTCTTTCTTTTTCTTTCTTAAAGTTTAAAAAAGTGAAGCGGTACAAAAAATGTATTAATATATACGTGTTGTACATTACTGTAATCTACCGTACTTCTAAAAAATAAAAAATAAAAAATAAAAAATAAAAAAAATGGTACTGTGGGTCCCCATCCTACTCCTTCCAAAGTCCACAATCAGTTCCTTGGTTTTGCTGGTGTTGAGGGCCAGGTTATTGTGCTGGCACCATGTGGACAGTTGCTTGATCTCTCTTCTATACTCTGACTCATCCCCATCAGTGATACGTCCCACAACAGTGGTGTCGTCAGCGAACTTGATGATGGAGTTCGCACTATGACCGGCTACGCTGTCATGAGTATAGAATGAGTACAGCAGGGGGCTGAGCACGCAGCCTTGAGGTGCTCGCGTGCTGATTGTTATCGAGTCTGACACATTTCCACCAATACGAACAGACTGTGGTCTGAGAGTGAGGAAGTCGAGGATCCAATTGCAGAGGGATGCGCAGAGACCCAGTTCTGCGAGTTTGGTAACCAGCTTGGAGGGGATGATTGTATTAAATGCCAAGCTATAATCGATGAATAACAGCCTGACATATGAGTTTTTATTGTCCAAGTGGTCCAGAACGGAGTGGAGGGCCAGCGAGATCGCATCCACCGTTGATCTGTTGTGGCAGTATTATTATTATTATTATTATTATTATCTACCTTCCTTAGCTCCTGCCTAATGACATTGTAATTTCCTTGCCCCTATTGAGTACCTTCCCCTAACATCCAGATCTGTCCCTATTCAAAGCAATCTTAAAACTTATGCAGCAGTCATCTGCAAAATGCTCGTCCACCGTAACACCAGTCACCTGGCCAGGCTTCTTTCCCATAGAAGGTCCAGTATGGTCCTTCCTAGAGTTGGACTAACCACATACTGTTCATGGAAACCTTCTTGGATGCACTAATATATTCTGCCCCGTCGAAGCTCTTGCCCTGAGTAAGTCCCAGTCAATATTGGGGAAGTTAAAGTCACCCTCTACAACAACTTTGTGGTTCTTGCCTCCTTCTGTAATCAGATGAGTTGGACACCTCTGGTGCCACTAATAATTGATCACTCAACATGGTTAATGATTTCCTATATTTCATTTTAGTTAATGAAAATAATTCAATTCCCTGATTCACCCATGCTTCGCCATCAACCCTGAATTCCTTTTAATCTAAATGACGTTGTCATTTAGATTTAAATGACTAAAGGAGTTTGTACGTTTTCCCTGTGACATGTGTGGGTTTATTCCAAGATCTTCAGTTTCCTCCCACAGTCCAATGATGTACAAGTTTGTAGGTGAATTGGCTTGGTATAAATGTAAATTGTCCATAGTGGTGTACGATAGATAGTGTTAGTGTGCGGGGATCGCTGGTCGGTGCGGACGCATTAGGCCAATGGGCCTGTTTCCACGCTGTATCTCGAAACTAAACTAACAAGACTGATATTGAATCCAAACTGATGACCCAATGTCAAAGTACGGGAGGAAATAATACCAGGAATAGCTGACTGCAATTTTGAAACCAGATTTTAATGAAAATTCTGGTTGCTGTCAAGTACTTGTAGACATATCATCAGTTACATACTGTCGCGTGAGCTTCTCATTTTCACCCTACAAACAGCTTACAATCGCCTGTTTCCTTTATCATCGTTACTTTTTTGCATATCTTTCATTCATTGTTCTTTATCTCTCCACATCACCGTCTATATCTCGTTTCCCATATCCCTAACCAGTCTGAAGAAGGGTCTCGACCCGAAATATCACCCATTCCTTCTCTCCAGAGATGCTGCCTGTCCCGCTGAGTTACTCCAGCTTTTTGTGTCTATCATCAGTTACATAGTGTTCCTTACAAATCCAGAACAGTGCATTTGCAGATTTGTAATATTACATTTAGCTGCTCAGAATCCATTCCTGCTGCTTTGAGACAGATTTTTAAATCATTCTAGATAGCATTATATGACACCCAAAAAAGAGGCATAATGAATCTAAAGGAATTTGCATAATTACATGATTCATTTTTCTAAATGTGGATATTGGCTCAGAGTTTGACAGTTTGACGATTGATGTGGTGATAACCACAACTCTCTTTGAACAAAACTCCACTGTGTTTGAAATGTTTGAACTTACAACAACTTACAACAACATACTCGTCAATAAACATTAATTATTCTTCACAGTTTCATGAAACGCTGCCAGATCATAAATTTTGATTTAATGTAGACCTGATATATTCACACCTTCAGGAACCAGGAAGAAATTGCTTTCAAGTTAGATTAATTCGTAAAATATTCCTTCCCGCATCTAAACACAGATTCAAGGTGCTGTTCTAAAGAACATAACCGAGGAACAACTTTCCCTGGAATAGTTAATATTCTATAAATATGTCAATCTAAGCTTCCAAAACCACATAATGTTCCTCCTTAGGATCTAGCTAATGCCCTCTGACAGTAAGAATGTGTATGCGTAGGTGGTGGATAAATTACGATAACAAGAAATGGGCAAAGAGGCACTGTTGGCTGTTTTACATTTACCACATGCAATTTGTGCCACCTCTCCATTGAGATGATTACAGCACAAAACTGAAATCTTCATTTTTTATTGACTCGACAAAGGGGGTAATGTCAGCACCAGATAACTTTACTTATGAAAACCTACAGTTCTGAACCCAACCTTCACCTCTTAATGGATTGGTGCATTATGACTGCAGCAGATGGTAGCTGGTATTTTGTAATTAAGGTACATTCTGCCTGGGAAACTTTAGGGGATTTGGACCTTCAAGTTTGCTCTGTGATTCAATGTGAACATAGCTGATGCTCTAACTCAATGCCATATTCTTACTCTCTTCCTTTACCCCTTTATACCTTTTTGTATGTCCAAATATGTTCAGCAACTTGACCTTGACTGCCTTCTGCAGCGATAGTTTTATAAATTCCCTATCTTCTGAGTGCAGAACCTTCTCCCTATTTCAGTCCTAAATGCCTTACACTGTAGTCTCAGTATGAACTCCTTGAACTGGACCACACAGCCAAGGGACACATTTTTCCTGCAACCAGCCATGTCAGTTTTATACATATCAATAAGAACCCCTCTAATTCTTAGAAACTCTGGTAAACCCAAGCCAAATTGACACAATCTCTCCTCGTATGACATCCCTGATATTCCAGAAATCCGCCTGGGGAACCTTTGCTGCACTCACTCTATGTCCTTTCTTAAGTAAGGACACCAAAAACTCCACACAAGATTCCTGCTGTAGTCTCACCAAGGTCCTGTACAATGATTGCTCCTGTTATCAAAACCGGTTGTAATGAAGGCCAACATATCATTTGCTTTTTAACTGTTTGCTATACCTTCTCTATGTGTAGCAAGGAACTGCAGATGCTGGTTTACACCGAAGATAGACACATAATGATGGAGTAACCCAGCGGGACAGGCAGCATCTCTGGATGCGTGATGTTTCGGATCCAGACCCTTCCCAAAACGTCACCCATTTCTTCTATCCAGAGAGGCTGCCTGTCCTGTTGACTTACTCCAGAATTTTGTGCCTATCTTTGCTATACCTACTCATTTGCTTTCAATAACTGCTCTACAAGGACACGTAGATCCCAGTGAACATTGCCATTTCCTAAACTATCACCATTTAAAACTCCTCTATTTCTGATTTCCCTCTCGAAGTAAAATACTATATAGTTATCTACCATGTAATTGCCCACTCACTCAATTTATCAAAATCACCTTGAACTCTCTTTGCATCCTCCTCACAACCCCACTTGATTTCAGGTCATCAGCAAATTAGATATTCAGTTCTTTTATCTGAATATAGACACTTTGATAATACATTGTACAATGATCAGAAGAGTTGTGTGCTATTTTCAGAGGAGGTCCATCAGATTCGCACAATAAAGTTAGAGGAAGGAGATTGTGTTCTGTTGGTCAATACCAGGAACTGGTTTGAGTGCTGGAAAAGTACAACCACCTCTCAAGAATGATTAAGATTAATAACAGTTGAAGCCCTTTTAATAGAGCATCTCCATGCCATTTTCTAATGCTTCCTGTTTGTTACCGAGGCACTGAATGCTGCTGAGATTTTTTTTCACGATCAATTAATTTCTATTTATCGATCGTATGCACATCATAAATTATTTTTTAACTTCTCAAGTTCAGTGCACAGATGAGTAACAGGCTCTATAACATTAGCACATTTAAACAGGGAGCAAAGGAACACCCTTATTGGTGCACCTGACAGCACAATATGAAGCACTTGTACTTTGAAATCTGCTTATCTGTGAATACCAAAAACACCTAGGTGGAAACCTCATTTTACTCCTACAATAAGTGTGGAGGGGGAATTTGCAGATGCATTGAACAGTATCACACAAAATACAAAAAACCTCACCTCCACAACAAGACCATTACCATAGTAATTGAAGATAAAGGTGACTTATTCTTGACTGTGGTATCATGTGGACATCAATCCTTCCAAGATATTCCTCATTGAAGACAAAAAAAATGTTGAGGTACTGTAATTTTGAGAACTTCTGTTAACTTCCTGCTTGTAAGATTACACTCTGGTTGATTGGCAAGATATTTAAAAATCTCTACTCAGTCTTTTTGCATATAAATTATTGATCTTGCTCATTTTAGATGGGCTTATAATGTCCATTGAAGAAACAATGATCGGAAGCAACATTACACGTTTCAGTCCTCAGATGCAAATAACTTGGTTGGTAGTTTGTTATTTTTAGAAATTTTACTTTGTCATTGTAGATTAATGATATCAATGCCAGAGATATTTCATAATATTTGAGGAGGAAGAAACAAACATATATTGAGGTGCAGGTGTTTGGTATGTTGGCATATTATCGATGTATAGGAAGAGTCTGTTCATAAAAAGGGTTACTGTAAAAGTAATTCGCTCGTCATTATAAATGATTCATGCTTCTCACAAATCCAGTTCATAACAATGGATTCATTTTTTATGTGAATGCAAATCAAATACCTATTTAAAGGCTTCACAAAGTACATACAGAAGCGATATTTTTAAAATATTGAGGAAATCATTTAGGATGATAAGCAACTAATGGAACAGTATATGTAACTAAATTAAACACTACAGTTTATTTATTGAGCCTACTTTGCTTCAAAGTTTTTTCAATATATGTTTATCAAAATGCACGCCTTTGACTTGTATTGTAATTGAGTTATAGAGTCATAGTGCTGTACAACACAGAAACTGGCACTTCAGCCCTTCTTAATGATAAACCCAGGTTGGCATATTGGGTTAATCCCATTTGCTAGCATTTGGTCCATATCCCTCTAGCCCCTACCTATGAATATATCTGAGCAAGTGTCTTTTAAAAGCTGTAATTATCATTTGTATTAGCTCTCCCGTATAATCTAACCTTGCAGAGCAGCCTAACATGCTGAGCCCAATTAAAGGCCTTGCTGATGTCCATATGGATTATGTCTATGGCCCTGATCTCATCAATGTTCTTGGCTACTTCTACAAATTCCAATTGATCGTGGGGAGAGCATGCAAACTCCACAATGAGAGCACCCGAGATCAGAATTAAGAACAGTATTTATAGTGCTGTGAAGCAGCAGCACTACTAGCTGTGCCACCGTGCCATCCTTAAGTTGGACATATCAGGAAGTCCAGCAGAGGAGCGATTACGTGAAGAAGCCCGCCAGTCCGCATTCACGTCAATCTTCAAAGCAGCGGTGTGAAATCACAGATAACATTCGTTGTAGTGACATAGTAAGATTAGAGAAGACTAGAACTACCAGATGACCTTTATGATACGAGGGTTGGGAGCGGAGGGCACGTAATCGCTCATCTTAACTCCTCATAAAATAAAGATCAAACTTCAAACTGGTAAGTTCTCGTTTAATCTTACTATTTTACTTCGGAGTCACGTGAGTGATTCCGTGAAGATTTCAAAGCTCTGTGATTTCATGCCGTGGAAAAGTCCACACCAACACAACTGCATCAGTTGACCACAAATAAGGGAAACATTGATAATGCATACAGACATGACATGGATTTAAAACATGCTGATGCTATTTAATGAGCAAATAATAATAATAGTAACCCCTCTCATCCGGGAGGAACTATAAAATAGAACCTAAAATAGAGTTGGCAAATACCCCCGGTCTGGCTATGGGTTATAATAAAATGTTTGGAAAGCTCGTTCGTTAGACCATCCTGCAGTCGCTAGGATGTGGTCCAGCGGAACGTACATAACCCTTGCTGCTGATGTTGTAGCAGCCCTGGTGGAGTGAGATTAGAAAATATTAGTATCTACTCCTGCATAAGCCAAAACCCCATTTTAACCACATGGAGATGGTCTGAACTGGTACCTTCTTATGAGGTTTTTCGTAACTAACAAACATTGCTAGTATCAGAGCCTCAAAGGCTCTAGGTGACTGTGATGTATTGTAGTAAATGTGTGACCACACATTACGGAAGGTCCATGGGGTATGCCATGAGAACTAGTTTGAGACCTGACGCCCCTGGGCTGCTTTACTTAACTAAATCATAAACATAAAATATATATTATTTGCAGGTGTAACCATCCTGTCCAGTCACAATTTATGTAGTGAATGGACCCGTTGCGCTGAGACCAGCGCCCTGAGGATAACTACCTTATGAGAGCTGGGCCAGAGATAAGGACGTAGCTGGGGGCCCCTGGTGAAGTAGTGTTAACACAATGTCAATATCCCATACTTCCGTGTGCTTGGGCCTGGGAGAACTTGTGTTAAAGATATCCTTTATAAACTGGATATCAGAGGGTGAGACCCGACAGAGTGGGTCCCGCTCGCTGCAGCAAATATGATGAGAAGGCAAGTTGGGCACAGTTAATGGCTTTATAACTTAATTTATTGTCAAGGACCCATTTGAAATGAACTCCAAGACGTCAGTTATCCGTGCCGTATTATATGTAACATAGTATTTAAACAAAACGCTTCCCATCTCCTGAAGAGGAAATGTACTGATTGTTTGGTGCTATCCCTGCACTCTGTAGTGGGCACACACATGGATCGGTCTGACAATCCGAGCCGCAGGAGCATTCTTCTCAGAGTCTGCATGTCAATGAATTGATTTTATCATGCAGGGGCTGGTTTCCAGAGTCACAGGCTGAACTGGCAAAGTTTTATGTTTAGAATAACCATATAAGGTTCTATTATATTCCCAACACAAGCGTGAACCATGGCTGCATAGGCCAGTCAGACAGTACGAAAAACCCTGAAGCGGAATTTTGCTGAATTTATTGCAAGACCCGACTGATGAGGCAAAATGGAGAAAAGACATAAAAGAATGTTCCTCCCCCGTGTAGCGAGAATGTATCTCTTGCCACTGTGAACCACATATTTTTGCAACCGGTGAATGAGCCTGGATACAAACATATTCAGTGTTCCATCGAGCGATAATGTCATATAAGATTTTGTGATCCAACATCCATTCTATGTTGTCATTGATTTTACGTGATGATACACCAGCGCCAAATGAGGTTAGGTAAACATGACAGGATACTTTGACTTGATTGCACCCATGTGACTAACATATGCCACCACCACAGTGTATCAACTTGGAATTGAGCATGCAAATTATGCATATTCGCACAATAACCCTTTAACCCAGAAAATGCGCATAGGGTCTATAGGTAATTGATACCAATAACTGAAGAATTGGTAACTCATGCAAATCCCATCTGCCTCCGTGACTAGAGATGGCATTCGTAATTTTCCATCTTTGAGCACTAGCATCAGTTTGTAATATATCTGAAGATTTAGTGACCAAAACCTACTGGAACAATGCTGAGTGTGGGGATGTTTTTATGTTGAACTCTATCATGTGTTGTGTTCTTATTTTTGATTGTATGGCTGTATGGTAATCACACATTTCACTGTGCCATCTGGCACATGTGACAAATAAATGTATCTTGTATCTTGTATCTTGTATCTTGAGTCACAGACAAATTAATAATTAAAGGTAAATCCCAATCATCAATAATGCTAGTTGGTATCAACTTAAATTTAACTGGATGGATGAGGAACCTCAATTTCTCAATTATAGTTTGCGGCTAAAACAGTTGATTTTTAGCAAAATACAGCGTTTAGAATATCATCCAGGTAAGCCAGAGCAAGTGTTTTTGAGCTTTTGGCAGTCCAAGCATGGTAAATAACCTGGGAGCTGGTTAGCCCATTTTGCAACGCTTTAACTGTTATCATTGTCCCATCCAGTTAAATTTCAAATGTCTCCGGTGATCCCTGAGAATGGAAATCAGCTGTTTAACAGTAACGAAGTTCCATATTCTGAAAAGTCTATGTTGCACATGCGAGTTAAATCAAGGATGAACCGACATCCTTCATCATTCACAATGAACAGGCCCCGCCTGCCATAATTCCGTGCCTGCCTCGAACGACAACTCTGACCAGATTCCCAAGCCTGTCTCGAAAGGTAATTCTGGCCATAATACTGAGCCTGCCTCGAAAGACAACTCTGGCCATAATACTTGACCTGCCTTGAAAAACAACTCCGGCCATAATTCTGAGCCTGCCTTAAAAGACAACTCTGGCCATATTTCTAAGCTTGTCTCGGAAGGCAATCCTGGCCGTAATACTGAGCCTGCCTCGAAAGACAACTTTGGCCCCAATTCCAAGCCATGCTTGGAACCCTTATATACTGTGGAAAATAAACCAATCACGTTATGATTTTAGTTTATAAATGGATCTGAATCTCATGTTATCATTGTCATTTGTACAAAAAACAAGTGTAAATATTATCAACTTGTAAATGGCCCACATACCCCATGTTTCGGAAGAACCAGACCCACCTACCTCCATGGTTATCGGTGGTCTTATGGTAACCCCAAAGGCCCCTGATGTAGGTTCTATTCCCGTCCTTGATTGGAGAGTAGGACTGGTAGGATGTGTGGATTCCATATTTCCTGAGACCACCTTGGACCTTGGCCTGAAAGACCTCTACCCAGCTTTCAAGCTGCCACCAGCTTCAGTGATTTGCTTACTGCAAATGAGGCGTGGGGTGTGTCGTCGCCGAAACGATGAAGCTTTTTGGATAAGTCTTACCTGAAGAGAAGATTCGGCGGATGGTTTCATTTCCTGGATTTCATGCCCCCTCCAATGTCACCCCTGATAGTGCTGTTCACTGCCAGCACTTGTAGCGTGAGGGGAACTCTGGCCCCTTCCGGGTTTTCTGCCAACGGCTGGAACCAACTCTTCCGGCAGTAACCCCTTCATTTGCTAGTGTTTCCTTGGAACCATATGCATGTGCTCCAGTATGTTCCACGGACATACTTTCGAATTTGAAGTCAGTTACACACTGACCACTCGCACTCCCCTCCACAGAGAGGGAGAATCGTAGGCAGCCTTGAAAACAGGTGCTGCCGCAGGCCCGAGGATACCTGCGCTGACATGGCCCCTCCTATGGACCTATATCAGGATTTTCGCTCTGAGTCAGACAGGAACTGACCCTGAATGATCACCTCCTCAGAGAGCGAGACATTGTGCAGCCCTGAAACAGGTGCCCTGCCGCGGGCCCCCGAGGAGACCCGCGCTGATAACTCCCTCCTTTGGAGTATATCATTGTGGAGCAACCTCTCCATCAGGTGCTCCATGTGAGTTTAGACGTCCGCAGACGCTACCCATTGAAGGAGGGAAGCATCGTGGCCCGACTCGTCCGAGTCCAAAGGCCTGACCGACTTACTCCTGGTTTTACCCCCTTTTTGGGACACCATAGCGGTCTGGGAGCCGCTGACCCCATTGTCAGCGACTTAGGTAGCGAACCCGACGGCCGACGGCTACCCGCGCTTCCGCGGACCGGACCGGGATTCCCCATGGTCCATAACCGGTTTCCCCGCGGCCCGTCCAGACTTCGCCCCGAAATCATCCAGCAGGAAGAACTCTGTAAGAAGAGTTTCCTGCAAGAAAAAACAGAACCTGGAAATAAGTTTAAAACTTACCTGCAGGTTTAAACTTACCGCTGGGAGGAGCAACGCGCCTGCCAGCCGGTCGTTGAGCCATGCGTCAGACGTAATGACGCGCATGCGGCCTGGCGGGCTTCTTCACGGAATCACTCACGTGACTCCGAAGTAAAATTGACTATTTCATTCCACAGATGCTGACCTGCTGAGTTTTTCAAGCATTTTCTGTTTATATTCCAGATTTCCATTGCCAGCAGGGCCGGATTTAGATGAAGAGAGGCCCTAAGCTATTTCACTTGTGAGCCCCCCCCTCCCCTCAAATACCCCACCCCCCCGACTAGAAGACTATGACTACCCGACAGTGAGAGTGTGACACTTTTAGATCCTACTGTATTTTGTCATTAAACAGTTGGTTTTAAAATACATATTGGATTCACCGAGGAGCGGGCGATGCCTTACCTGGATCGCCATTTGAAGCTCTGGAGTGTTGGGCCTGAGAATAAACGTAGCTCGGTAACGTCTCTTAGCGGCTCGTAACGCTAACAGCAGGTACTCGGGAAGACTCGCTAATGGCAGGTAAGCACGGGAAGACTCGTGAAGATTTTTCAACATGTTGAAAAATGTCCACGAGAGCCCCGAGTACCGACGAGTGACCGAGTGGCCATCTCCGAGTTCGAATCAGGGCAAACTCGGGAGAGCTCTTGGAATGAACTCGTACCGTGGGACAGGGCTTTAAGATTTTGTTCTCCACCATTGACAGATTACTAAACTCTGCTACAACCCCTGATATATTAAGCCAAGCTTCTGCTGAAAAATGTTTTTTAGCAGAAGTGCTATACAAATAAAGTTATTATAATAATAATAATAATAATAATAATAATAATAATAATAATAATAATTTATTATTATTATTATTATTATTATTATTTACCTTCCTTAGCACCAGCCTAACGACATTGTAATTTCCTTGCCCCTATTGAGTACCTTCCCCTAACATCCAGATCTGTCCCTATTCAAAGCAATCTTAAAACTTATGCAGCAGTCATCACTATCTGCAAAATGCTCTTCCACCGTAACACCAGTCACCTGGCCAGGCTTCTTTCCCATAGAAGGTCCAGTATGGTCCTTCCTAGAGCTGGACTATCCACATACTGTACATGGAAACCTTCTTGGATGCACTAAAATATTCTGCCCCGTCGAAGCTCTTGCCCTGAGTAAGTCCCAGTCAATATTGGGGAAGTTAAAGTCACCCTCTACAACAACCTTGTGGTTCTTGCCTCCTTCTGTAATCAGATGAGTTGGACACCTCTGGTGCCACTAATAATTGATCACTCAACATGATTAATGTTTTCCTATATTTCATTTTAGTTAATGAAAATAATTCAATTCCCTGATTCACCCATGCTTCGCCATCAACCCTGTTTTCCTTTTAATCTAAATGACATTGTCATTTAGGTTTAAATGACTAAAGGAGTTTGTACGTTTTCCCTGTGACATGTGTGGGTTTATTCCAAGATCTTCAGTTTCCTCCCACAGTCCAATGATGTACAAGTTTGTAGGTGAATTGGCTTGGTATAAATGTAAATTGTCCATAGTGGTGTACGATAGATAGTGTTAGTGTGCGGGGATCGCTGGTCGGTATGGACGCTGTAGGCCAATGGGCCTGTTTCCACGCTGTATCTCGAAACTAAACTAACAAGACTGATATTGAATCCAAACTGCTGACCCAATGTCAAAGTACGGGAGGAAATAATACCAGGAATAGCTGACTGCAATTTTGAAACCAGATTTTAATGAAAATTCTGAAGTTGCTGTCAAGTACTTGTAGACATATCATCAGTTACATACTGTCGCATGAGCTTCTCATTTTCACCCTACAAACAGCTTACAATCGCCTGTTTCCTTTATCATCGTTACTTTTTTGCATATCTTTCATTCATTGTTCTTTATCTCTCCACATCACCGTCTATATCTCTCGTTTCCCTTATCCCTAACCAGTCTGAAGAAGGGTCTCGACCCGAAATATCACCCATTCCTTCTCTCCAGAGATGCTGCCTGTCCCGCTGAGTTACTCCAACTCTTTGTGTCTATCATCAGTTACATAGTCTTCCTTACAAATCCAGAACAGTGCATTTGCAGATTTGTAATATTACATTTTGCTGCTCAGAATCCTTTCCTGCTGCTTTGAGACTGATTTTTAAATCATTCTATGACACCCAAAAAAGAGGCAATATGAATCTAAAGGAATTTGCATAATAACATGATTCATTTTTCTAAATGTGGATATTGGCTCAGAGTTTGACAGTTTGACGATTGATGTGGTGATAACCACAACTTTGTTTGAACAAAACTCCACTGTGTTAAAAAAATATTTGAACTTACAACATACTCGTCAATAAACATTAATTATTCTTCACAGTTTCATGAAACGCTGCCAGATCATAAATTGATTTAATGTAGACCTGATATATTCACACCTTCAGGAACCAGGAAGAAATTGCTTTCAAGTTAGATTAATTCGTAAAATATTCCTTCCCGCATCTAAACACAGATTCATGGTGCTGTTCTAAAGAACATAACCGAGGAACAACTTTCCCTGGAATAGTTAATATTCTATAAATATGTCTTCTACTTTGATTAATAACCAGTGCTTTCCTAACATAGATCATATAGCTCAATTTGCATTTATCTGTCAATCTAAGCTTCCAAAACCACATAATATTCCTCCTTAGGATCTAGCTAATGCCCTCTGACAGTAAGAATGTGTATGTGTAGGTGGTGGATAAATTTGGATAACAAGAAATGGGCAAAGAGGCACTGTTGGCTGTTTTACATATACCACCTGCAATTTGTGCCACCTCTCCATTGAGATGTTTACAGCACAAAACTGAAATCTTCATTTTTTATTGACTCGACAAAGGGGGTAATGTCAGCACCAGATAGCTTTACTTATGAAAACCTACAGTTTTGAACCCAACCTTCACCTCTTAATGGATTGGTGCATTATGACTGCAGCAGATGTTAACTGGTAGTTTGTATTTAAGGTACATTCTGCCTGGGAAAACTTTCAAGAATATCTTAACATAAGAAAGAGCAGACTCTAAATTAATTCTAAAATTTTGGAAAGGCCCTACGACCCCCACAATTAAAATGTGGATTATAGAAATGACGGAGACCTTAAATGTGGAAAGAATCAGACTCTCCCTGTTGGATAAACAGGAATTATTCGTTGGAACATGGTCTCCTTTTATTGACTACCTAAAGGGCCAGAACAGTTCAGCACAGGAACCTGACTAGCACCCGGGCTAAAGAATGGATGAAACGCTATATCTAGAAATGTACGAATATATCTCGAATGAAGTTTTCTATTTTAATAAATTTTTCCATTCTTCTTTAACTATCTTTTTTTCATTTTTTTTTTATTTTTTTTGTTGTTGTTTTTGTTTTTGTTTTGTTTTTTTATTTAATTTATTTTTTATTTTTTATTTTTCTTCTCTCTTTTCTCTTTCTTTATTTCACCTTTCTCTTTAGTTCTATTTAGCTTAAAAAAAAAAAAGCAAAAGGTATTGGAGACATTGTAATAATATTTAACAATATTATCAATTTAATAATGTAAGACTGTAATGATGTAACTAGGTTGTGTACGCATCTCCAATAAAAAAAATATTAAAAAAAAAAAATAAAAAAAAAAAAAAAAAGAAAGAGCAGACTCCAATAATTTTAGACGTGGCACTGGAAGCATTAAAATGCAAAAAATGTGAGTAGCAATAGGGGATTTGGACCTTCAAGTTTGCTCTGTCATTCAATGTGAACATGGCTGATGCTCTAACTCAATACCATATTCTTATTCTCTTCCTTTACCCCTTTATACCTTTTGTATGTCCAAATATGTTCAGCAACTTGACCTTGACTGCCTTCTGCAGCGATAGTTTTATAAATTCCCTATCTTCTGAGTGCAGAACCTTCTCCCTATTTCAGTCCTAAATGCCTTACACTGTAGTCTCAGTATGAACTCCTTGAACTGGACCACACAGCCAAGGGGCACATTTTTCCTGCAACCAGCCATGTCAGTTTTATACATATCAATAAGAACCCCTCCAATTCTTAGAAACTCTGGTAAACCCAAGCCAAATTGACACAATCTCTCCTCATATGACATCCCTGATATCCCAGAAATCCGCCTGGGGAACCTTTGCTGCACTCACTCTATGTCCTTTCTTAAGTAAGGACACCAAAAACTCCACACAAGATTCCTGCTGTCGTCTCACCAAGGTCCTGTACAATGATTGCTCCTGTTATCAAAACCGGTTGTAATGAAGGCCAACATATCATTTGCCTTTTAACTGTTTGCTGTACCTTCTCTATGTGTAGCAAGGAACTGCAGATGCTGGTTTACACCGAAGATAGACACATAATGATGGAGTAACTCAGCGGGACAGGCAGCATCTCTGGATGGATGATGTTTCGGATCCAGACCCTTCCCAAAACGTCACCCATTCCTTCTATCCAAAGAGGCTGCCTGTCCTGTTGACTTACTCCAGAATTTTGTGCCTATCTTTGCTATACCTACTCATTTGCTTTCAATGACTGCTCTACAAGGACACGTAGATCCCAGTGAACATTGCCATTTCCTAAACTATCACCATTTAAAACTCCTCTATTTCTGTTTTCCCTCTCGAAATAAAATACTATATAGTTATCTACCATGTAATTGCCCACTCACTCAATTTATCAAAATCACCTTGAACTCTCTTTGCATCTTCCTCATAACCCCACTTGATTTCAGGTCATCAGCAAATTAGATATTCAGTTCTTTTATCTGAATATAGACACTTTGATAATACATTGTACAATGATCAGAAGAGTTGTGTGCTATTTTCAGAGGAGGTCCATCAGATTCGCACAATAAAGTTAGAGGAAGGAGATTGTGTTCTGTTGGTCAATACCAGGAACTGGTTTGAGTGCTGGAAAAGTACAACCACCTCTCAAGAATGATTAAGATTAATTACAGTTGAAGCCCTTTTAATAGAGCATCTCCATGCCATTTTCTAATGCTTCCTCTTTGTTACCGAGGCACTGAATGCTGCTGAGATTTTTTTTCACGATCAATTAATTTCTATTTATCAATCGTATGCACATCATAAATTATTTTTTAACTTCTCAAGTTCAGTGCACAGATGAGTAACAGGCTCTATAACATTAGCACATTAAAACAGGGAGCAAAGGAACACCCTTATTGGTGCACCTGACAGCACAATATGAAGCACTTGTACTTTGAAATCTGCTTATCTGTGAATACCAAAAACACCTAGGTGGAAACCTCATTTTACTCCTGCAATAAGTGTGGAGGGGGGATTTGCAGATGCATTGAACTGTATCACACAAAATACAAAAAAGCTCACCTCCACAACAAGACCATTACCATAGTAATTGAAGATAAAGGTGACCTATTCTTGACTGTGGTATCATGTGGACATCAATCCTTCCAAGATATTCCTCATTGAAGACAAAAAAAATGTTGAGGTACTGTAAATTTGAGAACTTCTGTTAACTTCCTGCTTGTAAGATTACACTCTGATTGATTGGCAAGATATTTAAAAATCTCTACTCAGTCTTTTTGCATTTACATTATTGATCTTGCTAATTTTAGATGGGCTTATAATGTCCATTGAAGAAACAATGATCAGAAGCAACATTACACGTTTCAGTCCTCAGATGCAAATAACTTGGTTGGTAGTTTGTTATTTTTAGAAATTTTACTTTGTCATTGTAGATTAACGATATGAATGCCAGAGATATTTCATAATATTTGAGGAGGAAGAAACAAACATTTATAGAGGTGCAGGTGTTTGGTATTTTGGCATATTATCGATGTATAGGAAGAGTCTGTTCATAAAAAGGGTTACTGTAAAAGTAATTCGCTCGTCATTATAAATGATTCATGCTTCTCACAAATCCAGTTCATAACAATGGATTCATGTTTTTATGTGGATGCAAATCAAATACCTATTTAAAGGCTTCACAAAGTACATACAGAAGCGATATTTTTAAAATATTGAAGAAATCATTTAGGATGATAAGCAATTAATGGAACAGTATATGCAACTAAATTAAACACCACTACAGTTTATTTATTGAGCCTACTTTGCTTCAAATTTTTTTCAATATATGTTTATCAAAATGCACGCCTTTGACTTGTATTGTAATTGAGTTAGAGAGTCATAGTGCTGTGCAACACAGAAACTGGCACTTCAGCCCTTCTTAATGATAAAACCAGGTTGGCATATTGGGTTAATCCCATTTGCTAGCATTTGGTCCATATCCCTCTAGCCCCTACCTATCAATATATCTGAGCAAGTGTCTTTTAAAAGCTGTAATTATCATTTGTATTAGCTCTCCCGTATAATCTAACCTTGCAGAGCAGCCTAACATGCTGAGCCCAATTAAAGGCCTTGCTGATGTCCATATGGATTATGTCTATGGCCCTGATCTCATTAATGTTCTTGGCTACTTCTACAAATTCCAATTGATCGTGGGGAGAGCATGCAAACTCCACAATGACAGCACCCGAGATCAGAATTAAGAACAGTATTTATAGTGCTGTGAAGCAGCAGCACTACTAGCTGTGCCACCGTGCCATCCTTAAGTTGGACATATCAGGAAGTCCAGCAGAGGAGCGATTACGTGAAGAAGCCCGCCATTCCGCATGCGCGTCAATCTTCAAAGCAGCGGTGTGAAATCACAGATAACATTAGTTGTAGTGACATAGTAAGATTAGAGAAGACTAGAACTACCAGATGACCTTTATGATACGAGGGTTGGGAGCGGAGGGCACGTAATCGCTCATCTTAACTCCTCATAAAATAAAGATCAAACTTCAAACTGGTAAGTTCTCGTTTAATCTTACTATTTTACTTCGGAGTCACGTGAGTGATTCCGTGAAGATTTCAAAGATCTGTGATTTCATGCCGTGGAAAAGTCCACACAAACACAACTGCATCAGTTGACCACAGATAAGGGAAACATTGATAATGCATACAGACATGACATGGATTTAAAACATGCTGATGCTATTTAATGAGCAAATAATAATATTAGTAACCCCTCTCATCCGGGTGGAACTATAAAATAGAACCTAAAATAGAGTTGGCAAATACCCCCGGTCTGGCTATGGGTTATAATAAAATGTTTGGAAAGCTCGTTCGTTAGACCATCCTGCAGTCGCTAGGATGTGGTCCAGCGGAATGTACATAACCCTTGCTGCTGATGTTGTAGCAGCCCTGGTGGAGTGAGATTAGAAAATATTAGTATCTACTCCTGCATAAGCCAAAACCCCATTTTAACCACCTGGAGATGGTCTGAACTGATACCTTCTTATGAGGTTTTTCGTAACTAACAAACATTGCTAGTATCAGAGCCTCAAAGGCTCTAGGTGACTGTGATGTATTATTGTAAATGTGTGACCACACATAACCGAAGGTCCTTGGGGTGTGCCATGAGAACTAGTTTGAGACCTGACGCCCCTGGGCTGCTTTACTTAACTAAATCATAAACATAAAATATATATTATTTGTAGGTGTAACCATCCTGTCCAGTCGCAATTTATGTAGTGAATGGACCCGTTGCGCTGAGACCAGCGCCCTGAGGATAACTACCTAATGAGAGCCGGGCCAAAGATAAGGACGTAGCTGGGGCCCCCTGGTGAAGTAGTGTTAACACAATGTCAATATCCCATACTTCCGTGTGCTTGGGCCTGGGAGAACTTGTGTTAAAGATATCCTTTATAAACTGGATATCAGAGGGTGGGACCCGACAGAGTAGGTCCCGCTCGCTGCAGCAAATATGATGAGAAGGCATGTTGGGCACAGTTAATGGCTTTATAACTTAATTTATTGTCAAGGACCCATTTGAAATGAACTCCAAGACGTCAGTTATCCGTGCCGTATTATATGTAACATAGTATTTAAACAAAACGCTTCCCATCTCCTGAAGAGGAAATGTACTGATTTTTTGGTGCTATCCCTGCACTCTGTAGTGAGCACACACATGGATCGGTCTGACAATCCGAGCCACAGGAGCAGTCTTCTCAGAGTCTGCAAGTCAATGAATTGATTTTATCATGCAGGGGCTGGTTTCCAGAGTCACAGGCTGAACTGGCAAAGTTTTATGTTTAGAATAACCATATAAGGTTCTATTATATTCCCAACATAAGCGGGAACCATGGCTGCATAGGCCAGTCAGACAGTACGAAAAACCCTGAAGCGGGATTTTGCTGAATTTATTGCAAGACCCGACTGATGAGGCAAAATGGAGAAAAGACATAAAAGAACATTCCTCCCCCGTGTAGCGAGAATGTATCTCTCACCACTGTGAACCACATATTTTTGCAACCGGTGAATGAGCCTGGATACAAACATATTCGGTGTTCCATCGATCGATAATGTCATATAAGATTTTGTGATCCAACATCCATTCTGTGTTGTCATTGATTTTACATGATGATACATCAGCGCCAAATGAGGTTAAGTAAATATGACAGGATACTTTGACTTGATTGCACCCATGTGACTAACATATGCCACCACCACAGTGTATCAACTTGGAATTGAGCATGCAAATTATGCATATTCACACAATAACCCTTTAACCCAGAAAATGCACATAGGGTCGATAGGTAGTTGATACCAATAACTGAAGAATTGGTAACTCATGCAAATCCCATCTGCCTCCGTGTCTAGAGATGGCATTCGTAATTTTCCATCTTTGAGCACTAGCATCAGTTTGTAATATATCTGAAGATTTAGTGACCAAAACCAACTGGAGCAATGCTGAATATTGTTCGTCCACCATTGTGACTTTGGTAGCTTCAGCTGGTGATAGCATAGGTCTGTTAACAATGACCTACATGGCACCTGAGAGGTTACTACTTTGCACGTTGTAAGTTCTGATAATACAAAGGCCCAATTTGCTCAGCTAAACACAGCTGCTGTTTTGCCAATTACACTTGATGAATAGAAGGCTGCTTCATAACAACAAGGTTGTTACAGGCTTCTATTGTTTCCAATCCCTTGCCCCAGAACAGTGGGGAACATTAGAGGAAGATGACTGACTTTGGTGCCTTCCCTCACAGTTTGATTCTGCAGTGTGGGGATGTTTTTATGTTGAACTCTATCATGTGTTGTGTTCTTATTTTTGATTGTATGGCTGTATGGTAATCACACATTTCACTGTGCCATCTGGCACATGTGACAAATAAATGTATCTTGTATCTTGTATCTTGAGTCACAGACAAATTAATAATTAAAGGTAAATCCCAATCATCAATAACGCTAGTTGGTATCAACTTAAATTTAACTGGATGGATGAGGAACCTCAATTTCTCAATTATAGTTTGCGGCTAAAACAGTTGATTTTAGCAAAATACAGCGTTTAGAATATCATCCAGGTAAGCCAGAGCAAGTGTTTTTGAGCTTTTGGCAGTCCAAGCACCGGTTTAGTAATTTGGTAAATAACCTGGGAGCTGAAGTTAGCCCATTTTGCAACGCTTTAACTGTTATCATTGTCCCATCCAGGTAAATTTCAAATGTCTCCGGTGATCCCTGAGAATGGAAATCAGTTGTTTAACAATAACGAAGTTCCATATTCTGAAAAGTCTATGTTGCACATGCGAGTTAAATCAAGGATGAACCGACATCATTCATCGTTCACAATGAACAGGCCCCGCCTGCCATAATTCCGTGCCTGCCTCGAACGACAACTCTGACCAGATTCCCAAGCCTGTCTCGAAAGGTAATTCTGGCCATAATACTGAGCCTGCCTCGAAAGACAACTTTGGCCATAATACTGGACCTGCCTTGAAAAACAACTCCGGCCATAATTTTGAGCCTGCCTCAAAACACAACTCTGGCCATATTTCTAAGCTTGTTTCGGAAGGCAATCCTGGCCGTAATACTGAGCCTGCCTCGAAAGACAACTTTGGCCCCAATTCCAAGCCATGCTTGGAACCCTTATATACTGTGGAAAATAAACCAATCACGTTATGATTTTAGTTTATCAATGGATCTGAATCTCATGTTATAATTGTCATTTGTACAAAAAACAAGTGTAAATATTACCAACTTGTAAATGGTCCACATACCCCATGTTTCGGAAGAACCAGACCCACCTACCTCCATGGTTATCGGTGGTCTTATGGTAACCCCAAAGGCCCCTGATGTAGGTTCTATTCCCGTCCTTGATTGGAGAGTAGGACTGGTAGGATGTGTGGATTCCATATTTCCTGATACCGGCTTGGACCTTGGCCTGAAAGACCTCTACCCAGCTTTCAAGCTGCCACCAGCTTCAGTGACTTGCTTACTGCAAATGAGGCGTGGGGTGTGTCGTCGCCGAAACGATGAAGCTTTTGAAGCGATGAAGTCTTACCTGAAGAGAAGATTCGGCGGCTGGTTTCATTTCCTGGATTTCATGCCCCCTCCAATGTCACCCCTGATAGCGCTGTTCACTGCCGGCACTTGTAGCGTGAGGGGAACTCTGGCCCCTTCCGGGTTTTCTGCCAACGGCTGGAACCAACTCTTCCGGCAGTAACCCCTTCGTTTGCGAGTGTTTCCTTGGAGCCATATGCATGTGCTCCAGTATGTTCCACGGACATACTTTCGAATTTGAAGTCAGTTACACACTGACCACTCGCACTCCCCTCCACAGAGAGGGAGAATCGTAGGCAGCCCTGAAAACAGGTGCTGCCGCAGGCCCCTGAGGATACCTGCGCTGACATGGCCCCTCCTATGGACTTATATCAGGATTTTTGCTCTGAGTCAGACAGGAACTGACCCCGAATGCTCCCCTCCTCAGAGAGCGAGACATTGTGCAGCCCTGAAACAGGTGCCCTGCCGCGGGCCCCCGAGGAGACCCGCGCTGATAACTCCCTCCTTTGGAGTATATCATTGTGGAGCAACCTCTCCATCAGGTGCTCCATGTGGGTTTAGACGTCCGCAGACACTACCCATTGAAGGAGGGAAGCATCCTGGCCCGACTCGTCCGAGTCCAAAGGCCTGACCGACTTACTCCTGGTTTTACCCCCTTTTTGGGACACCATAGCGGTCTGGGAGCCGCTGACCCCATTGTCAGCGACTTAGGTAGCGAACCCGACGGCCGACGGCTACCCGCGCTTCCGCGGACCGGACCGGGATTCCCCATGGTCCATAACCGGTTTCCCCGCGGCCCGTCCCGACTTCGCCCCGAAATCATCCAGCAGGAAGAACTCTGTAAGAAGAGTTTCCTGCAAGAAAAAACAGAACCTGGAAATAAGTTTAAAACTTACCTGCAGGTTTAAACTTACCGCTGGAAGGAGCAACGTGCCTGCCAGCCGGTCGTTGAGCCATGCGTCAGACGTAATGACGCGCATGCAGACTGGCGGGCTTCTTCACGGAGTGTTGGGCCTGAGAATAAACGTAGCTCGGTAACGTCTCTTAGCGGCTTGTAACGCTAACATCAGGTACGCGGGAAGACTCGCTAATGGCAGGTAAGCACGGGAAGACTCGTGAAGATTTTTCAACATGTTGAAAAATGTCCACGAGAGCCCCGAGTACCGATGAGTGGCCATTACCGAGTGGCCATCTCCGAGTTCGAATCAGGGCAAACTCGGGAGAGCTCTTGCAATGAACTCGTACCGTGGGACAGGGCTTTAAGATTTTGTTCTCCACCTTTGACAGATTACTAAACTCTGCTACAACCCCTGATATATTAAGCCAAGCTTCTGCTGAAAAATGTTTTTTAGCAGAAGTGCTATACAAATAAAGTTATTATTATTATTATTATTATTATTATTATTATTATTATTATTATTATTATCTACCTTCCTTAGCACCAGCCTAATGACATTGTAATTTCCTTGCCCCTATTGAGTACGTTCCCCTAACATCCAGATCTGTCCCTATTCAAAGCAATCTTAAAACTTATGCAGCAGTCATCACTATCTGCAAAATGCTCTACCACCGTAACACCAGTCACCTGGCCAGGCTTCTTTCCCATAGAAGGTCCAGTATGGTCCTTCCTAGAGTTGGACTATCCACATACTGTACATGGAAACCTTCTTGGCTGCACTAATATATTCTGCCCCGTCGAAGCTCTTGCCCTGAGTAAGTCCCAGTCAATATTGGGGAAGTTAAAGTCACCCTCTACAACAACCTTGTGGTTCTTGCCTCCTTCTGTAATCAGATGAGTTGGACACCTCTGGTGCCACTAATAATTGATCACTCAACATGATTAATGTTTTCCTATATTTCATTTTAGTTAATGAAAATAATTCAATTCCCTGATTCACCCATGCTTCGCCATCAACCCTGACTAAATGACTAAAGGAGTTTGTACGTTTTCCCTGTGACATGTGTGGGTTTATTCCAAGATCTTCAGTTTCCTCCCACAGTCCAATGATGTACAAGTTTGTAGGTGAATTGGCTTGGTATAAATGTAAATTGTCCATAGTGGTGTACGATAGATAGTGTTAGTGTGCGTGGATCGCTGGTCGGTACGGACGCTGTAGGCCAATGGGCCTGTTTCCACGCTGTATCTCGAAACTAAACTAACAAGACTGATATTGAATCCAAACTGCTGACCCAATGTCAAAGTACGGGAGGAAATAATACCAGGAATAGCTGACTGCAATTTTGAAACCTGATTTTAATGAAAATTCTGAAGTTGCTGTCAAGTACTTGTAGACATATCATCAGTTACATACTGTTGCATGAGCTTCTCATTTTCACCCTACAAACAGCTTACAATCGCCTGTTTCCTTTATCATCGTTACTTTTTTGCATATCTTTCATTCATTGTTCTTTATCTCTCCACATCACCGTCTATATCTCTCGTTTCCCTTATCCCTAACCAGTCTGAAGAAGGGTCTCGACCCGAAATATCACCCATTCCTTCTCTCCAGAGATGCTGCCTGTCCCGCTGAGTTACTCCAGCTCTTTGTGTCTATCATCAGTTACACAGTGTTCCTTACAAATCCAGAACAGTGCATTTGCAGATTTGTAATATTACATTTTGCTGCTCAGAATCCTTTCCTGCTGCTTTGAGACTGATTTTTAAATCATTCTAGATAGCATTATATGACACCCAAAAAAGAGGCAAAATGAATCTAAAGGAATTTGCATAATTACATGATTCATTGTTCTTAAATGTGGATATTGGCTCAGTTTGACAGTTTGACGATTTATGTGGTGATAACCACAACTTTGTTTGAACAAAACTCCACTGTGTTAAAAAAATATTTGAACTTACAAAATACTCGTCAATAAACATTAATTATTCTTCACAGTTTCATGAAACGCTGCCAGATCATAAATTGATTTAATGTAGACCTGATATATTCACACCTTCAGGAACCAGGAAGAAATTGCTTTCAAGTTAGATTAATTCGTAAAATATTCCTTCCCGCATCTAAACACAGATTCATGGTGCTGTTCTAAAGAACATAACCGAGGAACAACTTTCCCTGGAATAGTTAATATTCTATAAATATGTCTTCTACTTTGATTAATAACCAGTGCTTTCCCAACATAGATCATATAGCTCAATTTAGTTTCAAATTGTTGCATTTATCTGTCAATCTAAGCTTCCAAAACCACATAATGTTCCTCCTTAGCATCTAGCTAATGCCCTCTGACAGTAAGAATGTGTATGTGTAGGTGGTGGATAAATTTGGATAACAAGAAATGGGCAAAGAGGCACTGTTGGCTGTTTTACATTTACCACCTGCAATTTGTGCCACCTCTCCATTGAGATGATTACAGCACAAAACTGAAATCTTCATTTTTTATTGACTCGACAAAGGGGGTAATGTCAGCACCAGATAGCTTTACTTATGAAAACCTACAGTTCTGAACCCAACCTTCACCTCTTAATGGATTGGTGCATTATGACTGCAGCAGATGTTAGCTGGTATTTTGTATTTAAGGTACATTCTGCCTGGGAAACTTTCAAGAATAACTTAATATAAGAAAGAGCAGACTCCAATAAATTTAGACGTGGCACTGGAAGCATTAAAATGCAAAAAATGGGAGTAACAATAGGGGATTTGGACCTTCAAGTTTGCTCTGTCATTCAATGTGAACATGGCTGATGCACTAACTCAATACCATATTCTTATTCTCTTCCTTTACCCCTTTATACCTTTTGTATGTCCAAATACGTTCAGCAACTTGACCTTGACTGCCTTCTGCAGCGATAGTTTTATAAATTCCCTATCCTCTGAGTGCAGAACCTTCTCCCTATTTCAGTCCTAAATGCCTTACACTGTAGTCTCAGTGTGAACTCCTTGAACTGGACCACACAGCCAAGGGACACACTTTTCCTGCAACCAGCCATGTCAGTTTTATACATATCAATAAGAACCCCTCTAATTCTTAGAAACTCTGGTAAACCCAAGCCAAATTGACACAATCTCTCCTCGTATGACATCCCTGATATCCCAGAAATCCGCCTGGGGAACCTTTGCTGCACTCACTCTATGTCCTTTCTTAAGTAAGGACACCAAAAACTCCACACAAGATTCCTGCTGTAGTCTCGCCAAGGTCCTGTACAATGATTGCTCCTGTTATCAAAACCTGTTGTAATGAAGGCCAACATATAATTTGCGTTTTAACTGTTTGCTGTACCTTCTCTATGTGTAGCAAGGAACTGCAGATGCTGGTTTACACCAAAGATAGACACATAATGATGGAGTAACTCAGCGGGACAGGCAGCATCTCTGGATGGGTGATGTTTCGGATACAGACCCTTCCCAAAACGTCACCCATTCCTTCTATCCAGAGAGGCTGCCTGTCCTGTTGAGTTACTCCAGAATTGTGTGCCTATCTTTGCTATACCTACTCATTTGCTTTCAATGACTGCTCTACAAGAATATGTAGATCCCAGTGAACATTGCCATTTCCCAAACTATCACCATTTAAAACTCCTCTATTTCTGATTTCCCTCTCGAAGTAAAATACTACATTGTTATCTACCATGTAATTGCCCACTCACTCAATTTATCAAAATCACCTTGAACTCTCTTTGCATCCTCCTCACAACCCCACTTGATTTCAGGTCATCAGCAAATTAGATATTCAGTTCTTTTATCTGAATATAGACACTTTGATAATACATTGTACAATAATCAGAAGAGTTGTGTGCTATTTTCAGAGGAGGTCCATCAGATTCGCACAATAAAGTCAGAGGAAGGAGATTGTGTTGTGTTGGTCAATACGAGGAACTGGTTTGAGTGCTGGAAAAGTACAACCACCTCTCAAGAATGATTAAGATTAATAACAGTTGAAGCCCTTTTAATAGAGCATCTCCATGCCATTTTCTAATGCTTCCTCTTTGTTACCGAGGCACTGAATGCTGCTGAGTTTTTTTTCACGATCAATTAATTTCTATTTATCAATCGTATGCACATCATAAATTATTTTTTAACTTCTCAAGTTCAGTGCACAGATGAGTAACAGGCTCTATAACATTAGCACATTAAAACAGGGAGCAAAGGAACACCCTTATTGGTGCACCTGACAGCACAATATGAAGCACTTGTACTTTGAAATCTGCTTATCTGTGAATACCAAAAACACCTAGGTGGAAACATCATTTTACTCCTGCAATAAGTGTGGAGGGGGGATTTGCAGATGCATTGAACTGTATCACACAAAATACACAAAAGCTCACCTCCACAACAAGACCATTACCATAGTAATTGAAGATAAAGGTGACCTATTCTTGACTGTGGTATCATGTGGACATCAATCCTTCCAAGATATTCCTCATTGACGACAAAAAAAATGTTGAGGTACTGTAATTTTGAGAACTTCTGTTAACTTCCTGCTTGTAAGATTACACTCCGATTGATTGGCAAGATATTTAAAATCTCTACTCTGTCTTTTTGCATTTACATTATTGATCTTGCTCATTTTAGATGGGCTTATAATGTCCATTGAAGAAACAATGATCAGAAGCAACATTACACGTTTCAGTCCTCAGATGCAAATAACTTGGTTGGTAGTTTGTTATTTTTAGAAATTATACTTTGTCATTGTAGATTAATGATATGAATGCCAGAGATATTTCATAATATTTGAGGAGGAAGAAACAAACATATATCGAGGTGCAGGTGTTTGGTATTTTGGCATATTATCAATGTATAGGAAGAGTCTGTTCATAAAAAGGGTTACTGTAAAAGTAATTCGTTCGTCATTATAAATGATACATGCATCTCACAAATCCAGTTCATAACAATGGATTCATGTTTTTATGTGAATGCAAATCAAATACCTACTTAAAGGCTTCACAAAGTACATACAAAAGCGATATTCCTCATTTACTTCTAAATCTAGAGGGACGGCTATTATTATTCGTAAAGGTATACCATTTAAATTCAAGAACATCATATCAGATAAAGAGGGGAGATATGTCATAGTTATGGGAGAAATTCACTCCAATCCACTTACTATGATAAACATGTATGCTCCTAATTTTGACAACCCTCAATTCTTTAATAAAATTCTGGATATGATTTCAGAGTTTAATTATCAAAATGTGATAATAGGGGGGGATTTCAACTGTGTCTTAGATCCATATTTAAATAAATCTGCGAAACATAAAAGGAGTAATATAAAATCTAAAACGAGCGAACTCCTAAATACATATATAAAAAATACAAATATAACAGACCTATGGAGAATTGCTAACCCAGTTGGAACGGAATACTCGTTTTACTCATCGGTACATAAAACCTATTCACGAATTGACTACTTTTTAGTAGACACGAAATTAATTCCTTATACAATCAACCCCCTAAATAGCATAATAGCATTATTTCTGATCAACCCCCGTTAACTTTTTTATTAAAATTAGAAGGAATGATGGATAAAAAATCAAATTCTAAACAACCCACAAGGTAGTACATGTTTGAAACAACAGATGAAACTCTTCTTCGAGACCAACGATACAACAGGTATTTCACCTTTGTTATTATGGGAAACTTTCAAGGCATTTATTAGAGGAGTTATAATTTCATATCAAGCCTTCCAAAATAAAAAGAATAAGATAGAACAATTGCTGTTAGAACAAGAAATTAGACAATTAGACCTAGATAATGCCAAAGACCCAACCATAGACAAACACAATAAGATAACTTTATTGAAATTTAAATTAAATACAATTTTGTCGGCAAGAGTAATAAGATTATTTCAAATTACAAAACAGGAAAATTTTGAATTTGGCGATAAACCACATAAACCTTTAGCATGTCAGCTGAAAAAAATTACAAAAATTAAATCAGATAAGGGTGAATTATTAAAATTATCTTAAGATATTAATAAAAGATTTGCTCAATTTGATCAAAATTTATATACATCTAAAACCGCAGCAGATAACATTAAAATTACAAATTTCTTAGATAAGTGTAACCTTCCAAAACTTACTTTGTTGGAACAAGAGGAGTTAGGAGCTCAGATTACACTTAAAGAAATAGAAGAAACAATAAACTCGTTGAAAAATGGCAAAACACCAGGACTAGATGGTTTTAGTAATGAATTCTACAAAAGATTCCACGAGATAATTTCTCCGCGCCTACAAAAATTATATACTCATGCCTTTAAAGAAAACACATTACCAGAAACATTAGCCGAATCAACTATTACACTTATACCAAAAAAGATAAAGATCTAGAATAACCAGGTTCTGATAGAGCTATAGCACTCTGAAATACAGATCAGAAAATACTAGCAAAGACTTTAGCGAGAAGACTGAGTAAATACGTTAGTAAACTAATAAACCCGGATCAAATGGGGTTTATACCTAAAAGATACTCAGCCAACAATTTGAGACACTTGTTTAATATAATGTATTCACAAAAAACTGAAGAAGAAGATGTATCAATTATTTCATTGGACGCAGAAAAAGCATTTGATCAAGTAGAGTGGCAATATCTGTATAAAGTGTTGCAAAAATTTAACATGGGAGAGAATTTTATCTGATGGGTAAAATTATTATATGACAAGCCGACTGCTAGAATACTGACTAACAATATGTTATCTTTAAAATTTCATTTAACAAGGGGCAATAGACAGGGGTGTGCACTATCACCCCTGCTATTTGCCCTTGTGATAGAGCCTTTAGCAGAAAGTATAAGAAGCCATCCAAATATTCGGGGATATAATACCAAAGATTCAAATAATAAAATGTCACTATACGCAGATGACGTATTATTATACATTACAAATTCGCAAGTTAGTATACCAAATATATTAAATTTAATAGAGGAATTTGGCTCCTTTTCAGGATATAGAATAAATTGGAATAAAAGTGAAATTATGACGGTAAAACCCCAAGACTCGACACACCTGTTAAAATTTCCCTTTAAAATTGCAACAGGAAAATTCAAGTATTTGGGTATCCAAATTACTAGAAAATATAAATCACTATTTAATGCAAATTTTATGCCTTTATTAACTAAATTGAATGCGTTGATTACATTCTGGAAAACGCTGCCGATGTCTTTAATAGGTAGAATAAATGCTATCAAAATAATTTTTCTACCACAAATATTATATCTATTTCAATCAATACCAATATACTTACCAAAAATCTTCTTAAAAAAATTAGACTCCAATATTACAAACTTCATATGGGACTACAGATCGCACAGAATCCAAAGAAAACACCTGTGTAAACCTAAAGAATCTGGGGGATTGACACTCCCGAACTTTTTATACTACTACTGGACAGTACATATTAAAAACATAATGTATTGGTTGGACAGCTCTGCCCAACAGGTAGAATGGATAAGAATGGAGAAAGAGGATTTCTCTCCTTTTAATATAGGAGCGATCCTCTTCTCCCCGATAAAATTAAACAACACAATATATAAGAAGAACCCAATTATCCACAACACAATTCGAATTTGGAAACAAATAAAACTAACTTTGAAATTAAGAAACTTATCGCTTTTATCTCCAATAGTAAATAATCCCACATTTAAACCATTTCTCACTGACAAAACGTATACCTATTGGGAAAGATTAGGAATGAAAAGGATTGGAGACTTGTATGAAATGGGGACATTTTGATCATTTCAACAATTACAATTAAAATACAACTTGAAAAATAACCAATACTTTAAATACCTTCAAATTAGAGATTATTTGAAAAAACACATACAAGGCTATCAAAATCTAACTCTAGATTTATTAGATGAAGCAATGAATATTAAGGCAGATTCATGCAATTTAATATCATACTTATATAATATCATTCTTAATATAGAATCACCATCGACAGAGGCAATCAGAGCAGATTGGGAATGAGAATTACAGATAAAAATTTCAAAATAAATTTAATGCAAAAAATAATTTAATTCAATTTAAAATTTTACATAGATTATACTACTCGAAAACTAGACTGAACAAAATCTATCCAAATATCTCTCCCATCTGTGATAAATGCTTATCCGAGAATGCCACTATAACACACTCTTTTGTCTCCTGTATAAAACTTCATAAATTCTGGAACGAAATTTTTGAAATTTTTACAAAACTATTTAATAGAAGAATTGAACCTAATACAGAAAGGATTATCTTTGGATCAATGGAAGATGGGAATAAGCTAAATACGTTTCAAAAATCTCTACTTAATTACGGTTTAATAACGGCAAAAAAACTCATACTTAAATTTTGGAAAAATGCGCCAACACCAACGCTCAAAATGTGGATTTCAAATATGTCGGAAACGGCATATCTTGAAGAAATGCGACTCCTTCTAGCAGGTAAAGTAGACAAATTCTTATTGATTTGATCTCCTTTTATCGACTTCTTACAAGCATATGGTGCAACACAACCATAGAAATAAAATGATTCAGAATCAGGTGACGGGTGGCCAGGAACATTAAATAGGTATATCGCTTTCAATCTCCTTTTTCCTTTATTTATTTTTTTCTTCTCTATTTCATCTCTTTCTCTTTCTCTTTCTACTTCTTCTTCTTTCTTCTCTCGGGCTATCTTTCTATTTCACACAACACTCTATGTCAATCTCTTATTTTCTCCCTTTCTCCCTTACTCCTGCTTTATTATTAAATTAAAAATAAGAGGTTGTATATGAAATGTAATATGTCAACAAGTATTAGGTACTGTGGTACCACATTATTGTACTTACTTCTAACAAAAATAAATAAAAAATTAAAATTTAAAAAAAGAAGCGATATTTTTAAAATAATGAGGAAATCATTTAGGATGATAAGCAACTAATGGAACAGTATATGTAACTAAATACATATACTATCCTTCTATCCAGTTCTATGTATTTCTATCTAAATACATATCCTTCTATCCAGAGAGGCTGTCCTGTTGACTACTGCAGTTTATTTATTGAGCCTACTTTGCTTCAATGTTTTTTCAATATATGTTTATCAAAATGCACCCCTTTGACTTGTATTGTAATAGAGTTAGAGAGTCATAGTGCTGCACAACACAGAAACTGGCACTTCAGCCCTACCTAATGATAAAACCAGGTTGGCATATTGGGTTAATCCCTTTTGATAGCATTTGGTCCATATCCCTCTAGCCCCTACCAATCAATATATCTGACCAAGTGTCTTTTAAAAGCTGTAATGATCATTTGTATTAGCTCTCCCGTATAATCTAACCTTCCAGAACAGCCTAACATGCTGAGCCCAATGAAAGGCCTTGCTGATGTCCATATGGATTATGTCTATGGCCCTGATCTCATCAACGTTCTTGGCGACTCCTACAAATTCCAATTGATCGTGGGGAGAGCATGCAAACTCCACAATGAGAGCACCCCAAATCAGAATTAAGAGCAGGTTTATAGTGCAGTGAAGCAGCAGCACTACTAGCTGTGCCACCGTGCCATCCTTAAGTTGGACATATCAGGAAGTCCAGCAGAGGAGCCTGAAGTTGTTGCAAATTCCAAGCACTTAAATTGGTGACTATTTCTGCGTAAGTTGTGTTAACATAGTACCTCCATCATTTCAATGGAGAACAACTGTGAAAAACCAAGCTCAATTATTTGTCTTTATTACACATAAGCATAGGGAGAGTTTTGCATTTGTCAGGTATTTGATTTTTTGTAGTTAGCTATTACATTTCCAAATATTATGGTAGTATAGCTTAGTCTACTGGTGCCTACTAATTTTTCCAGCTGTTTAGATGTCAAAGCCTATTCTGCTGATTTCTCTGTTTTATCATTTACACACCTAGGACATTGTCATTGAAAATAAAGCCAGCATTTGCAACAAATGAATACCTATGGATCAACAAAAGATAAATTTACATTCCTGTATCGAGTAGAGTGAACTTTGCTTGGCTTTGCACAAATATCCGCGATAGTATTTTTTAAATCATTACTCCTGATCTGCAGATAGGTGCATAAAACCCAGAGCACCTTCATTAAACCTAAATCTACGATTTTGTAATAACTCTACAGAAAATATTCTATCAATGAAAGCTGTCTCTTGAAATCAACAAGGATAAAATGCAGGGAAAACACATCAGGTCAGGCAGTTTCTGTGGAAAGAGGAATGGTCAATGTTTCCGAATTGTCACAGACCCTTCAATTTTTGGGGTGTGCGACACTTCTAAGAGATTGACTATTTCATTCCACAGATGCTGACCTGCTGAGTTTTTCAAGCATTTTCCGTTTTTATTCCAGATTTCCATTGCCAGTAATTTTTTCTCAATCTCCAAGAGTGAAAGCACATCCTGGGTGAGACATTCAACACCATAGTACTATTGTTAATCCTAAAATCATTGTACTAACCAGTGCTTTATCATTGCTCTGATCAACTTGAGTAGACATAATCAGACAAACTTTGCAATGAGAGAATCAGTCAGCTAGCATCTCATTCACTGCATCTGAAGTCTGGTGTCAAAGCGCTATACAAATTCAGTAGATAATAAATTTTACTCAACAATACTTGATTCTGTATGAGACTGCTGTGAATTCTAGCTCTACACCAAAGACTTTCAGAAATGAAGGTATGATATACAGATCAAAGTGCAACATCAAAATCGACATAACAATGACATTCTGAAATAATGACACTTTTCCAACACAAACTCAGCCAGAAACAACCTGCAAAGCACCAGCATTTAAGGTTCTGAAAGTTATTTTCCTTTCAATATAACACCATTCCCTCAATGATAAAAAATAACCGGGACATTATCCTTTAAGTCAGTACAATATGCCAGTCATAGCTCAGTGTTAACACACACATTGCGACTCTGCATCATTGGCACGAGAACATAACACCCAAGTGTTGAAAATTCTGAGTTGAAAATTTTTTGGCGACAGTGCGTTTGACGCCAATGGCATAGCTTGACTTCTCCTGACGTAGGTGCTGTCGTAGGTCGTAGGTTTTGCCAGGATGACATAGGTTGTCGCCGGATTTTCAGTGTCCAGCGAATGACTATGACAGTGACTATGCCTAAAAAATCGCCAAGTGGTACAGGCCCATAAGTGTTGCATTGCTTTCGGCACTTAATGTTAAGAATATAAAAACTACTGCTCCCAATATTACAAATATTAAATTTGTTCAAGAATTTCATGGAAATACCATATGTGCAAGGTACAACATACAATCAGTGGCCATTTCTGATCAGGAAATGTTCACAGCAGCAACATTATCTCCAAAGTGAAATTTACAGATGATATGAAATTAAAACATCGCATTCTTTCCTCCCCAAACCCTTTATCATATATTGATTATTATATGTTCCAATGGATAGAAAAGGTTAACAACTTTTTTGTTAAGTTAAGCCATTTAGAACAGAGGTTAAGCCATTTAGAACGGAGATGAGGAAATACTTTTTCACACAGAGAGTTGTGAGTCTGTGGAATTCTCTGCCTCAGAGGGCGGTGGAGGCCAGTTCTCTGGATGCTTTCAAGAGAGAGTTTGATAGAGCTCTTAAAGATAGCGGAGTCAAGGGATATGGGGAGAAGGCAGGAACAGGGTACTGATTGTGGATGATCAGCCATGATCACATTGAATAGGTGCTGGCTCGAAGGGCCAAATAGCCTACTCCTGCACCTATTGTCTATAATCATTCAGGCTATAATAACCCAAATTTGACTGAAGGAGTTACAGAATAAAGGGGTTAATTGTGTCTGTTGTGAAAAAGTATGCCCTGCACCTATGGTCTATTGTCTATTAGAAAAGAAAAACATGTTAACACCGTAATGCAGAAAAACAACTGCCAACAAAGCATTTCATTCCACACCTGTTTTCTTTGAAAATTGAATTACTATTCAAAGGATGCAAAAGAGAATGAGGATCGTCATTTTTCTCAGAAGATTTGCAGCTAAACAGAAATGGAATCAATATCCTGCCGTGGAGGTTCTCTATTGCTGCTATGGAGGGTTTAAACTAGCGTGGTGAGGGTGGGGCGGGGGGGGGGGATAGGATGAGGGAACGAGAGCAGCGGTTCAGCAAATGGAAGGACTGATGGGAAGATGGAAATTATGACCAGCAAGCCTCGAAGGAAGAACAGGCAGCAAATGGTTAATGAACATTGGGACACTGATGTGCTGATGTGTTTATTTCAATGCAAGGAGTATCGTGGATAAAACTGATGAACCTAGTGCCTGGATCGGTGCTTTAGTGATGATGCTGTGGCCATTAAGGGGACTTGGTTGCAAGAGTGACAGATTTGACAGCTCAACGTCCAAGGCATTCCTCCTACAGATGCTACCCGACTCCTGACCTACTGAGATACTCCAGCACATTGTTCTCAACATTCAAGCACCTGCAGTTCCTTATGGGTCCAAGGTTTCGATGTTTCAGATGTGAAAGGAAGAAAGGTGAAAGAGGTAGAGGAGTTGCAGCATTAATCAAAGAGAATGTCACAGCAGTATTCAGAGAGGGTATTTCCATTTAGGGAATAAGGGTAGAGGCTACCCAATAGCCCAGTGGGAGGTCGGGAAACAAATATGTATACTGATTACCAAAAGATACTAAAGCAGCAGGATTGTCGTAATGGGTGACTTACCCAAGATAAACACAAAATGCTTGAGTAACTCAGCCTTCCAACCCAAACCACCTCCTCCCCAGGTACATTCCCCTGAAATCACAGGAGGTGTAACATTTGTCCCTATACCTCCTCACTCACCTCCATCCAGGGACCGCAGCAGTTCTTGCAGGTGAAACAGAGGTTCATGTGCACTTCCTCTGACCTCATCTGCTACATCCGGTGTACCTGTTGTGGCCTTCTCTACATCGGTGAGACCAACCATAGACTCAGTGACTTGCGTTCGATCCGCCAAGGCCTACTGGATTTCCCCGTCACTAACCATCTTAACCATTCCCATACTGACCATTCTGTCCTGGGCCTCCTCCATTGCCGGAGTGAGGCCATATAGGTCAAAAGGGACTTCTGCTCTAAGCTGGAGGATGAGGCGGATGTTCGGCAACTGTGGCAGGGCTTGAATGCCATCACTTCCTACAAAGCGAAATCAGGAGGCAGCTCAAATGACAGCGAAGCATCACTCCCTGACAAGCTCAATGCGTTCTACTCACGCTTTGATAGGAAGAACACTGATGTGCCTTCCCCAGCCTCCATTCGCCCTGATTGTATTACAGTCACAGTCACAGAGGCCGACGTCAGATGACCCTTCAGGGGGGTGAACCCTCGGAAAGCGCCTGGACCTGATGGTATACCCGGTCAAATTCTCAAAACCTGTGCAGACCAACTGGCTGGAGTTTTTGCGGACATTTTCAATCTTTCACTTCTTAGGTCTGAGGTTCCCACCTGCTTTAAGAGGGCATCCATAATACCGGTAAGATGATGTGCCTCAATAACTATCAACCAGTGGCACTAACATCTGTGGTGATGAAGTGCTTTGAGAGGTTGGTTATGGTGCATATCAATTGCTACCTCAACAAGAACCACGATCCACTACAGTTCGCTTACCGCTACAACAGGTCAACGGAGGATGCGATCTCACTGGCTCTCCACTCCTCATTGGACCACTTGGACAATAAAAACACTTACGTCAGGCTGTTGTTTACAGCCTACAGCTCGGCGTTCAATACCATCATACCCTCCAAGCTGGTTACCAAGCTCACAGAACTGGGTCTCTGCAATTGGATCCTCGACTTCCTCATCCACAGACCACAGTCAGTTCGAATTGGCAGAAACACTTCATCCTCAGTAACAATCAGTACGGGAGCACCTCAAGGCTGCATGCTTTACTTAATCTATACCCAGGACTGCATAGCCAAACATAGTGCGAACTCCATCATCATGTTCGCCGACGACACCACTGTTGTTGGACGAATCACAGATGGTGATGAGTCAGATTATAGAAGTGAGATCGACCGATTGACCAAATGGTGTCAGCACAACAACCTGGCTCTCAACATCAGTAAAACCAAGGAACTGATTGTGGACTTTGGTAGGGGAAGGATGAGGACCCACAATCCTGTTTACATCAATGGGACGATGGTGGAGAGTGTCAAAAACTTCAAATTCCTGAGTATGCAGATTTCTGAAGATCTTTCCTGGACCCCACACACTGATACATCAGCGACTCTACTTCCTGAGAAGATTACGGAGATTCGGCATGTCAAAGAGTATTCTTCTGAACTTCTACAGGTGCACAGTAGAGAGCATAGGGGCCTGGTTAGTGCAAGGCAACTTGAACGTCCAGGAGTGGAAAAGACTGCAAAAAGTTGTGACCACTGCCCAGTCCATCAACGGCTTTGACCTCCCCACCATTGAAGGGATCTATCAAAGTCGCTGCCTCAAAAAGGCAGCCAACATCATAAAAAACCCACACCATCCTGGCCAAACACTCATTTCACCATTGCCATCGGGAAGAAGTTACAGGAGCCTGAAAACTGTAACGTCCAGGTTTAGGAACAGCTTCTTCCCTACAGCCATCAGGCTATTAAACACGACAACAAAAATGCTCTGAACTGCAACAGACTATTATTATTATTGCACTATATTTGTTATTTATTGAGTATGTGTGCATGTGTACACACACACTGAACTTTTTTTCTTCTCCTGTTATGTACTATGTTTACATATTCTGTTGTGCTGCAGCAAGTAAGAATTTCATTGTCCTATCTGGGACATATGACAATAAAACACTTATGACTCTTGATATATAAACTGGAGGAACAGCATTTCATATTCCGCTTGGGTAGCTTACAACCCATTGGTATGAACATTGAATTCTCCAATTTTAGATAACTAACCATGAAACAACCTGCTGTCCCCCTTCATTTTCTCCCTCAGGACCCTCACCCTGACCCCAGTGCTTCCTTTCCCCAACCACTCCCCTCGCCTGAACCCTGGCTGACCTTGCACCAGTTTCTCCCCCCCAACAATCAGTCTAACTACTGGTTGTGGCTCTAACAGTCAACTATCCATGTTCTCCAGAGATGCCGTCTGAGCCGCTGAGTTATTCTGGCATTTTGAGTCTTTTTTCGTATAAACCAGCATCTGCAGTTCCTTGTTATTACTTTTTCAATTACACAATGTTGACAGTTCAAACGGCTTAGATCGGGTAGAATTTGTGAGGAGTATCAAGAGGATAAGTAAGTTCGGTATTACAACTGCGCATGCCCAGATCATGGGTCATTCGGGATAAACATTATCACCAGCTGAGCTACTGTGTGTGTATGGACCTGTGTTTCATATGTATTTTCCAGTTTTGCTTCTTCGTGGTAAGAAAATACTGCTTTCAAAACTATTAACTAGGTGTATTTATGGTTCATTTGTACAAAACTATGATGATTTTGGTGGTTTTATTGGTTTATGCTTCGGTGAGTGAGCAAGATCGTGATGATGAATGACGTATAATTAACTTTGTTATATGGTGCAGGTTTATGTGGTTTCTCCCCAGTGGGTAAGGAAACAGCCAGTAAAGACTTCAAAAGTAATCCCAAAATTAGTGGCACCTAAGATAAGAGAATGCTGGCAATTCAATGCAGTGCTGTTGCCATTTCCCCATGTAATCTAGCCTGACCCAGATTATGCTTTTGCAGAATGCATTAAAATTCTCTTTGTCAGTGGGGTTTTTTCTGTTCTGTAGCAGCCTTTAGATTTGTGGTATTGCAGTAGGTGTAGTTAATTGCTCGAGGGAAGTTGACTATGGCGTAGAACCTGTATTTTGGGTAGACGCCTGAGTAATTGGGAAAACAAATGGTAAGCTTCGAGAGTTGAGGTTGGGCATGCTGCATAACCCCTTTCTAAACTGGCCCTTATCCAAGTCAAATATTTATCTTCTCAGCAGAGATCACTGCAGACATTGGCTAGAGACACTTAAATGAAGCTGATGGACTGGTAGGAGGAGATTCCACCTTTTGATTTCTTTCTTGGTTTTGTTTTTTCTTAAGTTGCTTTCAGCTGCTGTGGATTGCTGCCTCAGATTAAAAATATTTTTGCACATTAATTATGAATAAAGATAAGAAAATGTTTCAAACACAAGTAATATTTTCTTATTTCAGTAGCAAACATATTAAGGATTAAATGAAAATAATAAATACTTTAACTTTTTGAATATCTCATAATTGCAGATTAATGAACTGAAGTACAACTGGGACTGTGCAAGTCGTGTGTGAAAAGCAGAACAAGAAAGGAAGCTATTGAGTTGACAGAATTCTAGATTAATTACTTGGTAGAATAGTTAACATTTTGTACACAGTTTATACAGCACAGCGTTCGCTTTTTTAAAATCTCGAATGACCTTTGACAAATCCCGTGATTCCTTTATCGAGATACCAAACTTGCTTATCGTTGAGGAGATTTGGAACGTTGACGAATACTCTTTTAAACAATTGGGCATTGCCTGTAATTCATCCAACAATGGTGGTGCAATCGGCAAGGTTAATGCTGGCGTTGGAACTATGTCTGGCTGCACTCTCATGGGTATAGTGTAGAGAAGAGAACTGAGCACACCACCCTGATATGCTCTTGTACTGATGACACAGCCCTGCGTTACTCCTGTGCTGAAAGATTACAGCATGATTAGGCAGGAGCGAGGGAGAGTAAGTTGGATGACCTGTTATTGGGTAAGTCCACATCAGGCATGCTGAATTTGCTTGAAGTCCAGCTAATCAGAGTTCAGGACTGGCATTTCCAATAAGAAGTTGAGAAAAGGCTAAAAGGGAAGGGAACTTTATGGCCAGAGAGATTGCAAATTTGATCAAAAAGAAAAAGGAAGCGTATGTAAAGTTTAGAAAGATTAAATCAGTTAAGGTCATTGATAAAGCAGGCAAAAAGAACACAAGCAGGCAATTGGAAGGACCTAAAGGGGCCATGAAATGTCATTGGCAAGTCGAATTAAAGAAAATTCCAAACACCAAATGGTAACTAGGAAGAATGTAGAACCACTCAATGATGAACGTGGGAATTTATTGCTTGGAGTCAAAGGATATAGGCAAGGAACAAAACTGCATTGTGAGATAAGGGCGAGATTTAATAATATGCCTGGGGTGTTTGAGATCAAGAATGAGATGGTGACACAAGAAACAAAGCTGGGGAACAATAAGGCTGTGGATGGGAAATCAGCATCAGTGACAGTCTGGGAGTTGATGGGCTGGTGTTCGTCCATGGGCTCATGGTCAAGGGATAGATGTGAGGAAGTGTCTGTGATTTGACACCTGTGCCACACATCTCCATTAAACTTTCCCCGTCTCACCTTACCAAGCTAGTGTTGGACATTTTCACCCTGGGGAAAAAGGCTCAGATTGACTATCCTATCTATGCCTCATAATTTTATATGCAATAAACCCTCGTTTTAACGGACCTCTTTATAACGGATTTTGGATATAATGGACCAAATCTGTTGTAGGCAGAGTTTGTTGGTTCATGGAATGACCACTAGATGGATGGAGCAAATGGTGTTTTTACTGCAGTGGTTCTCTTTCCTCACACATAGAAAAGACAAAGACATTGTGACAGCGTGGCTTTACCCCAATTGCCCTCCCCCCCTACCACAAAGACATGCAGGCCAACAGCCCAACTGGCCTCCGTGAACCGTCAGCAGAGCCACTGCCCCACAGCGGAAGAGACACAGTCCCAACCACACACCCACAGGTGCCCCGACACACCAGCTCCACCCCACACACTAAGGACAACTCAGTGTGTAGGCTAGAACCAGTGCACCTGGAGGAAACCCACACGGCCACAGGGAGCACTCGAGGCCAGGATCGAACCCAGGCTCCCCAGCACCGCAAGGCGGCAGCTCCACCAACGACCCACAGAAACCAAACCACAAACCTGCATGCCTCCGCAACGCAGGAGGAAACCCGAGCACCCGGTGGAAACCCACGCTGCCACAGGGAGCACCCCAGGTCAGGATCAAACTCGGGTCTCTGGTGATGTAAGGTAGCAACTCTACTGTGGCACCACTGTGTCATCCCAAGGTATTGTGTATTTTATGTCTTTTACTGTTATTGTGTTGTGTATGTTCATTGTCTGTTTTTCCAATAGTACTGTGCATATTAACCGCCTTATTTGGTTACAGCGGATATTCGTAATAACGTATATCGTCTACCCTCATGTGCTCTATTATAGCGAGGGTTTATCAAGTCTCCTCTCAACCTCTGGCCTTTCAGAGTAAATCATTCAAATCTATCCAATCTCTACCTGCAGCTGAAACCCTCTAATCCAGGCAGCATTCTGGTAAACCTTCTTTGCCTCTCCAAAACCTCCACATCCTTTCTGTAATGGGGCAACCAGAATTGCACGTAATACTCCAAATGTGGTCTAACCAAAGTCCTATAGAGCTGCATCATGACTTCCTGACACTTATATTCAATGTCCCTAGCAATGAAGGCAAGCATACTATAAGCCTGCCTTGTGCTGCCACAGCTATGGATCTGACTTCTAGATCCCTCTGCATATTAATGCTGTTAAGGGTCTTGCTCTCTCCTTACATTCAACCTCCCAAAGTGCATCACCTCACACTTGCTCAGGTTAAACTCCATCTGTCAAGATATTGAGGGAGGTGGGTATATGGAACAACCTGCCAGAGGTGGTCATTGTGGCAGGCAGTATAACAACATTTAAAATACATTTGGACAGACAAATGGATTGGAAAGGTTGAGAGGGATATGGGGCAAATGCGGCCAGGTGGGACTAAGGTAGATGGGGCATCTTGGTAGCCAAGGGCAGGTTAGGCCGAATATCCTGTTTCCGTGCGGTATGACTCTACAACTCTACATACTGTAGCTCCCTGAAAGTAGTGTTACAGGTAGATCGGGTAGTAAAAAAACACTTTTGGTTTTTTGGTCTTCATCAGTCAAGATATTGAGTGCAGTCAGAAGAAGGGTCTCGACACAAAACTTCACCCATTCCTTCGCTCCTGAGTTACTCCAGCTTTTTTTGTCTATTGAGTATAGAAATTTGGACATTATGGTGCAGTTGTACAAGACGATGGTGAGACTGCATTTGGATGATTATGTACAGATTTGGTCACACTGCTTTTGGAACGATGTCATTAAAATGGAAAGATTGCAAAGAACATTTACGAGAATGTTGCCATGAATTGGGGTGGCTGAGCAATAGGGAGAGATTGGGCAAGCTTGGACTTTATTCCTTTGTGCACAGCAGTCTAAGGGGTGATCTTATCGAGGTGTATAAATCATGAGGACAATTGATAGGATGAATACACAGTCATTTACCCAAGGTATCAAGAACACGATGACAAAGATTTAGGGTGAGAGAGGAAAAATTTAATAAGTACCTGTAGTGCAAACTCGGTGGCTGGTGGATATATCAAATGAGTTGAGGTAACAATAACAATAATTCAAAAAAACTTGACCAGGAACTTGGATAAGAAATGTTTAGAGGGATATGAGGCAAATGCGATTCGTTTAGATGAAGCATTTTGGTTGGCATGGATGAGTTGTGCTGAAGGGCATATTTCCGTGCTGTGTGACTCTATTGCATTTGTTGTAGATTCTTCTTATTTTTAGTTAATACTCTTGTCTTAGTGTGGCCACAGTTAGTGAGCCAATGGATTACTCACATATTTTTTTCTTGTTCCTTGTTGTGTTTTATCACCATGAATGCCAATTCCATTCCATTTCCTAATCTTGAAATCCTTTATATCTAATCTAGCACAACTATCACACCCTCCCTAACCATACACTGTCTTGTAAGGGATGCCAATTATAATTAGTTTTAGCACTTCTAATATTATTCTAACATTGTACAAGGAAATGACTAATTCACAAATGCCCCATTGCTATTTATTGCTGCCTATCCCAAGCCACACATCATAAGTCAAATTGGGGCACTATTCAGTGTCTTTGAATATTGCATTAGATTTATAAACCATCCCCCTCCTTCCCCCACCAATTGGACCTCATTCTTATGTTCACCATTCCTCTTTTGATTTGAGACACTAATGACTGCCCTGACTATGCATTCCACCAGGATATTAGTGCCAGTCAATAAATTCAAAAGTGCTAGAGCTGTATAAATTAAAACCGCAACATTTGACATCTTTTGTTCAGACAATTCCCCGAATCATTTAGAGAAATATCAGTTCCTTAAGCTCACATTTATAGTTCTTCATATCTTAAAGCCCTGTCCCACGGTACGAGTTCATTCCAAGAGCTCTCCCGAGTTTGCCCTGATTCGAACTCGGAGATTTACGGTAATGGCCACTCGTCGGTACTCGGGGCTCTCGTGGACATTTTTTAACATGTTGAAAAATCTTCACGGGTCTTCCCGTGCTTACCTGCGTTAGCGAGTCTTCCCGAGTACCTGCCGTTAGCGTCACGAGCCGCTAAGAGACGTCCCCGAGCTCCGACGTACCCGCTACGTTCATTCTCCGTGCTTACCTCGAGTTTGATTTTTTTTTAACTCGTTAGAGCTCTTGGAATGAACTCGTACCATGGGACAGGGCTATTACTTGTTAATTTATATTGAAGGTTCTCAAGCTACCTCAGTAAAACTTCATCCAGTTTTAAGTGTTGTTGGGTACTACATAGATCACCACAACTAATTCTTTTCCTTCACAGCCAAGACTTCCTTAAGCCATGAAGAGACATCTTTAAACCTGGTTCCTGTCAGGCAAAGTAGATTTTGGGTCTCAAAGATCTTATGGCTTCAAAGATCAATGACTATCCCATCACATTGTATATTAATGATTTGGACGAGGGGATTGAAGGCTTTGTGGCCAAGTTTGCGCATAATACGAAAAAAGGTGGAAAGGCAGGTAGTGTAGAGAAAGCAGGGACTGCAGAAGGACTTGGACAGGTTGGGATAGTGAGCAGAGAGGTGGCAGATGGTATATAATGTAGCAAAGTGTGGAGTCATGCATTTTGGTAGTAGGAATAAAGGCGTAGACTATTTTCTAAATGGGGAGAGAATCGAGAAATCGGAATACAAAGAGACTTGGGAGTGCTGGTGCGGGTTTCCCAAAAAGGTAATCTACAAGTCTAATCAGTAGTAAAGAACGCAAACTCAATGCTAGCATTTATTTCAAGAGGGCTTGTATACAACAACAGGGATGTAACGTTGAGGCTCTATAAAGCGCTGGTAAGGCCGCATTTGGAATATTGTAAGCAATTTTGGGCACCATATCTGAGGAAGGATGTGCTGGCTCTGGCAGGCTCCACAGGAGGTTTACAGAATGATCCCAGGAATGAGTAGGTTAACCTATGATGAGCGTTTGTCAGCACTGGGCCTGTACTCGCTGGAGTTTAGAAGAATGAGCGGTCAGAGCGGGAACCTCATTGAAACATACAGAATAGTGAAAGGCTTGGATAGAGTGGATGTGGAGAGGATGTTTCCACTAGTGGGAGAGTCCAGGACTAGAGGCCATAGTCTCAGTATTAAAGGACATTCTTTTAGGAAGGAGATGAGGAGAAATCTCTTTAGTCAGAGGGTGGTGAATCTGTTGAATTCTTTGCCACAGAAGGCTGTGGAGGCCAAGTCAGTGTTTCTTTTTAAGGCAGAAATAGATAGATTCTTGATTAGTACAGGTGTCAGAGGTTATGGGGAGAAGGCAAGAGAATGGGGTTAGGAGAGATAGATCAGCCTGATTGAATGGTGGATTACAATGGGCCGAGTGGCTGAATTCTACTTTTATCACCTATAACCTTATGACCTTACTCTGTGTAGGAAGGAACTGAAGATGCTGGTTAGTGCCGAAGAAAAACATAAATGCAGGAGTAACTCAATGAGACAGGCAGCATCTCTGGAGAAAAGAAACGGGTAACCTTTCGGTACTGAAGAAGGATCTTGACGAGAAACATCACCCATTCCTGCTCTCCAGACATATTGCCTGTCCCACTGAGTTACTCCAGCATTTTGTCTCTATTCCATTACTCTACTGTACCTTAGGATGTACCTCAACATTCACAATCTTGCAGTGAGGTTATTGATCTTCCCTACAGTCAATGTTCTCAAAGTAACTCATTGTTGTGAAAAAGCCAAAGAATAAAGTTCCTCTATTACTGTTTTCTGAAATATGATCCCATATTCCTGTGCCTTACCACTGATCAAGTCTAAACTATTACCTAATGAAAAGGGTTGTGACCTATTCCAGATAAAAAATATTCAATTATCTATTGCCTCCCGATACAGTCGAATGTGTGCAGCTTTCACTATAGCTCAACAAATTTAAGCTGAAATTCTTCACAATGAAAGCACATACAATGAAAGCACATCTTATAGAAACGTACAAAATTCTTATGGGGTTGGACAGGCTAGATGCAGGAAGATTGTTCCCGATGTTGGGGAAGTCCAGGACAAGGGGTCACAGCTTAAGGATAAGGGGGAAATCCTTTAAGACCGAGATGAGGAAAAACTTTTTCACACAGAGAGTGGTGAATCTCTGGAACTCTCTGCCACAGAGGGTAGTTGAGGCCAGTTCATTGGCTATATTTAAGAGGGAGTTAGATGTGGCCCTTGTGGCTAAAGGGATTAGGGGGTATGGAGAGAAGGCAGGTACGGGATACTGAGTTGGATGATCAGCCATGATCATATTGAATGGCGGTGCAGGCTCGAAGGGCCGAATGGCCTACTCCTGCACCTATTTTCTATGTTTCTATGTTTCTATGTTTCTATACCACAGAATTAATTGCACGCAAATTTATCAGTTTACAAGATGCAGCTTGTAACCTTTTTTTATTTTTTTTTAATTTATTTCTATTGGAGGAAAAATAAATAAATGACAGTACATCTGACGTATTGCATTACATTTCCCTCCATTTGGTTTTTTATATATAATTTAAAAAATAACCCTTACCCACCCGCCCTAAACGCCCCTTGGCAGCTAATGTTTTCACAATACAAATATATCACAAATACAAATGCACATTTTAACAATAATAAAGTAACAAAACAGAATAAAGGCGGCTCCCCACTTACTGTCAAGTGCCCTCAGTCAATAGGTAGTTCCTTCAGACCCTCAAAGTATGATAAAAAGGGTTCCCTAAAGACATCAGTTGAGAAAATACTACAGAGATCAGTCTTTTATTTGCAAAGGTAAAAGTGAGTTTATCCAACACTGTGATAGGCGGGAGATCAGGTAAAGAGGGTAATTTTTCCATGGAAAAGTGACGGACCTGAAGATATTTAAAGAAATGATTATGTGGGAGGCCATGTTTTTTGTGTAGGTTATCAAAACTATCAAATATGTTGTTAGTGTATAAATCCTTAATGCACGTAAGACCATTCAAACCCCACTGTCTAAAGGTTGAGTCAAGTGTGGAGGGGGGAATAAATGGTTACTGTGAATAGGACCCAAAACTGAAGCTGTTGTAAACTTATAATGGCAACGAAATTGATTAAAAATTTTGATGGTGGATAGTACGACAGGGTTGGATGTAAATCGAGAGGGTTTCAATGGCAGGGAGGAATATACTAAAGCTGGGAGAGACGAGAAATAACAAGACTGTGACTCAAGCAGACACCAGTCTGTATCTGGTCGGTGGAGCCAGAATAATATATTTTGGATATTGGATGCCCAGTAATAATGAATAAAGCTAGGAAGGCTCAGTCCACTTTGGAGAGTGCACTTATTGACCCTTGGAACCTTGTTACCCCATATAAAGGAGGTTATAGATTGGTTAACTGAGTTAAAAAATGACTTGGATAGGAAGACAGGCAAACATTGGCACAAGTAAAGAAATCTGGGAAGTACAGTCATCTTCACTGACTGCACTCTCCCAGCCATAGTGAGAGGTAGACTACGCCATCTCTCAAAGTCAGCCTTCATTTGGCTAACTTGAGGCGTATAGTTAACTGCAAACAGGGATGTGAAAGAGCGGGTAATGTGTATTCCTAGATATACAAAACCTTCTTGAGATATGGGAAAGGGCAAGGATTCCTGTCGGATCTGTAGGGCTAGGTTGATGGGAAAGCATTTGCTTTTTTGGAGGTTTAGTTTATAGCCAGAGAAAGTTCCAAACTGATCTAACAAGGACACAATTGCAGGGCCACTGGCTGTAGGGTCGCTCACATAAAGAAGGAGGTCGTCGGCATATAGAGACACACCATGTTCCCTATTTCCTCTCCTAATGCCCTGGAATAATGTGGTTGACCTAAGTGCAATAGAGAGAGGCTCAATTGCAATCGCAAAAAGAAGCGGAGACAAAGGGCAGCCTTGACGAGTGCCGCGTGTTAATGGAAAATAATCAGATCGCAAATAATTTGTCTGTATACATGCTAAGGGTGAATGATATAATAGCTTAACCCAGGCTTCAAATTTTTTGCCGAATCCAAATCTCTCCACTCGATCGAATGCCTTCTCCGCGTCCAAAGAGATAACAACCTCTGGGCGCGGAGAAGCACCGGGCGAATAGACCACACTGGCCAGTCGGCGGATATTAGAAAAGGAATGACGATTTTGAATGAAACCTGTTTGATCTTATGAGATTATTTTGGGAAGTTGGCATTTCAAACGGCAAGCCAGCGCCTTAGCCAAAATCTTTACATCTACATTCAAAAGTGAGATGGGGCGGTATGATCCACATTGAGTCGGATCCTTGCCTTTTTTAAGAAGAAGTGAAATAGATGCCTGTGAAAGGGTGGGGGGTAATGAACCATTTTCCAAAGATTCTTGAAACATTTCTAAAAGAACTGGTGTGAGCTTATCCTTAAATGTCTTATAAAATTCTAATGGGTAGCTGTCAGGGCCCGGGGTTTTCCCACTCTGCATCGCCATAATGGCATTCTTAATCTCTTCCCGCCCAAGGGCTTGGTCTAGATCTTCTGCCTCTTCTAATTCCAGAGTGGGTATTTCCAAATCGTCTAAGAAATGTTCCATATTCATTGTATCCAAGGGGAATTCTGAGGTGTAAAGAGAAGAATAAAACACTGTGAAAGTATTGTTTATTTCTTTTGGATTGCTTGTTATGTCTTGGTGTATGTCTCTTATCTGAGGAATAAGTCGTGACACGGATTGACGCTTCAGTTGATGAGCCATAAGCCAGCTCGCCTTATTACCACATTCATAATAAAGACCACGAGTCCTGAGAATTAGTTGTTCTCTTTGATTAGTGGATAGAAGATTGAATGTTGTTTGTAAATCAGCACGGCTTTTATATAATTGGGTGGTGGGTGCTTCAGAATATTGCCTATCGAGAGCCAAGATGGATTGTAACAGGGTTTGCATTTCCTTTTTGCGTTCTTTATTGGCGTATGAAGTATAAGATATGATTTGACCTCTTAAGTAGGCTTTTAAAGTTTCCCAAATTAAAGAGCAGGATACGGACTCAGTTTTATTAATCTCGAGGAATGTGTCTATGTTAGCCGATACAAAACTGCAAAATTTGTCATTGGAAAGCAAAAGGGGGTTGAGTTTCCAGAGAGGTCTTTCTCTAATGTTTCAAGGAAAGCCTAGGTCCAGTATCACAGGCGAGTGATCTGATATTACTATAGCAGTATATTCAATTTTCTTAACCATAGGAATGAAGGGGCTGTCTATAAAAAAATAGTCTATTCTGGAAAAAGAACGGTGAACATGAGAAATAAAAGAGAATTGTCTAGCCGTTGGGTTCAGGAATCTCCAGGGGTCCACATCACCATTTTGTTGCATAAACAGTGAGAAGGTCTTTGCCATACCAGAAGGTGTCTCCTTAGAACTAGATCTATCAAGCAGTGGATCAATAGCACAGTTCAGGTCTCCCGAAAAAATTAGCTGATGCGTGTTCAGATCGGGTATTAATGACAAAACCTTATTTGCAAAGTGAACATCATCCCAATTAGGGGCATAAACATTCACTAAAATGACAGGTTTTTGAAAAAGACACCCGGAAACTATAAAGGCCTGTCTCACGAGTCTGCGGTCATTGGCGGCGAAACGGGAAGAATCTGCCGCCATAGACCGCGCACTCGTGAGAACGTACAATTCCGGGGCCATGCGGCGGTGTTCCCAACACCGCACGGTGCTAAAATAAAACCGACAATGTTGAAAACTATAATCTTACCGCACAACCTCCACCATCTTACCGTCAAACCTCCACTGCCACAGCCTCCGCCAGTGAGGCACGTGCCTCCGCCAGCGAGGCACGTGTGCGGCACGGCCGCAGGCACAGCCACCGCTACAGCGCCATGATCAGGACGGCTGCCGCCACAACCGCCGCTGGTGAGTCACGTGCGGCGGGCCGACGTCATCGCAGTGGGCCCGCCCTTTTTTTTACTTACCGCAAGCACGTGGGACCCGCCGTGTGTGAATTACTCGGCATCCGTGCGGCGCTCCAGTGGATAGGCTCGGCGCTCTCGCCGTTGCCGTGCGGTCCCCGCTACCGGCAATGACCGCAAACAGGTAAGACAGAGCCTATAATAAACCGGCCATTAGGGTCACTGACTACGTCGGACAGTGTAAACTGTATTCTTTTGTTGATTAATATTGCCACACCCCTGGACCTGCTATTAAATCTGGACTGACTAACCCAGGTTTTACGCAGTCTATTATGATCTTGCAGTCTTAAGTGAGTTTCTTGTAAAAGTAGTATATCTGTTTTTAGTTGTTTTAGGTGAGAAAAAACTTTAGCTCTTTTAACAGGACCATTAAGCCCCTTTACATTCCAAGATATAAACCTCACAGGATAGCCTCCATCAATATCACCATTAGCCATATTTCAAAATATATGTTTAAAAAATACATACAGGGTCTGCCATCCAAAACCACGTGAAGGCTGCATGTGAGAGCCCACAATGGGGAAAAAAAAAGAGAAGAAAAAAAAAGAAAGTCGAGTGCATTTGTAACAATCAAAGAATAAGCTGCCGTTATCCAAACACCTTTCCCTCATCCCCTTACAATAACAAAAAAAAACATTTAACCCCCAAAAACCTAGATCTTCTTCCCCGACTGAAGACTATCGCAGGCATTACAAAACAAAAAACTTCCAAAGTGTTCCCTAACTAAAATTTTAGATCCAATTGAGGGTAGCTCCCTTCTTTGAAAGTTGTACGGTCGTTTAATCTACTTTTAAGATATATAGGCTAAAGATAACCCCGGACAAGCAAAGCATTACGAGAAAGAAGGAAGTAAAAAATTGTATCCCAGAGAGTAATCATAGACATTTACATTTTCGCTGGCTAAAAGTCCTCGACTCACTACTCAAATTCTGTAGCATTGCAGTTCAGCTCAGTCGAGTTCCACAAATTAAACTGAAGAATGAACAAATCTTACAAAGATTACAAAGATTAACAGTTTACCGCCGCAGGAGGCCGTGCCAATGCCGTTGTTCTTCACGGCCGTCACCTCCCCAGCGCAAGTAGTAAAACTTTTTGGCAGTCTCTGGTGTATCGAAGTAGTGCTTTTTACCTTCATGAGTGATCTGGAGCCGGGCAGGATACAGGAGGCCAAACCGAACCCCTTTCTCGTAGAGCAGGGATTTATTTCCCTAAAAGTTGCACGTTTTCTCCTCAGCTCCACGCTGAAATCCTCATGAAAAAGCACCCGGTGCCCTCGGAAACCAGCTCCTGCCTCCGTTTGGTGATGATACGATGTTTATCCTGGAAGTAATGAAAGAGAACCAGGAACACTCTTGGCTTAGATGGCTTGATATTCGGGACGTTCGTTGGTGTAGGTCCAATTCAGTGGGCACGCGAAAACATATGAGGTCTTGGGAAGAAATCAGCCCCCAGCACTTCTTCAAAAAACTCAGTCATAAATTTAACAGGGTCCGAACCTTCCAACTGTTCGGGAATCCCGACCACCCTTGTAACCTTTTTAGCCATATCTAATCGTATGTATTTAATCAGTGACGATATAATATATATTGCATTTTCAGTTATATTAACTGATTAAATAATCTAACATTACATATTTAATGTAGAAACTGCAGACGCTGGTTAACAAGTAGGAATCAAAGAGCTGGAGTAACTCACCGTGTCTGGCAGCATCTCTGGAGGACACGGAATGGTAACGTTTCAGGTCGGGACCCTTCTTCAGACCAAAGATCTTTGCTTCAGACTGATTGAAGAGGAGGAGAAGAAAGCTGGAAGAAAGGAGAGGCAGGACAAAGCGTGGCGGGTAAAAAAAGGTCGACTCAGGCAAGGGGGTGTTTGATAGGCAGGTGATAGGAACAAAGGCCAGAGATAACAGCAGAAGGTGTGAGACAGGATTGAAAAGTTGCAAATTGCGAAGCCTGTGGTAGGAATGTATCGGGGCGGGGGGGTGGGGGGGAGGAGGAGGGGAGAAATAGGTGTGGAATCCCAGTGGGGGTTATGGAAGCGGGGTGGGGGAGAAAGGGACGGTGTGTGGGGGAGAAAGGGGAGGGGGTTTTGTTCGAGGTTACCTAAAATTGAAGAATTAAATGTTTATACCATGACGTTCTGGAACACTGGAGAGTAGCTAATATTGTTCCTTTATTTATAAAGTGAAGTGGAGAGAATCCAGGGAATTATAGGCCAGTGAGTCTCATGTCAATGGTAGGGAAGCTATTGGAAAGGATTCTTCAGGATAAGATTTTCTCCTATTTGGAAGAGAAATGCTTAATTAGAGACAGTCAGTTTGGCTTTGTACATAGTAAGTTGTGTCTGACATAAGGGCCTGTCCCACTTCCGTGTCCTTGGCACGCAAATTACGCGACCTCATGGTCGGGTTGTGCCGCGACGGTCCCGCGAAGGTCGCGCGCGATTTCTTGCGTACGCACAGCCGTCTGGAGCGCGTGACATCATTTGAAGATGGACACAAAGCTGGAGTAACTCAGCGGGATCGGCAGCATCTCTGGAGAGAAGGAATGGGTGATGTTTCGTGTCAAGATTCTTCTTCAGTCTGAAAAGATGGGTCTTGACCCGAAACGTCACCCATTGCTTCTCTCCAGAGATGCTGCCAGTCCTGCTGAGTTACTCCTGCATTTTGTGTCCATCTTCAATTTTCTTGGCCCAGCTCTGGGAGTAGAAGCAATGGCCGTGAGCCCCAGGCTGAGTTCGGCGATCGTTTGCCTGCTTCTGCTGCTGTTGAAGGTGAGATGTTGCGTCGCGCCAGATTCTTGGGCCTGTCCCACTTTGGTCGTCAGTTCCGCGACAGGCCGTTGGCGCGCAAAGATTTTGTTTGCTACAAAAATTTCGGAGTCCCGCGCGATGTCGCGCACAACTACATACCCCTCCTCGCTTCTCAGTGGGACTGGCCCCGCATGGCCATAGGATGCCCGTGCGCCTCAACGCGACCACAAGGTCGTGTAATTTGCGTGCCAAGGACACGTAAGTGGGACAGGCCCTTAACTTGATTGAGTTTCTTTGAGGAGGTGACAAAGGTGATTGTTCTGGGTAAGACAATGGATGTCGTCTACATGGATTCTAGTAAGACATTCGATAAAGTCCTCCATGGTAGGCCGATCCAGAAGGTTATGATGTACTCACTGAATGGTGACTTGGTCGTATGGATTCAGAACTGGTCTACTGAAAGAAGGCAGACGGATTTGTTGTATAATAATATTCATGCTGGAGCTCGGTGATCAGTGGAGTTCCATCTGCTCTCATATTAATGACTTGGACATAAAGTTAGACAGGTTGGTTAGTAGGTTTGCAGATGATACGAAGATTGTTGGGGTCATGGATTGCGAAAAAAAGCTAGTTTCGTATACAGCAGGATAGAGAGCAACTACAGAAATGGGCGGAGAAATGGCAGATGGAATTTAATCCAAGCAAGTGTGATGCGTCGCACTTTAGGAGGTGGCACAGTGGCGCAGCAGTAGAGTGCTGCCTTACAGCACCAGAGACCCAGGTACTATCCTGACTACAGGTGCTGTGTCTGTATGAAGTTTTTACGTTCTCCCTGTAACCACCTCAGTTCAGTTTCTGTTTATTGTCACGTGTACCGAGGTACAGTGTAAAGCTTTTGTTGCGTGCTAACCAGTCAGCGGAAAGAAAATACTTGATTACAATCAAGCCATTCACAATGTACAGTTGATACTTGATAAGGGAAAAATGTTTAGTGCAAGATAAAGCCAGAAAATTTGGCCAAAGATAGTCCGAGTGTCACCAATGAGGTAGATAGTAGTTCGGGACTGCTCTCTAGTTGCACCTGGGTTTTCTCTTGGTGCTCCAGTTTCCTCCCACATTCTAAGGACATACAGGTTTGTGGGTTAGTTGACTTCTGTAAATTGTAAATTGTCCCTAGTGTGTAGGAAAGTGTTAGTGCACGGGTGGTTACTGGTCAACGTAAACTCGGTGAGCTGAAGGCCCAGTTTCCGTGCTTTATCTCTGAGGTCTAAAGGTCAAAGGTTGGGCAGAGGGATCATAGAGACCAAATCTTTAACTCCCTGAAAGTGGCAACACAAGTAGTTAGAGTGATAAAGAAAGGCAGGAAGTCATATGCAGCTTTATAAGACACCGATTAAGCCATATTTGGAATAATGTGTGCAGTTCTGTATGACCCATTACAGGGTGAATCCAGAGACTTTGGAAGACGTGCAAATGAGATTTACCAGAATGTTGCCTGGATTAGGGGATATTAGCAACAGGGAGAGGTTGGACAGACTTGGATTGTTTTCTCTGGAATGGTGGAGGTTGCGGGGAGACTAGAGAGAAGTATACAAAATTACGAGAGGCATAGATAAGGTAAACAGACAGTCAGAACCTTTCTCCCAAGATGGAAAGTTAAATACAAGATGGCATAGCTTTAAGGTGAGAGAGGCAATGTTTAAAAGAGATCTGTGGTGCAAGTTGTTTTTTCTTTACACACACACAGTGCCACACAGGTGAGTGCCTGGAGCTTGCTACCAATGGTTGAGGCAGCTATGATAGTGGTATTTAAGAGACATTTGGACAAGTCTTTGGGCAGTGGGCAGGTGCTATAGACCTGCACGGGAAGGCAGACGCTCCCGCCCCCACAAGTCTCGGGCAGATGGGGCTCATCAGCCTGGGAAGGCAGTCCATCTAGGAGAGGGAAAACTCTGATTTAAAACGTCCACTGCCTTGTGGCCATATCCAGTCATGGAAAAGGCTCCAGGAGTAAACCTCAAGAAAATCCGGAGTCGGAGTCCCTAAGGCAGTTCATCGTTGTCGACAACCTCGCTCTGGCAGCTCCTGCGACGGCGCTGGTGCCAAACTGTAACGGCCCTGCTGTTCCTTTGGATCGATCAGCGACGTGGAGAGGGGGGACGTGCTGCATGGGCAACAGCCTATCCTCCATATGACATCACCCAGGCTTGCATCCGACAAACTAGGATGCATCACCCATGGTCAGTCATGACCAAGGGGGGCCTTCTACTAAAGGACCAGTCTATGGCTATACAAGGACTGGAGGGATATGGGTTATGTGCAGCTAGATAAGAGAAGATCTTGGCATCATGTTCAGCATAGACATGGGCCGATGCTTTTGCTTTTGCTGAGCCACACTATTTACAGCGTGCTGGGTTTTCCTTGAGGCTGCAGCAGGTACAGATCTGCATTCTGTAACTGAAACCAATCTTGTTGACATGCAAAAACAGCAAAACACAGAAGAGCACTATTTGTACAGCTTCTGACCACTACCATGGAGGCTTTGGTTGAAGAGGAGAGAAATCCTGTTACCCTGATATGCACCCAGTAGAAAGAGATAACTATGGCAATCAGTGCCAGTTGGTGCTAATCTCAGATATTGCTCAATACACATCCATCCCTTACTACAAACAGCGTAGGAAGCAGGGGCGGAAATCCGGGGGGGAGGGGGGCAGGGGGGACACGCCCCCCTCTTTTTTGAGAAGTGGGGGACGATCCCCCCATTTTTTGTAATCCAGATTTTAAAACCCGGTGAAATCTCTGCTTTCCACAAGACAGTGGGGGTGGGACTGATGATCGAGGGCGCCGATTGGATGAGAGAAATGTCGGTCAGCAGGCAGTGGGGGGGGACCATGATGATTCAGCGCGGTGATTGGAGGAGGGAGGTGTCGGTCAAAGCCAGAAGTAGGGGGGTGGGACTGAGGATAGTGCCACTCATCCTCAGTCCCACCCCCACTGTCTTGCGGAAAGCAGACTGAGCGCGGTGATTGGAGGAGGGAGACGTCCTGGTGGAGCAAAGATCATAGAGCGGAGCTTGAATTGCATGTCCAGGTCATAGGGTCACAAGTGAAAAACACTCTCGGCAGCCCTGGACAAAGACCTGCGCTTCATCCGCAGCCAGGATCGATCCCGGGTTTCCGGCGCTGCAATCGCTGCCGAACCGCCACTGGACCATCCCCGTCCCCACCCGTGTGCGCCCCCCCACACGCCCGGGGGTGGCCGGAGACGTCAGGAGTCAGACGGGAGCGGTGCCCCCAGGCCCACAGCCAACGCAGAGAAGCAGCGCTAAATCCAGCTCAACGCTGCCTGTCCCGCCAGGTTAACCTACAGCCCCGCCTGGACTTGCGGGAACGACAGCCCAGGCTTACAGCCAGCATGGAGAAGCAGCGCTAAATCCAGCTCAACTCTGCCTGTTAACCTACCAGCCCTACCTGGACTTATGGGAACGACGGCCCAGGTTTACAGCAGCACGGAGAAGCAACTCTAGCTCCACGGCTCCGGACTGGTATCCCGTCAATCCAGGCAGGGCTGTAGGTTAACCCGGCGAGACAGGCAGAGTTGAGCTGGATTTAGCGCTGCTTCTCCGCGTTGGCCGTAAGCCTGGGCTGTTGTTCACGTGTCCAGGCAGGGCTGGTAGGTTAACAGGCAAAGTTGAGCTGGATTTAGCGCTGCTTCTCTGCGCTGACTTTGGGCCTGGGGGCGCCGCTCCCGTCTGACGTTAGGATTTTTAAAGATACATTAAGATAGACACAAAGTGCTGCAGTAACTAAGATGGTCAGGCAGCTTCTCTGGAGTTAAAGGATGGGTGACGTTTCGGGTCAGGACCCTTGTTCGCGTGTGTGTGTGTGTGTGTGTGTGAGTGTGCGCATGCGCGAGCAAAACGCAAAGATGGTGAATATTCAGGACAATCGATTTGATGGGTGTAACCACCAGCTCAGATACTGATGCAAACTGAAAGTTGCACCTATATACTAGACAGCCAAAGTACAGGGATCTTATTGGTCAACATGTTGGAACAAAATTCAATCCATATTCATCAACATAATGGGAAATATTCCAACCTAGATATTTCAGGAAGTAGAAAAAAAGTGGATACAAATTTTTGGATAGAAAAATCAGAATAAATAAAAGCAAATAAAGGCCATTGAACTCATCATGCCTGCTTCCCAAAAAAATATGATCAAATCTGAGCTTTTACTTAAGATAGACACAAAAAGCTGGAGTAACTCACTGGGTGGCGCCACCATTGTGGCAGCCTCGCCAACAGTCTGTGTGTCCTATCTACTGTTTTTATTATTTTAAGTATGTTCTAAAGGTTTGTTTCAATGTTTCTTGGTTTGTTTATGTGAGGAGTGGGGGGGGGTGGGGAATAGGGGGAAACTTTTTTTCAGTCACTTACCTCGACGGAGATTCGATTTTCTCTGTGTCGCATCTCACCCCCCCCCCCCCCCTTTGCGGCCTAACAACGTGGAGTGGTGTGGCCTTTCCTGGAGACCGGCCCGGATTTTCAAGCCGCGGGTGCGGCATGGACTTACCATCGCAGAGCCGGGGATCCTTTGCCGAGGGTCGCCAGATGAAGAGCGCCGACCGCGGGGCCTGTGGACTTTAACACCGGGAAGCGCGCGGTCTCTGGTAAGAAGTGGCCGACTTGGGAGCTCCAATGCCGCGGAATGTTCCAATCCGTCCCGACGCCATTGTTTCGATCATCCTGACAAGAGGGCTTGAACATCGGACCGTCGGCAACGGCAAGTGCGGAGGGTTCAAGGCCCCGACCTCGGGTGAACAAAGAGAAAGTTAACTGAACTTTATTGCCTTCCATCACAGTGAGGAATGTTGATTCCACTGTGGTGGATGTTTATGTTAAATTTATTTTATGTGTGTATGGTGTTCTTTTCACTTAGTATGGCTTTATGGTGACTCAAATTTCACTGTACCTTGGTTGGTTAAGTGACAATAAACGCGAACTTGAACTTGGACAGGCAGCATCTCTGGAGATAAGGAATGGGTGACGTTTCGGGTCGAGACCCTTCTTCATGCAAAACTCTCGTCGCTTATACTTAAGCTTTTACTTAATTGATATTTCCTTGCAGTAACCTCATATTCCATTATTCTCTTAATAACCCAAAATCTATTGGTCCGTGTCTTAAATTCACTTAGAGTCATCACAGCTTTCATGATTAGAGGTTTCAAAAAACTCCCCCCTCTGAATGAAGAAATTTCATTACATCTCAACCCTGAATGAATGGCACGGTGGCGCAAAGGTAGAGTTGCAGCCTTACAGCACTTTCAGCGCCAGAGACCCGGGTTTGATCCCGACAACGGGTGCTGTCTGTATGGTGTTTGAATGTTCTCCCCGTGACTGCGTGGGTTTTCTCCGAGATCTTTGGTTTCCTCCCACACTCCAAAGACATACATTGGCTTGGTATAAAATGTATAAATGTAAATTGTCCCTAATGTGTGTAGGATAGTGTTAATTGGCATGGACTCGGTTGGCCTCAGGGCCTGTTACTTCACTGTATCTCTAAACTAAACTATACTAACCTAAAACAAACTAAACTAAACTCCTTATTTGGAGATAGTGACCCCAATCCTTGACATCACATATAGGGAACATCATCTATCATATCCAGCCCCATTTCAATAAAATCTCTCTTTTTTTTGTGCATTTCTCCTTGGAGGGCAAACCAATCATCGCAAAGTAATAAGAGCTATTTGTGAAATAATTCTGCAAGTGTTGGAGAAACAAATACATTAATTTGCAAATTAAATCTATTATTTCAGCGAATTCCATACATTGAGTCATAGAATTACACATGTATACAGACCCTTCAGTCGAACTCGCCCAAGCTGACCTATATCCCTCTAGATCTTTCCCATCAATGAACCTGTCCAAATGTTTTTAAACATTGCAATTGTATCCACCTGTACAGCTTCCTCTGGCAGTTTGTTCCATATACCCACCACTCTGGCAGGGGCGGAAATCACTATCAAAACATGAGGGGAGCACAATTTGGGGGGCACAATTTGGGGGGGTCACTATTTCTTGGTGGCCGCGCGCACGCATGCGAGGCTTCGGCCGTGGGCCCTGTGGACGGTAACATCGGGAGCTGACAAAGGAGAGTCAGTCGATGTTGTTTACTTCGATTTTTGGAATGCCTTCAATAAGGTGTCACCCGGAAGATGAGAGCCCACGGTATCAAAGGGCAGATACCAGCATGGATAGCAGGTTGGCTGGATGGCAGAACACAAAGAGTGGCAATAAAGGGGGCTTTTTCTGGTTGGCTGACTAGCGGAGTTCCGCAGGGGTCGGTGCTGGGGCTACTACTCTTTACGTTGTATATTAATGATTTGGACGAGGGGCTTGAAAGCTTTATGGCCAAGTTTGCGGATTATACGGAAATAGGTGGAGGGGCAGGAAGTGTGGTGAAAGCAGGGACTCTGCAGAAGGACTTGGATAGAGTGGATGTGGAGAGGATGTATCCACTATTGGGAGAGTTTATGACTAGAGGTCACAGCCTCAGAATTAAAGGACGTTCTTTTCGGAAGGAGATGAGGAGAAATTTATTAATATTATTCCATGGAATTCTTTGCCACAGAAGGCTGTGGAGGTTTTTTCAAGTCAATGGGTATTTTTAAGGCAGATTCTTGATTAGTACAGGTGTCAAAGGTTATGGGGAGAAGGCAGGAGAATGGGGTTAGGAGGGAGAGATAGATCAGCCATGATTGAATGGCAAAGTAGACTTGATGGGCCGAATGGCCTAATTCTACTCGTATCACTGATGATCTTATGACCTAAACAATAATTGTGTGTTCGGGGGTGATAAAGAATCTAATCAGACTAAGAAACTTTAGGTAGTACAGAGCAAAGAGCTGGTGTATACATGTGTGCATGCGTGCGATTATGTACATACCTATATTCATAGTCTGAAGAAGGGTCTCGACCCGAAACATCACCTATTCCTTCGCTCCATAGATGCTGCCTCATCCGCTGAGTTTCTCCAGCATTTTTATCTACCTTCGATTTTTCCAGCACCTGCAGTTCCTTCTTAAATATATTCATATACGTGTTGCCTTGTTTCATGTAGTACTTTCCATTGCCATCAGTGCACCAGTACAGTATTTGGTCAGAGAAATGAATGTTTGAATAGAAAGACCTGAAAATTCATGGTCTCTAAATAGCTATCACCCCTATTTCCGCGATCAGGCACTGGAAAAATATTGCTACGGTTGACTGCAAAATCATTCATATCAATCAGCAGGATAATAGAACTAACATCAATATCCTCTCCCACGATAACATCCTGAGCATAATTACATTCAACTGGCTCCTTTCGATCGAGACAAAGTGCTGGAGTAACTAAGTGGGGAGCAAAAGGAAAAACAACACATCTCCTCTGATTACTGGAAACCTCTGGCTTGAAGGCGAGAAGGAAAAGCTGCAAAGCCACCAGTTTGTGCGTTAGCAGCACAAGGAAATGTACGGGAAGTGATGGAAGGAGCACAGCCTTCCCCAATTACCCACCCTGCTCTGTCCTGCTTATTCTATAATCAAATCAAAGCGTCTCATATGAATCTCATTCATCACTCAAAATCCAAAGACCTTAATCATCCTCAATCCGGATCAATTGCCAAAGTAGAAATGTATTTAGAAATACTATCAATATTAACTCTTGAGGTCAAGATATTTTCTGCTGTGTAACAGCAACTTAGCCTCCTCCTGCCCCCTTGTGGCAAACGGCTGCTCTAGCAGGCCTTCTGGCACCATTGATTTCATTCACCAGTTTGTCTCCATCTTTCCCTCAGCCTGCTCTTTGAAAAATAAAAAGTATTTTTTCAAAATGGTGAGGGTTTGAATACAACATAGAATAGTACATCACAGGAACAGGCCCTTTGGCCCACAATGGTTTGTGCCAAATATGATGCCTAGCTGAACTGAACTAATCTGCCTGCAAGTGATCTATTTCCTTCCGTTCTCTGCAATTCCATGTGCCGACCTAAAAACCTATTAATTGCCACTATCATATCTGCCTCCACCACCACCTCTCATAGTGTATTCCAGGCTCCCACCACCCTCTGTGCAAAAAACCTTGCTCCGCACATCTCCATTATATTGTCCTCCTTATGGCTATGCCCTCTAGTGTTGGACATTTCCGCCCTGGGACAAAGATTCTGATCGTCTGCCCTGTCTATGCTTCTCATAATTGTATATACTTCTATGAAGTCTCCTCTCAACTTCAGACGTTCCAAGGAAAACAATCCAAGTCCATCCAACCTCCCCATGCAGCTGACACCCTCTAATCCAGGCAGCATTCTGGTAAACCTCCTCTTCATCCACACCAAAGCTTCCATTACTTTCCTGTAATGGAGCAACCAGAACTGCATGTTTCGGGGAGACCCTTCTTCAGACTGGTTAGGAATAAGGGAAACGAGAGATATAGACAATGATGTGGAGAGATAAAGTACAATGAATGAAAGATATGCAAAATTGTAACAATGATAAAGGAAACAGGACATTGGAAGATGTTTGTTGGGTGAAAATTAGAAGCTAATATGACTTGGGTGGGGGAGGGATAGAGAGAGAGGGAATGCTGGGGCTACCTGAAGTGAGAGAAGTCAATATTCATACCACTGGGTTCTAAACTGCCCAAGCGAAATACTGTATGAGATGCTGTTCCTCCAATTTCCGTTTAGCCTCACTCTGACAATGGAGGACAAGGACAGAAAGGTCAGTGTAGGAATGGGAAGCAGAATTAAAGTGTCCAGCAACCGGGAGATCAGGTTGGTTCACGCGGGCTGAGCGAAGGTGTTCTGCTAAACGATCGCCCATTCTGCGTTTGGTCTCGCCGATGTATAAGGGTCCACATCTTGAACAAAGGATACAGTAGATGGTGTTGGAGGAGGTGAACTTCTGCCCGACCTTAAAGGACTGTTGGGATCCCTGGACAGAGTCGAGGGAGGAAGTATAGCAACAGGTGTTGCATCTTCTGCGGTTGCAGGCAAAGGTACCTGGGGTGGAGTTGGTTTGGGCGGGAAATTATGAGTTAACCAGGGAGTTGCGGAGGGAACAGTCTCTGTGGATGGCGGAAAGGGGTGGAGATGGGGAAAATGTGGCAAGTTGTGGGATCCCGATGGAGGTGGCGGAAGTTTCAGAGGATTATGTGTTGTATGTGACGGCTGATGGTGGGAGGTAAGGACTCGGGGGCTCTGTCTCTGTTGCAACTAGGGGGATGGGGAGCAAGGGCGGAGCAAGGGGTACAGAGGAGACACAAGTGAGGGCCTCATCTATGACTGGAGAGGGGAAACCCCGTTCCCTAAAGAATGTGGACATCTCGGATGTTCTAGTGTGGAACACCTCATCTTGGGTGCAGATGCGGCGTAGACGGAGGAATTGAGAGTAGGGGATAGATTATTTGCCGGAAGCAGGGTGGGAAGAAGTGTAGTCGAGATAGTTGTGGGAGTCAGTGGGTTTGAAATAGATATCAATCAACAGTGTTTCCTGTGCTGGAGACTGTGAGAACAAGAAAGGGAGGTGTCGGAGATGCTCCAAGTAAATTTGAGTGAGGATGAAAATTGGTGGTGAAGTTGATGAAGTCCATGGGTTCTGCATGGGTGCAGGAGGTAGCACCGATGCAGTCATCAATGTCACAGATATAGTTTGGGGATAGGGCCAGTGTACATCTGCAACAGGAAGGCAGGCATAACTGGGGCCCATGCAGGTGCCCTTAGCTGTGCCTTGGACTTGGAGGAAGTGGGAGGAGTCAAAGGAGAAGTTGTTGAGGGTACACAAAAATGCTGGAGAAACTCAGCGGGTGCAGCAGCATCTATGGAGCGAAGGAAATAGGTAACGTTTTGGGCCGAAACCCTTCTTCAGACTGATAGGGGGTGGGGAGAAGAAAGGAAAAAAGGAAAAGGAGGAGGAGGAGCCCGAGGGTTGGGGGAGGGGAGGAGACAACCAGATGGCTGATGAAGGGGAGGGGACAGCCAGGGCTAGCAGAATTGGGAGAATTCAACGTTCAGGCCACCAGGGTGTAGACTGCCCAAGCGGAATATGAGGTGCATTTCCTCCAATTTACGGTGTTGCTCGCTGTGGCCATGGAGGAGACCCAGGACAGAGAGGTCAGATACGGAATGGGAGGGGGAGTTGAAGTGCTGAGCCACCGGGAGTTCAGGTTGGTTATTGCGGACCGACCGGAGGTGTTCGGCGAAACGATCGCCAAGCCTCCGCTTGGTCTCACCGATGTAGATCAGCTGGCATCTAGAGCAGCGAATGCAATAGATGAGGTTGGAGGAGATGCAGGTGAACCTCTGTCGCACCTGGAACGACTGCTTGGGTCCTGGAATGGAGTGGAGGGGGGAAGTGAAGGGACAAGTGTTGCATCTCTTGCGGTTGCAAGGGAAAGTACCAGGGGAGGGGGTGGTATGGGAGGGAAGGGAAGAATTGACAAGGGAGTTACGGAGGGAGCGGTCTTTGCGGAAGGCAGACATAGGGGGAGATGGGAAGATGTGGCGAGTGGTGGGGTCACGTTGGAGGTGGCGAAACTGACGGAGGATCACTTGTTGTATGTGACGGCTGGTGGGGTGAAAGGTGAGGACTAGGGGGACTCTGCCTTTGTTGTGAGTGGGGGGATGGGGAGAGAGAGCAGTGTTGCGGGGTATGGCAGAGACCCTGGTGCGAGCCTCATCTATGGTGGAGGAGGGGAACCCCCGTTCCCTGAAGAATGAGGACATTTCAGATGCCCTGGTGTGGAACGCCTCATCCTGGGAGCAGATGCGGCGTAGACGGAGGAATTGGGAGTGGGGGATGGAGTCCTTACAGGAAGCAGGGTGGGAAGAAGTGTAGTCCAGATAGCCATGGGAGTCGGTAGGTTTGTAGTGGATGTCGGTAAGGAGTCTATCACCTGCGATGGAGATAGTGAGGTCAAGGAATGGTAGGGAAGTGTCGGAAATGGTCCAGGTGTATTTAAGTGCCGGATGGAAGTTGGTGGTGAAGCGGATGAAGTCAGTCAGTTGTGTGTGGGTGCAGGATGTGGCACCAAAACAATCATCGATGTAGCGGAGGTAGAGGTCGGGGATGGGGCCCTGGTACGCATTGAACAGGGATTGTTCTACGTACCCGACAAAGAGGCAGGCGTAGCTGGGGCCCATGCGTGTGCCCATAGCTACGCCTTGTATTTGGAGGAAATGGGAGGAGTCGAATGAAAAGTTATTAAGTGTAAGTACCAGCTCCGCTAGGCGGAGGAGGGTGTCAGTGGCCGGGTATAGATTGCTTCTACGGTCGAGGAAAAAACGGAGGGCTTTGAGACCATCCTGGTGGGGGATGGAGGTGTACAGTGACTGGACGTCCATGGTGAAGATGAGGGGGTGAGGGCCTAGAGAGTGGAATGCGCGGAGATGACGGAGAGTGTCTGAGGTGTCTTGAACATAGGTGGGGAGGGATTTAACCAAGGGGGATAGTATGGAGTCGAGGTAGGTGGAGATGAGTTCGGTGGGGCAAGAACAGGCAGAGACAATGGGTCTACCGGGATACCAAGGGGGATAGTATGGAGTCGAGGTAGGTGGAGATGAGTTCGGTGGGGCAAGAACAGGCAGAGACAATGGGTCTACCGGGAGGTTGTTGAGGTTGAGGACCAGTTCCACTAGGCGGAGTAGAGTGTTACTAGAGGGAAATTGGATGGTTCTGTGGCCGAGGAAGAAACTGAGGGCTTTAAGGCTTTCCTGGTGGGGGATGGAGGTGTAGAGTGACTGAACATCCATAGTAAAGATGAGGGAGTGGGGGCTCGGAAAGCAGGTCATTAAAGAGACAAAGGGCATGTGAGGTATCTTGGACATAGGTCGGGAGAGATTGGACCAGGAGGATAGGATGGAGTCGAGGTACGTGGAAATCATTTCTGTGAGACAGGAGCAGGCAAACAATGGATCTGCCAGGGCAGTTGTGTTTGAACATTTTGGGGAAAAGGCAAAACTGGGCTGTGCGGGGCTGAGAAACGATAAGCTGGAGGCTGTGGAAGGTAGACAGCCAGAAGTGATGAAATCAGTAATGGTTTTTGAGATCCTCTGACCTTATCCTTTGAGGTCCAAGGATAAGTCGGAGGTATCTGAGAGTTGTCGCCTGGCCTCAGCCCAGTAGAGGTCAGCGCTCCAGATTACCACGGCACCTCCCTTGTCGGTGGGTTTGATTATAATGTCAGGGTTGCTGCAGAGTGAGCGGAATGCTGTACGTTCAGAGGGTGTGAGGTTGGAGGAGGTAAGGGGAGTGGAAATTTCAGACAGTTGATGTCACACAATCCAGCAGTGGAACCACGGGCCTGCGGGCGGTTGAGTCGAGGAGTGTCAGTGGAATCGGACAGCAGCTTTGTAAATTGAAGATCTGAAATGAGTGGTGTGCCTTGGGAATCAATGCTGGGTCTTTTATTGTTTGTCATCTTTTGGAAGAGAATATAGGTGGCATGATAGGTAAATGTTCTGATGACACCAAAATTAGTGGTATAGTGGACAATGAAAATGATTGTCTAAGATTACAACAGGATTTGGATCAAATGGGAAAATGGACTATGGACTGGTTGGTAAAATTTAACTCAGACAAATGAAAACATGCATTTTTGGAAGTTAAACCATATGTGTACAAACACAATGAATAGAAGGAGCCTGTGCGAGGCCCAGGAATACAGATACATAATTCCCTGAAAGTGGATACAGGTAGAGAGAGTGATGAAGAAGATATTTGGTAAGCTTGCCTTTGTTGACCGAGGCATTGAGTATAGGAGTTGGGATACCCATGTTACAAGTTGCTGGTTACAGCACATCGGGGTTATTGGGTACATTTCTAGTCACAATGCTACAGGACGGCTATGATTAAACTAGAGAAGGTGCAGAAAAGATTCACAAAAATGTTGCATGGACTTGTAGGGCTTTAATTCCAAGGAGAAATTGGATAGGTAGAACTATTTTACCTGGAGCACAGGAGACTGAAGGATAACCATGTAGAAGCTTGTAAAATTGTATGGGGCATAGATAGATAGCCACAGCCTTTTATTTTTACGGTGAGAGGAATCAAAAATTAGAGAGAGAAATTTAAGGTAAGAGGGGAAAGGTTTAAAAGGGATCTGAGGGGCAATTTTTACACACAGAAGGGATGGGTGTTTGGAGAAGGTGGTCGAGGAAGGTACAATTCCAACATCTAAAAGGCATTTGTACGGGCATGTGAATAGAAAAGGTTCAGAGAGAAATGGGCCAAATGCAGTCATTTTTTGTAGAACCATGAATCTATGAATTATGTTCCAAGTAAAGGTTCAAAGGTTCAAAGGTTATTTATTGGTCATACACCATAGGTGTAGTGAAATGCTTCTTGCCAATGCAGCACATAAAAAAAATAATACAGACATAACAATAATAAGAGATTTAAACATAAAAAACGTCCCCCCACAATGGTTCCCATTATGAGGGAAGGCACAATGTCCAGTCCCCATCCCATGTCCACCCATAGTTGGGCCTATTGAGGCCTCCGCAGTCGCCTTTACAGAGGCCCGATGTTCCAGGCCGTTCTCGCCGGGTGATGGTGAATCCTCTCAGCGGCTTGGGATGCCTGGAACGGCTGCATCCTTACCGGAAACCGCGGCTTCCGAAGCCAACAGGCCACGCTGGATGGAACTCCACCACTGGTGATCTCGGCAAGCGATCCAAAGCTTCCGATGTTAAAGTCAGCGCCGCCGCCCGCAGCTGGCCGCTCCACAGACCCGCAGCTCCGCGATGTTTTTCTCGGCTGTCTTTAGCTCACGAGGGAATTGTGTGTCTGACCTGTACCCTGAATGTGGTGTTTACATGGGATCCAGTCACCGTCTTAATTATGCTGCAGATCGGGACAGCACATAAAGAAAATCTCATAGAGCAGTGGTGAGTTTCTCAATCAAGTCAGATTATTCAAGGTCTTAATATACGGGGAAACACTCGGAGAGAACCCAGAGTGTTTCACTGACTAAAAGCACCCACAGCCTTTTTATATTCTGTGGCACAATGGTTACACGCGGAATTATTTTTTTTTTTGAAAAGTTAATATTTCCCATACTGTAAAGCCATGTCCTTAGCTTCATTATGGGGCCCATGTTGTCGACCTCCCCATGGTGAGCCCTGTCAACTGACCTCAGTCAGGCGGACGACAACAAACAGAGACAGCAGCAACGCCGCAACTTGGCGCCCTTTTAAGGAGGGCACCTACAGATGTCGAACCGGATGGCATCACCCTGCTGCAGACTTCTGCTGCCTCAAATGCAAGAAGAAGAAGCTTCATTATCATTTTACAGTGTGAAAATAAGAATTGCTGAAATGTAACCTCTGGTAATCATCATACTTTTGACTCATTTATATGGATAGCTTATGATAAATTTTTCTGTTAGGTTGCTTTGTAACAGAGTGTGGTTAATTTAAAAAAAAGACATTATTATAATTATAAATCTTACTATTTTGAAAATCAGTCGTGAGATTTATTATAATTCCAATGCATCCCATCGTTTAAACCTTCAATCATAGATAAAGCATTTATACAATGGGAAAGAATGGGAATTAAAACGCTCGAAGATCTGTATGAATTAGAAAAATTACTATCATTCCAACAACTACAACTGAAATATAATTTGAAAAATAATCAATATTTTAAATATCTACAAATCTGTGACTATTTGAAAACACACACAAAAGATTATTATAATATGCCTTCCGACTTACTAGATGAAGCAATGAAGACAAAGGCGGAATCAGTTAATTTAATATCATACTTATATAATATCATCTTAAATATAGAAATACCCACAACAGATGGAATTAGAAGAGATTGGGAACAAGATCTAGGTATAAAAATTTCAAAAGAGAGTTGGGATAATCATTTATTACAGGTGCATAAATGCTCGATCAACGTACGACATACGCTTATCCAATTTAAAACATTACATAGATTATATTATTCAAAAACCAAACTAAATAAAATCTTTCCTAACGTCTCACCAATCTGTGATAAATGTATATGTCAAGAAGCTACCATAGCACATTCTTTTGTTTTTTGTACAAAAATCCAAAAATTCTGGTTTGAAATATTTGATATTTTTTCAAAATTAATCAAAATAAAACTGGTACCAAAACCAGAATGGATTATTTTTGGAATATCGGAAGGTATTCCTGAATTAAACGTGTATCAGAAGAATTTACTCAATTATGGGCTAATAATGGGAAAAAAGCTTATACTTAAATTCTGGAAAAATGCGCCCACACCAACAATAAAAATGTGGACATCAAATATGTTGGAAACATTACATCTGGAAGAGATGAGATTCCTCCTAGTAGGCAAAGTAGATCAATTTCAAAAGACGTGGTCTACGTTTTTGGACCTATTACAAGCATGAGGTGCAATAGTAATTTAGAAAAACAAATAAATAAATAAAAGGTATCTGGACCTGGTAATGGGAGGTAAAATAAAAACAGACTTGGTTGGTAGTTCCTTCTCTATGAAGTATGGTATAAGAATTATAATAGAGCGATTGTTCCTTCTTTCTTTCTCTTTTTTTTTCTAGGGTCTATTTTCTAACTTTACTTCCTTCTCTAACTTCTTTTCTAAGGGGCTTTCTTTTCCCAACACTCTTTTGCACTTCACAACCTTTGTGCACTTTCTTCACTTTTCTTACTTCTTTCTTTTTCTTTCTTAAAGATTAAAAAAGTGAAGCGGTACAAAAAATGTATTAATATATACGTGTTGTACATTACTGTAATCTACCGTACTTCTAAAAAATAAAAAATATTAAAAAAAAAAATTAAAAAAAAATAATTCCAATGCATCGCAAAGTATGTTTAAACGTAGTTATTCAACATCTACACCATTTTTAATCTATATATTCAAACATCAATGAATAATTATATATGGCAGCCGTGAAAGAGGCAAGGAGAGGCTAATGGGCTTGTCCCACTTACGCGACATTTACGCGGCACCCGTCATAGGTCGTTGCAGGTCGCCGAAAATTTTCAACATGTTGAAATTCCAACGATGACCAGAAAGACGCTACGTCTCTTTGGGCGACTGAAGAGACTACTCACGACCATATGGGCGACATCCCGGCGACATGTCTGGTTGCCGCTGGATTTTCAACGTTGAAAATTTTCGGCGACCTGCCACGACCTATGACAGGTGCAGGCAGTCGCCGAAAAAGTCGCATAAGTGGGACAGGCCCATTAGCCTCTCCTTGCCTGGAGAAACTGAGGGCTCAAATGTGTTTATTTCAATACAAGGATTATCATGGGTAAAGCAGATGAATTTAGACCTTAGATTAGATTTTGGGACTATGATGTAGTGGCCATTATTGAGACTTGGTTGTGAGAAGGACATGGCTGCCAGCTCAACGTTACAGAGTTCAGATGTTTTGGCTGTGATAGAGGGGGAAGTAAAAAAATGGAGGAGCTCATCAACTCATCAGGGACACTGTAGTGGCGGTACTCTGAGAGGATGGACTAAAAGGTCCGTTCACCAAGATGATAGGTGGAGCTAAAAAATAAGAAAGGTCCAATCACTGTAATGTGGTTTGTTTAAGAAAGAATTGCAGATGCTGGAAAATTTGAAGGTGGACAAAAATGCTGGAGGAACTCAGCGGGTGAGGCAGCATCTATGGAGAGAAGGAATAGGCGACGTTTCGGGTCGAGACCCTTTTTCCGACTGATATCGGGGGGGGCAGGAAAAAGAAAGGAAGAGGCAATGACAGTAGGCATGTGGGAGATCTAGGAAGGAGGAGGGGAGACTCTAATATGGTTGTTCTGTTGGCCCCAGAATAGCCGACAGGAGATAAAGGAAAGGATATGTAGACAGCCTATAGAAAAATACCACAGCAATGGGGTTGTCGTGGTGGGGGAGTCTTACTTCCCCAATATTGACTGCCACCTACTCAGTGCAAAAGGCTTAGATGGGGCAGCTTTTTAATGGGAGTATCCAAAAGGACTTTCGTAAAACAGCATGTAGATAGTCCAACTCGAAGAGAGACTATAACTGAATCTGGTATTGGGAACCAAGCCTGGTGCTATGTGTTTCAGTGAAAGAGAACTTTGGGATGAGTGATTACAATTCCATAGTTTTAAGATTGTTTTGAACATGGATAACTCTGGACTTTGGATGAAGGTATTAAATCGGAGTAAGAGAGATTACAACATTATTTGGCTGGCGATGGGGAGAAAAAATTGGGAGTATTTATTGTCGGGTAATTCCACATCTGACATGAGGGAGTCATTTAAAGGCCGCCAAGTACCATGTAGGGATAAGGATGGCAAGGTAAGGAAATTTTGGATGATCAAAGGGGTAGTAAAAAGGCTTAAAGGGGTCATGAAATGCCTTGGGCAAGTTGGATTTTATTTTTAAAGTTCTAAGATTTTTTATGCATACTTGAAATTCAAGAGGGTAAGGTAACCAGGTAGAAGGTAGAACTGCTCAAGGATAACGGAAGGAATTTGTACTTGGAGTCAGATAATACAGGTAAGGCACTAAATGAATACTTAGCATCTGTATTCACAAAGGAGTGCATGGAGGACCATTAAATCAGTGCAGAGATTACTATTAATGCAGGGGTAATTTGAGATCAAGGAGTGGGTGGTGTTAAGTGTATTAAGGTGGATAAATCCCAAGGGCCTGGTGGGATCTATCTCAGGTTATTAAGAGGAGCATGAGAGGAGATTGCAGGAACCTTGATGAAGATGTTTGCATTTTCTCCAGGTACAAGCAAGGTCCCGGAAGACTGGAGAGTGGCCAATTTCCTTATACAAGGATCAAAATTGTACAATTTTGTCCAAGGAATGATAGGCCAATGAGCCTCACACCACTGGTAGGAAAGCAATTGGAGAGGATTCTTCGGGATAGGATTTTCTACCATTTGGAAGGGAATGGGCTAATTATGGATCTGTACCCGAAGGTGATGTCTTACTAAGTTGAGTGAGTTTTTTGAGGAGGTGACAAAGGTGATCGATAAGGGCAGGGGTAGGATGTTGATAACATGAATATTAGTGGGGCATTTGATAAAGTTCCCAATGGTAGGCTATCAAGAAGTTTAAGATGCACCAGTGTCATAGCGACTTGATCATATGGATTCAAAACTGGCATACTCATAAAAGACAGAGCATTGTGGCGGCAGGGTGTTATTCTAGCTGGAGACCTGTGACCAGTGGGATTCTGCAACTGGGACCTCTGTTGTTTATGATATATATAAATGACTTGGACATTAACATTAACTTCCATCCGGCAAACCTCCTGCACCCAAGCAGAATTCATTGACTTCATCCATTTCACCACTAACTTCCATCCGGCAAGCTGCATTGGTGCTACCTCCTGCACCCATGCAGAACTCACTGACTTCATCCATTTCACCACTAACTTCCATCCGGCAAACAACAGATAATCCTCCGACATTTTCACCACCTCCAACGGGATCCCACCACTGACCACATCTTCCCATCTCCTCCCCTTTCGGCTTTCCGCAGAGACCACTGCCTCCGTAACTGGTCAATCTGTCCCTTCCCACCCAAACCACCATCTCCCCTGGTACTTTCCCTTGCAACCGCAGGAAATGCTACACTTGTCGCTTTACTTCCCCCCTTGACTCCATCCAAGGACCCAAGCAGTCTTTCCAGGTGAGGCAGAGGTTCACCTGCACCTCCGCCAACCTCATCTATTGCATCCGCTGCTCTAGGTGTCAGCTGCTCTACATCGGTGAGACCAAGCATAGGCTTGGCGATCGCTTCACCCAACAACTCCGCTCGGTTCGCACTAACCAACCTGATGTCCCGGTGGCCCAGCACTTCAACTCCCCCTCCCATTCTGAATCCGACCTTTCTGTCCTGGGCCTCTTCCATGGCCAGAGTGAGTCCCACCGCAAATTGGAGGAGCAGCACCTTATATTTCGCTTGGGCAATTTACACCCCAGCGGTATGAACATTGACTTCTCCAAATTCAGGTAGTCCTTGCTTTCTCCCTCCTTCCCCTCCCCTTCCCAGGTTTCCCACTGCCTACTGTCTCCGCCTCTTCCTTTCTGCTTCCCGCCCCCCCCACCCCCCCCCCCCCCCACCTCCACACCAGTCTGAAGAAGGGCCTCGACCCAAAACGTCACCTATTCCTTCGCTCGATAGATGCTGCCTCACCCGCTAAGTTTCTCCAGCATTTTTGTCTACCTTGGACATAAACATAGATGGGTTAGTTGGTACATTTTCAGTCAACATCCAAATTGATGGAGTTGCAATCAGTGCGGAAGGTTGTCAAACTATACAGCATGATATAGATCAACTACAGAAATGGGCAGAGAAATGACAGATGTAGTTTAATCTAGGCATGTGTGAGCTGTTGCACTTGTGAGATCGAATGTAACGGGTATACAGTTGATAGCAAAATCCTTAACAGCATTCATGTGCAGAGGGATCTTGTTGTTCAGGTCCATAGGTCGCTGAAAGAGGCCACACATGTTGATAGAGGCGTACTCCTCACCTCAGTGCCTCAAACCTTTTATGCATTCACTGCATTGCTTCAGAAACTTGATCCCATTCCCATCTTTAACAAAATCAGTAGCCCTCAATCAACCCAACGTACCAATGGTTGACAGGTGTGCAACATGTTTTAATTGGACCATAATTATGTAAAGTGTGATTAAAACCATTATCTTAAAAATATTTAAATTGCACGATGAAGGACTTGACATCCCTACAATCTTGTAATGCTTTCAATGCAATGACTTATAATGCAAAATAAAGTGTGTTTGGTTAAGTGTAAACTTGCTGCTTTGTTTGTCTGTTTTGGTTTGTAGCCAGAAGACATTTTATTCAGCACAGGTAATTTTTGTTAGCCCTTTATTGGTGCTTTACATTTACAAATTAATGACACCAGCCCAATTCCCTTTGTCAGTTTGTGGAGTCATCAATATTTTACTTTTATGGGCCTGTGCCACTTCGGCGATTTTTCAGGCTACTGCTGGCGACTGTCAAGTTGCCGGCAGTCGCCTGAAAAACCAGCAACTGGAATGGCGACTGTCAGAGTGGAACACACCCACACACATCGCTTCCTTCAACAGCCCGTTATGCAGGCGGGGGACAGGGCAAGCGAGGGGAGCGCTGTCTGAGTGAAATTCACACGGTGCAAAGCCAAGGTGATACAGACAGACGCGATGAACAGGATGGTTGGCGCTGTAATTAGGACGGCTAAAGCACAGTGTACGGTAAGTCCTTTAAGAGAGGGGGGAGAGGGGGGAGACGGAGGGAGAAGGAGTGGAGACAACTTTTAAGAAACCAGAGATACACAACTGTGAAGCTCGGCAGACATTTAACATTACCAGTCGGTAACTACTGCTTATGTTTTTTTTCCCCAATGAGCCAATGAAATTCACCAGTCAGCACCGGCAACATGTTGAAAAATTCACGGTGACCATAATGAGGCCGCGACCAGTTCCAAGAATGCGGGAACCCCTCACGACCATGAAGGCAACTCCCTGGCAACCACCTGCGAACATGTGGCGACCATGTGGTGACTGCATAGTCTCCTGCAGTCGCCTAAAAAGTCGCCTAATGGGCCTGTCCCACGTAGGTGACATTTTAGGCGAATGCAGGAGACTATGCAGTCACCACATGGTCACCACATGTTTGCGGGTAGTTGCCGGGGAGTCGCCTGACTACTCTCCCAGTTCCTGCCGCTGAAAAATATCCCCACAGCATGATGCTGCCACCATCATGCTTCACCGTAGGTATGGTTGGCCAGGTGATGAGCGCACCCTGGTTTCCTCCAGACGTGACGCTTGGCATTCAGGCCAAATAGTTCAATCTTGGTTTCATCAGACCAGAGAATCTTGTTTCTCATGCCTTTTGGCAAACTCCAAGCGGGCTGTCATGTGCCTTTTACTGAGGAGTGGCTTTTGTCTGGCCACTCTACCATAAAGGCCTTATTGGTGGTGCTGCAGATATAGTTGTCCTTCTGGAAGGTTCTTCCATCTCCACAGAGGAACTCTGGAGATCTGTCGGAGTGACCATCGGGTTCTGGTCACCTCCATGACCAAGGCCCTTCTCCCCTGATTACTCAGTTTGGCCGGGCGGCCAGCTCTATGAAGAGTCATGGTGGTTCCATTTAAAAATGACAGAGGCCACTGTGCTCTTCAGGACCTGCAATGCTGCAGAAATTGTTTTATACCCTTCCCCAGATCTGTGCCTCGACACAGTCCTGTTTTGGATGTCTACGGACAATTCCTTCGTCTTCATGGTTTGGTTTTTGCTCTGACATGCACTGTCAACTCTGGGACCTTATATGGACAGGGGTGTGCCTTTCCAAATCATGTCCAATCAATTTAATTTACCACTGGTGGACTCCATTCAAGTTGTAGAAACATCTCAAGGATAATCAATGGAAACAGGATGAACCTAAGCTCAATTTTGAGTGTCATAGCAAAGGGTCTGAATACTCAAGTCAAGAATGAAGAGTGTTTTAGTGTCATGTGTCCCAGATAGCACAATGAAATTCTTACTTGCTGCAGCACAACAGAATATTTAATCATAATAAATAATATAACAAAAACTCAGGGGAAAAAAAAGAACAAAATATAAATGTGATATTTCAGTTATTTCTTTTTAATTACGTTGCAAGAATTTCCAAACACTTGTTTTCGCTTCTTCATTCTGGGGTATTGTGTGTAGATTGATGATAAAATAAATGAATTTAATCCATTTTAAAATAAGACTGTAATGTAACAAAATGTGGAAAACGTGAAGGGGTCTGAATACTTTCTGAATGCAGTATAGGTACTAATAGACCCATCAGCCCACAATGACTGTGCTGAACATGATGCCTAGATAAACTAATCTCATTTTGCTGCACATGATCCATGGCCCTCCATTTCCAGCATATCCATGTGTCTCTTAATCTTCTGAATGATTAATTTGAGTTCATATGATCTCAGGATGTTCTAAATGTCAAACAATGATTGAAATAGGTGGACAGCCCATTAATTCTAGAGTACCAATAAATACATGTTAGCCTTTTTCAAGCCAATAACAATTTATAGAGATAGGCCATGGCAACATTATTACTGCTACAAATAGTGTGGATTTAAACTAGCTGCTTTAAATTAAAATAGATAGTAATGGGCCTGTCCCACTTAGGCGACATTTTAGGCGACTGCAGGAGACTATGCAGTCACCACATGGTCACTACATGTTTGCGGGTAGTTGCCGGGGAGTCGCCTTCATGGTCGTGAGGTGTTCCCGCATTCTGGGAACTAGTCGCAGCCTCATTATGGACGCCATGAATTTTTCAACATGTTGAAAAATTAGCGGCGACCAGAATGAAGCCGCCATGGAGAGTAGCGAGAATTCTTGTGCCGTAGGTGGGTCACCAGGAGGTCCTTGTGGGTTGCCAGGAGGTCGAGGGTTCTGTTAGGTTCTCGTAGGTTGTAGCTGGTGCTGACCGGTGAATTTCGTTGGGTTATTGAGATAAAAAAACGTAAGCAGTAGTTTTCAGAACCAAGGATAACCAACCGGTAATGTTAATGTCCGCCGAGCTTCACAGCCGTGTATCTCTGGCTTCTTAAAAGTTGTCTCCATTCCTTCTCCCCCCCTCTTTTAAAGGACTTACCGTACACTAGCTTCTTAATTACAGCTTCCTGTTCATCGCGGTGTGTGTTTGTATCACATTGGATTGTATCGTGTGAATTTCACTCAGACAGCGCTCCCCCCGCTTGCCCTGTCCCCCGCCTGCATAATAGGCTGTTGAAGGAAGCAATGTGTTTGTGTGTGTTCCACTCTGACAGTCGCCGTTCCAGTTGGCTGAAAAATTGCCTAAGTGGGACAGGCCCATTACTATCTATTTTAATTTAAAGCAGCTAGTTTAAATCCACACTATTTGTAGCAGTAATAATGTTGCCATGGCCTATCTCTATAAATTGTTATTGGCTTGAAAAAGGCTAACATGTATTTATTGGTACTCTAGAATTAATGGGCTGTCCACCTATTTCAATCATTGTTTGACATTTAGAACATCCTGAGATCATATGAACTCAAATTAATCATTCAGAAGATTAAGAGACACATGGATATGCTGGAAATGGAGGGCCATGGATCATGTGCAGCAAAATGAGATTAGTTTATCTAGGCATCATGTTCAGCACAGTCATTGTGGGCTGATGGGTCTATTAGTACCTATACTGCATTCAGAAAGTATTCAGACCCCTTCACGTTTTCCACATTTTGTTACATTACAGTCTTATTTTAAAATGGATTAAATTCATTTATTTTATCATCAATCTACACACAATACCCCAGAATGAAGAAGCGAAAACAAGTGTTTGGAAATTTTTGCAACGTAATTAAAAAGAAATAACTGAAATATCACATTTATATTTTGTTCTTTTTTTTCCCCTGAGTTTTTGTTATATTATTTATTATGATTAAATATTCTGTTGTGCTGCAGCAAGTAAGAATTTCATTGTGCTATCTGGGACACATGACACTAAAACACTCTTCATTCTTGACTTGAGTATTCAGACCCTTTGCTATGACACTCAAAATTGAGCTTAGGTTCATCCTGTTTCCATTGATTATCCTTGAGATGTTTCTACAACTTGAATGGAGTCCACCAGTGGTAAATTAAATTGATTGGACATGATTTGGAAAGGCACACCCCTGTCCATATAAGGTCCCAGAGTTGACAGTGCATGTCAGAGCAAAAACCAAACCATGAAGACGAAGGAATTGTCCATAGACATCCAAAACAGGACTGTGTCGAGACACAGATCTGGGGAAGGGTATAAAACAATTTCTGCAGCATTGCAGGTCCTGAAGAGCACAGTGGCCTCTGTCATTTTTAAATGGAACCACCATGACTCTTCATAGAGCTGGCCGCCCGGCCAAACTGAGTAATCAGGGGTGAAGGGCCTTGGTCATGGAGGTGACCAGAACCCGATGGTCACACCGACAGATCTCCAGAGTTCCTCTGTGGAGATGGAAGAACCTTCCAGAAGGACAACTATATCTGCAGCACCACCAATAAGGCCTTTATGGTAGAGTGGCCAGACAGAAGCCACTCCTCAGTAAAAGGCACATGACAGCCCGCTTGGAGTTTGCCAAAAGGCATGAGAAACAAGATTCTCTGGTCTGATGAAACCAAGATTGAACTATTTGGCCTGAATGCCAAGCGTCACGTCTGCAGGAAACCAGGGACCGCTCATCACCTGGCCAACCATACCTACGGTGAAGCATGATGGTGGCAGCATCATGCTGTGGGGATGTTTTTCAGCGGCAGGAACTGGGAGAGTAGTCAGGATTGAGGGAAAGATGAACGGAGAAAAGTACAGAGAGATCCTTGATGAAAACCTGCTCCAGAACATTCTGGACCTCAGACTGGGGCGGAGGTTCACCTTCCAACACGACAACAACCCTAAGCACACAGTCAAGACCACGCAGTAGTGGCTTTGTGACAAGTCTGTGAATGTCCTTGAGTGGCCCAGCCAGAGCACGGACTTGAACCCAATCAAACATCTCTGGAGGGACCTGAAAATAGCTGTGCATCGACGTTCCCCATCCAACCTAACAGAGCTTGAGAAGATTTGCAGAGAAGAATGGGATAAATTACCCAAATACATGTGTGCCAAACTTGTAGCATCATACCCAAGAAGACTTGAGGCTGTAATCACTGCCAAAGGTGCCTCAACAAAGAGTAAAGGGTCTCAATACTTATGTAAATGTGATATTTCAGTTATTTCTTTTTAATTACTTTGCACAAATTTCTAAACACCTGTTTTCGCTTTTTTATTATGGGGTATTGTGTGTAGATTGATGATTAAAAAAATGAATTTAATCCATTTTAGAATAAGGCTGTAACATAACAAAATGTGGAAAAGGTGAAGGGGTCTGAATACTATCTGAATGCACTGTATGATTTCTGTGTCCCATAATTTCTCCTTCTATAGCTCTATCTGGAAATCCCCATTTAAACCCCTGTCTCACGGTGCGAGCTGACCCATGAGGTACCCCGAGCTTAAAACAAATTTAACTCGTGGTAATCACGTACGATTAACGTAGCGGGAACGTCGGAACTCGTGGACGCAAATTAGCGACTCTTGGCGCTAACGGCAGGTACCCGTGACACTTGTTAACTCTTGTAAAAATTCAAACATGTTTAAACTTTTCAACGAGTAAAATGTACTCTTGAGGTTAAAATTTTAAATATTTAAACACGTTGTAAGAACGTAGTGGCCCGTGCGTTTACCTTAGTGACTCGTGAGTCTACCGTGGGAGCTCTTTAACTCAGCGGGCAGGCAGCATCTCTGGAGATAAGGAATGGGTGATGGGATGACATTTCCAAATTGTGGGGGGGGGGGGGGGTGGAGGAGAGAGGGTGGAGAGTGGAGGGAGAGGAGGGGGAGACAGATGGGGGTGTCTTCATTCACTGGCGGTGGGTGCCTGTCACTGAAACAGGCAGGTGAGATTTAACATCCACCTTGTGTGTGTATGTGTGTCTCTCTCTCCCTCCCTCTCACACAGGCTGAGAGACTCTGCCTCTGTGAGTGTACGTCTCTTTCTCCCCTCCCACACACAGTAAGACCGAGGTAAGTCCATCTGTGTCTCCCACATACACAGTAAACTCTGCTTTGTGTGTGTGTATACACGTATCCCCCCATTTCTCTTTCTCCCCCCCCCCCCCACCTCTCTCTTTCTCCCCCCCACCTCTCTCTTTCTCCCCCACACACAATAAGACCGATGTATTCTACTTAGTCTCTCTTCCCTCCCACACACACAGATAGACCGAGGTCCTGTGCGCTTTCTCTCTCCCCCAGTCACGCCGAAGTACATCACACTGCCTCTGTGCCTCTCTCTCTCTCTCTCTCTCTCTCTCCTTCATACAGTCAGAGGTTCACACTGTCTCTCTCTCCCCCTACACACACACACACACACACACAGACTGAGGTACACACTGCCTGTTGTGTGTGTGTGTGTCTGTCTCTGTCTCTCTTTCCCACACACACAGTTAAAGGTACTCCACGCTGCCTGTTTGTGTATGTCTCTCTCTCTCTCTCTCTGTCCCACGCCGCACACCCACACACAGTCAGTCAGTCAGAGGAACTCACACTGTGTGTGTGTGTGTGTGCGCCTCTGTCTCTCCCTATCACAGTCAGAGTGAGGTACTCACCCCCGCAGTCTCTCCGCGGGGTCTCCCCGGGCAGGGTGCATCTGCCTCCCTCAGGCTGCCCAGGCAGTCAGACACGACTTCGGTGGTGGGCTCCATGCACAGCTCCTGCCGGCTGGGAGCGGCGACGGAGGACAGGGGGAAGTTGGCCACCAGCGGGGCAGTCTCGGCTCTCCATGCAGTCCGAGTCTCGCTGGATCCTCGTAATCCTCTGCCTCTGTCAAATGGGTGAGTTTAACCTGACCCCCCCCCCCCCCACCCCCCCCCAACCTCCATCCACCTCAACTCACGCCTGAGCACCAAAGCAGCTCAGTAGGCGAATCCTGAGCTCCGTCTCCCAACAATCTGATGTGCGCATCCGTGCACATTCAAAGATTTCATCTCCAGTCTCCCCGCAGTGTGTAGACCTGGCAGTAAATTCAATTAAAATCTAGCAAACCTCCGCTTGATGGTGTGTGTGTGTTTCAAACAAATCATCAGTATAACTGCTCTGGCACTGGACGATGCGTATTTTCCCTTTGTAGGTCACATCTATAGATGCAGCCTTCAAAGCCGCAGGATGGAGATGTTGCTTATTAAAACAGACCTTCATTGAAGGTTGGCTCAAGAGTAACTCGGGAAAGGAACTTGTTAACTCGGGAGACGAACTTGGAACATCGCAGAAATGACAGTTAATGGCAAACTAGAGTCATACCCGTGGGAACTCGGTTAAACTCTTGATCATACACTTGGAATCTCGTGCACAACCACGAGTCTTTCGCTCGGGGTACCTCGTGGGTCAACTCGCACCGTGAGACAGGGCTTTTAGGTATTTAATATTCGTATCGTTTATGAAAAGTTTACAAATATAAATATTTTAATGAGAACCACAAGCCTTCTTTAATTCACAAATTGATTTATTATTCATGAAAGCCCATTAGGTTTGCAACAAAACGGATAGATACTCCAAATACAACAGCATTATTTTGCTTGAAATTAGATTTTCAGTAAGGATCAATAAGCATGTGATTTAAAATTAAGTTAGTAACTTTAATGTGAAAGCAATTTTCTTAAACATTGAATTTAATTTTGTTTCAAATTAAGCAGCAAAATAAATTTATTCTCAGCATTAATCACTTTCAGCTTCACATTCTTTGCACGTACATGATTTGATGAAAATATATGTAAAGGTTCTTGGTACAGCATCACACTGAAGTTCTATGCTCCTTACTTCTTTCTCTTTTTCATGACAGCATGTACATGTATGATTCATACTGCCTGTGATAATATCATACCTGGAATATTACATAAACACTGATTAAAAAGGGAAGTATTATAAACAATAGATAATTTTAGTCATATCATTTATATTGAGGGTCTGACGTGACATTTACATATTTGTCTGAAGAAGGGTCTTGACCCAAAACGTCGCCTATTTCCTTCGCTCCATAGATGCTGCCTCACCCACTGAGTTTCTCCAGCATTTGGGTCTACCTTTACTTATTTGCTTTGTTAATTATGTTGAATGGTTTAAATATAACTTCAAATGAATCCAAAATGCAATGATTGAAGAGAGCAGCATTCAAGGGTAAACCTATTAAACCTTAATGATGTTGCAATTCCTTCTCTTTGTCTGATGTTTTTACTACTAAAACCAATTATCACCTACAGATATGAACATAACTGACTTTTTTTAAAGCTTTTCCACACTTTAAATTATGCAGAACTCTGTCGGATAACTAACTTATTTTAGACAAAAGCGTAGGACACAAAGTACTGGAGCAACTCTGAGGACCAGGCAGCATCTCTACAGGATTTGCACAGGTGATGTTGCGGGTCAGGGCCCTTCTTCATGCAAAACCATGGTCTTTCATCACCCCTATCCTTGTAAATCAACACAATACCATCTATTTATCTAGTATATAACATTTACATTTCAGTGTTACACAGCACGAAAATGGGCTATTTTGCCAACCTACCCACGCCTTCCTGAATCAGTCCCATTAATCTGGAACTGGAGGAACCTATTTTGTCTACAACCCAACAGCATGAGCATTAAGTTCACAGACTTCAAGGAAACTGTCCCTTTCTCTCTTCTATTTACCTGGTCCTCTCACACAAAAACTTTGTTCTCATCCCCCACACCCACTCTTGCTAGGTTTTCCAATAGGAATAATTCCACTATCCTATTGCGCTTGGTAGAGAAGGGAGGAACAACTAAGATTTGTTAAATAGGTTTAGATTTAATGAGTGGATTAGACCATAGGATAAGTATTAAAAGCTAAGGAAGGTTCACAAATCAGTCTAATTAGGTATTAAATCCTGAGTCTCATTGCTTATTTTCTTAATCTTTTTCAAACTTGGTTGCTGATTCAGTTTGATTTATGACATTTTGCGTTTGAACAATGCAAACATTTTGAAGGGACTCACTCAAAGCCAACTGTGCACTAGGTAAGAATATTAGGTAAAATGGTATGGTTTTACCTCCCCAGAATATTCAACAGGTTCTTATTCACACACAAAACAACAAGCAAAACTCTTTAATGAATAAAACAATGATAATCTCGATGCACTGAAATGTTAATTGTACATGGGGGAGACTCATTAATTAAATTATCTGCTAAGGTTCCATTAATTAGTATAAGAGTTGCGATATCATTTTACAATAGTATAAAATGTTGGTTAGGCCACACTTGGAGCATTATGTGCAGTTCTAGACAACACACTATAGGACTTGAGTTATTAAGAGATGTTGGGTCGGCAAGGTCTGTTTTTTTTTTAATGAAGAAGGCTGAGAGGTAACATGATAGAGATATATATAATTAATTGTAGTTTAGTATCTGGAATGCCAGCGGACGTAGTGGAGGCAGGAATAGAACAACATTTAAGAGACATATTGACAGCAAATTTAATGAGGGATATGTGAAATATTGCAAGCAAGGAGATTTAGTATGGATAGGCATGGTGTTCAGCATTGATATTATGGGCTGTTTGCAATTTACCAATAGTTAAGATGCATTTATTCAGGAAATTCTTTGAGAAATTCATCTAAATAAAGTATTTTTACAACTCTATTGAATATCTTATAAGAATCAATAAGGAAAGGGAATGCTCAGAAAATAGCATGTTCTTGATGTTCCCTTTGATGTGCAATAGGAATAGGAACTGATAAGCAAGGCAGGATAGCAGCAGCTGTTGTTAAAGTTGCCAAAGGCAGGAGGATCCGTGGTCACCACACCTCCACCAAAACCTCCAGTGCTGTGCTCTCTCACCAGGTAACAGACCATCAACGGATGTGTAGAAACTAACCACAGATTCTGGTTTACACCGAAGATAGACACAAAGTGCTGGAGTAAATCAGCAGGACAGGCAGCATTTCCAGAGAAAAAGGATGGGTGACGTTTCTGTCTGAAGAAGGGTTCTGACCCGAAAACACACCCATCCCTTTTTCTCCAGAGATGCAGCCTGACCCTCTGAGTTACTCCAGCACTTTGTGCCTATCTACACCATCAATAGAGTCAGTTAATGGAGCCCATGTGCCTTGTTGTGAAAAAAACTGCATTGGGTCAGCACTTGAGTACTCAATCAATATCACCAGAATAGTTCAAATTACTAGAATTAACATTTGATGTCTATTTTCACCTATTCATCAAAACAACATATCAGTTTTCACCTTCAGTATGTGCATCAATATAATCTATTATGTCACTCCTTGGCATTATTTAAATTAGAAATGTTAATACAAAAAACTTACTCTGTTGATCCTGGGCAATGTCCTTGACATTTTCTAAGTTCAATATCAACTGCTTGACAGGATTCTTTTTCAAGTGTTTTCGTGTAAGTGATCGGTTTACACGTTGATACTGTAAAAAGAAGAATTGTAAAATAAATATTATTGCAACATATTTGAAAATTAAACAGAAAACGTGTATGGTATTTTCTAAAGCGACAAGATTTGCCTTCCCTCAAACTCTCTCCTGTTCAGTGGTATGCAACAAATTACATATTTTGCACAAGGCACCTAATACAGTCGTTGTGCACTGATTGAGGCCATTCAGCTCAACCCGTCCATGCTGAGCAAGGTGGTCCATCTAGGCTAATCCCATTTGCCCATGTTTGAACCGCATCCCTCTAAGCCTTTCCTATCCATGTACTTGTCAAAATGTCTTATAAATGTTGTTATTGTACCTGCCTCAACCTTTTTCTTTGACAGCTCTTCAATATATCTCACCTCTGTGTGAAACAGATGCCCCTATGAAATCTTTCCTATCTCAACTTAAACCTGTGTTCTTTAGTTCCTGATTCCCCTATCCTGGAAAAAAAAGGCTCTGTGCATTTACCAAATTTATTCCTCTCATGATTTTTTTGACACACCTCTACAAAAACATCCTTCAGCCTCCATCGCCAGAAGCAATAAAGTCTAGCCTGCCCAACCTCTTGCTAAAACTCAAACTAAAAGTCTTCTTCACCACCCGACCTACTCGCAATGCCACTTTCAGAGAACTATGTACTTGTACTTTCTTTGTTTTGTTTTAGTTTTTAGTTTTAGAGATACAGCGCGGAAACAGGCCCTTCAGCCCACCGGGTCCGCGCTGACCAGCGATCCCCGCACCTTAACACTATCCTACACCCACTAGGGACAATTTCTACATTTACCAAGCCAATTAACCTACAAACCTGTACGTCTTTGGTGTGTGGGAGGAAACCGAAGATCTCGGAGAAAACCCTCGCAGGTCACGGGGAGAACATGTAAACTCCATACAGACAGCACCCATAGCCGGGTCTCAGACGCTGCATTCGCTGTAAGGCAGCAACTCTACCGCTGCGCCATCGTGACTGCCCAATCTCTAGATCTCTCTGCTCTATAGCACTTCCTACCATTCACCATTCAATTAGCCCCACTGTGAAGGTCCTGACCTGATTTGACTTCCCAAATGCAACACTACTTACGCTTATCCGAATTAAGCTGAATTATTGTGTGCAGTTCTGCAGTGTTGCCCCATTACTGTAAGGATGTGGAGCTTTTGAAGAGGGTGCTGAAGAAGTTAACCAAAATGTTTCCAGGATTGGGAGGAATATAAGATGCAAGGAGAAGTTGGACAAATTTGGATTGTTTTCACTGGAGCATCGGTGACTGAGAGGAGAGCTGACAGAAGTATATCAAATTATGAGAGGCAGAGATAATGTAGATAGTGGGAACCTTTTCCCTAGCATAGAAATATCAAAGACCAGCGGACATAACTTTAGGATGATGGGGCAAACTTTAAAGGAGATGTGCGGGAGCTAGATGTTTTTAATACAGAGCGCTGGGTGCCTGGAACACAGTGCCAGTGGAGTGGTGCAAGAAAATACGATAGTGACATTTGAGAGGCATTTAGATAGGTAACAGGGATATGCAGGGAATAGAGAGATATGGATTATGTGCAAGCAAGGGAGACTGGTTTAACTTTGCATCATGTTCGGCACATACATGAACAGGCCCTTCGCCTGACAATGTCTGTGCAGAACATGATGCCAAGAACATCACTTATCGACCCACACACAACCCATATCCCTCCATTCCCTGCATATCCAAATACCTACCTAAAAGTATTTTAAATGCCACTAACATATCTGATTCAACCACCAACCCTGGCAGCGCACTCCAGGCATTCAGCAGTATCTGTGTAAAGCAACTTGCCCCATAAACCTCCTTTACATGTTGTCCCTCTCACCTTAAACCTAGGCCCTCTAGTATTTGATTTTTCCATTCCTGAAAAAAGAGCTGACTATTTATCCTATCTATGCCTCTCAAACTTTTATATACTTCTATCAAATCTGCCCACAACCTTCGATGTTCCAGAGAAAACAATCCATGTTTGTCCAACCTCTCCCGGTAGCTAATACCCCCTAATCCAGGCAATATTCTGGTAAACCTTCCCTGCATCCCTTCCAAGACCTCCACGTCCTCCCTGTAATGGAATGACCAGAACTGCACACAATACTCCAAAAGTGGCCGAACCAACGTCGTAAAAATCTGCATCATGACATTGTACCCCAAAGGGCTTGTTTGTGTGCTGTACTTTTCTATGTTCCATGAAAACTCCATGAACCATTCTTCTGCCCATTTGCCAAAATCACACTTAAATTCTCCAGAACATAGAACAGAGAAGATGCACATAAGAGATCCCTCTATGACTGCAGGGGGGAAAACCTGAAATTAATTGAATCGAAAGAGCAGGAAGTGATTATAACTTTGAAGGGTCCAGCCACAAACATGATCCTATATTTGAGGTTGCAAGATGTCTTAAATATCAGTGGTGATCAAGTTGCTGAAGCATACTCTATGTTGACAATACCAAATGCAAGAAACCCCAGCAAGATATGGTGACGAGCCCTTCTCTGCCTCCTTCCACATCTGTAGCTGCCTGTTTTGTATCTCACGTCTAAGCTCCATCTTCATGGCTTCCACAAGAGATGTGTTCGATGTTGACAAATACACATTGGAAGGAAGTTTTAAGTACAGTGCAGTTATGGACAATGTAAAGGAAGCTCAGTCTTACATGTGGAGCAGTGAGGCTGTGGAGAGCTGACGGGCAGCCCGACGAAATGTAATTGAAGCCTTCCCAATGGTGTGGCTTGTAATAACAAATTGCTGATTATTCTGCAATAAACGGTTTTTAAAGGTCTTGTAAATTGAAAAACACCCTTGAAATGATGTATGGGCAATGTATGACGTTGAAATGGCATAATGGAATTTTACATCAGAACTATATTTCTTGTGCTGATTGAGGGTCAGGTATGGGGTGTCCTGTCAGGCAAAGAGGCTGAATATAGGGGTAATTCTACTTTTCCCTCAGCTCACAATCTTTTCAACAGCACAGCACACTTTCAGTGCTATGAGAATGGATTTTTCTGGCATTGATATCTCTAATTATCCAGATAATTTTTTGCTCAGATATTTGTTCATTATTGTCACATGAACTGAGATGAAGTGAAAGACATTGTGTGCATGCTATTGAGTTAAATCATACTAAACATGGGTACAAGGGTACAATCAAGCCATATTTAAGTACAACAGGTAGTTTCAAAGAGAAAAACATTCAGAGTGTAGAACATGGTGTTACGGCATTTAGCAGTGCAACCAATGCAATTTCAAGTGCAATTTTTCACATTTCCCTATTTCAACCAAAGCTTGCACTTTGAACTACACCCATCCTCTCAATCACCCATTCACACCCCTTCCCAAATGTTTGTTCTAAATATTCTCATGTTCTGAAGGTTTCAGAACTAATCCATTTGAGAAAGGATCTATAGTAAACTGTAACTGTGATAGCAGTCCAAGCATGTATGTGAATCTTTACTTGAAGTTGCAGAATGACGCAAGTATCACCTTAAGCATGATTCTCGTAACTAATCACAGTTTTCCACTCTTCTTCTCAAAGCATCCTATTCACTGATATGTTGTGATGAGCCATTTGCTAACTTTAATCTTTCCCTTTTGTCCCATTATCCTACACTTTCTTCCATTTGGTTTTGCTGTGTATTTGACTATATTGGAATATATCATTGAAGTAAGTTATGAATATCAAGCTATCTCTTTTGTATAGGTACACAAACATTTTTGTGTACCTTTGATTTTCCAGCATCTGCAGTTCCTTCTTAAACACTATCTCTTTTCTATCTTGTTCACAGCAGGTGCGCAATTTTACAACATACTAGATTTTCTAAAATTAGGGGCAGTTAAGCACTTCCCCGTCTTGAAACAATACACCTTTAATAGATAACAATTAGATCAATTGAAACACACACTTACCTGGCGCAGGACATGAGTAGCAGCATTTATAATCATCCCACATCTTTTCAAACTAACAAAAAAAAACACGTTATTAAGTACATTTTTTATTTTATCTCTCTTTCACTTCCTCTGCCAACCCTTTGGTACTTCCATTACATTGTATGATGTGCTTAACAGAGGGCATCAAAGCCCACCCTGCTCTAAAAAACTACAACCATGTTCAATTTTTCCAACGAATCACTGAATTTTATGGGTTCATGTTAAACTAAAAAGAGTCAGATTCATACGGGACAGAAACAGGCCTATTGCCCATCATGTCCATGCTAACTATCATCAAATACCCATTTGTAATATTCCTATTGACCAGTACTTAGTCCACAGCCTTCCAAGCTTTGGCTATTTGACTGCTCATCCAGATATTTGTTAAATGTTGTGAAAGTCCCTGCTTCTCCTGTAATGCATTCTAGATTTCAACCATCCTCTAGGTGAAATAAAAAATCATACGGTCTCCTGTAACCCTCTTGCTTCTCATCGTTTGCCTAAGCTCTCTGGTTTTAGTCATCTTCACTATGGGAAAATAAAAATCGTACTTTTTATACTTAATTTAATAATCTTAAATTGTACCATGACCTTCTTGGTCTTATATTCTATGCCCTGCCTAATGAAAGACAGCAATCTGCATGCATTCTTCAACATCTTATATACATGTGCTGCCATCTGCTGGTGTCCATGGGCTAACGCAGCAAAGCCCCTCTGTTCCACAATAGTCCTACCACTCATGGTATACGTGCTATTCTTATTAAACCTTGCACTTATCAGGTTTAAATTCTGTCGACCATTGCTCTGCCCAATATATCAGCTGATCAATATTGTTCTATAACTTGAAACTAATCTTATTACTTTTAACAAATCATTTTTTAATGTTAACTGCAACCTTATAATCAGACCTCCAACATTCATATTGAAATTATGAATGTTTATGGCAAACAGTGAGATTAACAGCACTGCTCCCCACGGTACACCAGTGTTCACATACGTCCAGTCCTAAAAACATCTCTCCACCATCATCTTTTGTTTCCTATTACCAAGCCAGCTGTTTCCTATTACAAATCCCAAGGGGACATCACCTTTTTCAGTACTTAATACCTGCCCTATGGTTCCTTGGGATCCTTGGATTTGCTCTCCCCATCTTTCAGATTGGTCCTTAACTCTAAACTATTGTACTTTTAAAGGCTCCCACTTGCCACGTGTAGATTTACCCATTAGTAGCTGCTCTCACTCTATGTATTCCCAGGTCCTGCCCTATGATGTTGAAAAAAAAAGTCCTCCAATTTCAGCACCACCCTTATCTCTTTCGATAACTACATTGAAATGTATATAAACTGTCCCCAGAATGCCCCCACACACACATCATTTCCAATCCTGTCCATTCTCCAATAGGCATTTCTAGATACGAGCTCAAAACTCCCACATTTTTAAAATTCAGTCTCCTGGCCTTTCATGCTATGGTGATCCCAGTTTATATCAGAAAAGTTGAAATCCACTACTACCAAACTCTTATTTATTTTGCATCTTTATGTGCTTTGCCTACTTATCTACTTCACTATTCCCTGCTGAATGCTTGAAGGCCTATCGTATACCCTTAGCAAAGAGATCACCTATTTATATTTCTGAGCTCTATTCATAGGGCCTCATTTGAAGTGCCTTTATGAACATCCTTACTCATTACTGCAGTGATAGTCAATGTAAACAATATTGCATGCACCTTCCACTTTTGCTTCCACCCCTTTTAATCCTGAAGCTTCTAGACTCTGGAACAGAAAGCTGCCAATGTTGCTCTTTCAATCGGGTCTCTGTGATGCAACAATATTATATTCCCATGGGCTGATCACCCATTTTATCAACACCTAATCCAAACATTCTGACTCATATTCTGTTCCACTAATGCAGTACAACAATATTGTAGCGTTTACAATACAAACCTCAGAACAGTTCTCGTGTTTGCCACATTCTATTTCATGAATCACTTGTGAACCATTTTGACACGTGTAATGAGTACAATTGTCATTGGGATCTGGTCCTTCCTAGAAATGAAAAACACTTTAAATTAATTATTCTTTTGAAATGTCAACATTCTAAAATAAAATAGAATTTATACCATATAGAACTTCACAATTAAAGCATAAAATAGATAATGTGTTGGGCTAAATTTTGCAAAATATTAACTTAAAGTAGGTGGCTCTCGGACTGGATCAGTGGCAGGCGGTGACAGAACCAGCATGTGGGACAAAGCACCTTGCCCAGATCCTAGCTAATCTAGTTGCTGCAGATGCATTGGTTCAATTATTCAATATTATGACTTGTACTAAGGTGCAGTGAAATTCTTTTTTTGCACAATCCTAGAGTAAGTACAAAGTGTATAGAAATAGCCCACTGAGACCATTTGTAAGAGTCGCCAGGTTGGTGCCATTTTCAGTCCAGGCTGCAGCTGGCCATAAAGGCCCGTTGCAGCAAATGCCCGGCCACCCTTCAGCCTTTATGCTCCAGGGGGTGCCCCCTGCAGCCGTCCTTAAGTGCTCGGAAAGTAAAACCCCAGTTCTTCTTACCGGCCCTTTGTTTTTCCTTCTGCCACCCTCGCCAACTCCCTCCACCCTCCTCTCCTGTCCTCGGAACAAAAAACAATGGCCTGGCTGGGCAGCTTCCCTCTTCGGGCCTGGCTGCTGCCCTCCTCAGGTTTCCCTGTTCAGGCAGGTGTCCCAGTTCTGCGGCAGGTGCTGCGCGCAGCCTAACGGTATTGATAGAAATGCCCTCTATACTGCGAAAACTCTCTCTTTATAATATCATAGAGTGATACAGTGTGGAAACAAGCCCTTCGGCCCAACTTGCCCACACCGGCCAACATGTCTCAACTACACTAATCTCACCTGCCTGCGCTTGGTCCATAACCCTCCAAACCTGGACTATCTATGTACCTGTCTAACTGAGTGCCATCCTGTCCATACAGAGAGCATTGTAAGAGGGTGTCCAATGCCCTAACATTGGAAAACATGTAACAATGTAAATCTGGGCATTCATAAAGAGGTAGAAGGCATCAGTGACAGCAGAACTTTATTCAACCACAATCTATAACTTCACTCCCAGCTTATCTCTCAATGTATGATTACTATCAAACTAGGATTCCAACCTTTGTTCATTGAGAAGTGTTGAAAAGGCATACCTAATGATGAGGGAGCAGCAATTGAAGAAATAGCACAGAATATACATGCAATGCAGCAAAAACATATACACAATAAAACATAACTAAGGCATCCTACAACACAGATTTTCATTCAAAGCTCTATGGTCCTGGCCTGTAGATATGAATTGTGGTGGATAATTAATAGAACATGGGAAAAAATACCAAGAACAATGATTAGTTCGAGGTCATGGCTGATACATTTGAAATTAAATTCAGATCAAAATCCCAGGTAGATGGTCCATCCTGGTATTTCCGAGAGGTTCACATCCTCGCAGACGCCAGATATCAGTCAATTTGATTTGCTTAAAATTTGCTATCAAGAATTGACCCAGCACTATAAATAGCAAAAACAGATTGACAAAAATCCCATGGGAGTAACGGTTTATTCCCCAGAAGTAACAGCATCCCTATCCAAGCTTTACAGAGTTACACTCCCATCTAGAAGAGATATTCCCCGATTGTTTAAAATGCTCTGAAGGAACACAGAATATCTTAATTATTTATATCTTCATGATGTTGCCCCAGACTGTGCAGAAGGCTTTGCCCACATTTAACAAAAATGCTACAAATGAGTCAATCAGAATATTTTCTAAAAATGCATCATGCAGAAAGTCTTAATTAATCAGTTTGCATGTTAACTTACCACACATGAAGGTGTTGTAGTTGCAGGAGTTGTACCTTAAGAACAAAGGAACACATATTTGTACAATGAAACTAGAAATTCACAAACCTTGGTTGCCACCATAAAACAAAATGCCAAAAGAACTGAATGACCAATCCAAGACAAAGGAGATTGTAATTAACTTTGGGACACACCCTCAGGGTACATTCATGGTGTCTAAGTGGTGATGGTTGACAGCTTCAAGTTTCTTGGTTCAGTTGCAGTGGTGATGGCAGGTGAGGAAAAACTTTTTCACACAGAGAGTGGTGAATCTCTGGAACTCTCTGCCACAGAGGGTAGTTGACGCCAGTTCATTGGCTATATTTAAGGGAGTTAGATGTGGCCCTTGTGGCTAAAGGGATCAGGGGGTATGGAGAGAAGGCAGGTACGGGATACTGAGTTGGATGATCAGCCATGATCATATTGAATGGCGGTGCAGGCTCGAAGGGCCGAATGGCCTACTCCTGCACCTATTTTCTATGTATCTATGTATCTATGTAACGCTCCTCCTGCACAATATGGGAAGTCAGGGAGACTGATGGTGTCCCTGATGACTACACCTGTGGAAATTGTGTCCAGGTGCAACTATTAAAGAGCATTAGTGAACTGGAATAGCAGCTGGATGACCTCAGGACCATCCAAGAGAATAAGAACTTATTGGACAAGATGCACAGTGAGCTTATCACACCCAAAGGCCAGTCAAGGAGAAGGTGGGTGACCATGAGGAAGGGAAATAGACATGGAGTGCAGGTGACCCCTGTGGCCCTCCCCCTTCAAAACAGGTACACCCTTTTGGGTGCTCTGGGGAGTGACATGTTAGCAAACATAATCAGAAAAGCATCTCATCCATTGTCGTTTCAAAAAGGTGTCTGTTTTCCCACTCTGTATGCCCTTTGCTACAATCGTTTACTCCTTTACCCATGCTGTAACACTCTCTTTTATCGTGCACAATCACACCTCTGTATGAAGAAGTTGTACCTCCATTACACCCTATTGTAATGCCAACCCGCTGTTATACATTTACCACATGTTTTCCATCTCTAACAAATGTACCATCTCCACCCTCTCCCCTTTGCCTCACCTGGACTCACACCAATTTCACCTCTTCCCCCTCCCGTGGTAAAGAAGGTATATGGTATGCTTCCCCTCATTGGTCGAGGCATTGAGGAAATGAGTACAAAGGTCATGATGCAGCTGATTGTCCAAATACAGAGGATGTGGAGGCTTTGGAAAGTATACAGAGGAGCTTTACCAGAATGATGCCTGGATTAGAGGCTATTAGCTATAAGGAGAATTTGAACAGACTTAGACTTTTTCTCTAGAACACCAGAGGTGAGAGGTGACCTGATAGAAGAATAAAAAATTATGAGAGGCATAGATAGGGTAGACAGACCCTTTTTCCCCACAAAGAAAATATTAAATATGAGAGCGCTTAGCTTTAAGGTGAGAGAGGTAAAGTCTAAAGGAGATGTGCGTGGCAGGTTTTTTTACACTGAGGGTTGTGGATGCCTGGAATGCACAACCAATGATGCTGGGGGAGGCATATATGATCCTGGTATTTAAGAGGCATTTGGATAGGCACATGGATTTGTAGGGAATGGGGGGATATGGATTATGTAGAGGTTGAGAAGAGTTGGTCTCGGCATCATGTTCAGCACAGACAGAGTGGGCCCAAGGGCCTCTTTATGTGCTGTACTGTTCTATGTTGTATGTTCGTCCATGGCGACCAAGAAGTCCCATCTAAGCGAGTCCCATTTGTCAGCATTGGTTGTGTACTACAAGATCGTGGTTATTGCAGCAGAAAAAGTTATGCCTTTCTCTTTAGTGGAATTTGTCCCGACAGAGCAGAGGAAGTATAACAAATGATAATAATGATAAATGAGTTAGATATGTAATCTAATATTTCATTTGTAACCATGTTCATTTGTAATCATGATAATTTTTAGTTTAGTTCAGAGATACAATGTGGAAACAGGTCCTTCAGCCCACTGAGTCCATTGAATTTAACCAATCGGCATATGTAGCAAAGAAGGAACACCTGACACATACATTGCAATATTCAAGCAAGGAACTTGGAAATTATGATCTCAATACATCTAGTAAATTGTAATTGCCAATTATGATGGTGAAAGGATATCAGGAAGCATCAGGATTCAGGGGATTCCAACATATTTCCAAAAACTATCAGCATGCTCCTTTCAACATAGAGGAAAATGGAAAACTTCTGCGCTTGGCGCAGCAGAGAAAAGATCACATAAGGCAGAAAGACAACCCATACTTTTTACATTTCTGGAAATTAGACTGCTTCTCAATTGTGCAAGTCTCTTTTTTTTAGAGATACGGCATGGAAACTGGCCCTTCGGCCCACCGGGTCTGCGCTGACCAGCGATCCCCGCATATTAACACTATCCTACACCCAATAGGGACAATTTATACATTTACCAAGCAAATTAACTGACAAACCTGTACGCCTTTGGAGTGTGGGAGGAAACCAAAGATCTTGGAGAAAACCCACATGGGCATGGGGAGAATGTACAAACTCCGTACAAACAGCACCCCGTAGTCGGAATCAAACCTGGGTCTCCGGTGCTGCATTCGCTGTAAGGCACCAACTATACCGTTGCGCCACTGTGCCGCCTTTGCATCAGCCCTTAGCTCCTTTAGCCATCCACTAGCACTCTCTTTTAACTTGCACAATCACACTCCCCTTCATGAAGTCATACATTCTTTACACACTGTTGCTCGACAATCCCTGTTCGACAATCATTTTGTATTTGTTCCACATCACCAAAAGTGTAATATCCAAATATTCTCCAGCTCGATGCAAAGAATTTGAGCTAAAATTGATTAATGACCCATGAAACTAATTGAAGCATGCTGGCCATGTCTTGCATAGGAAGGAATTGCAGATGCTAGTTTACACAGAATATAGGCACAACATTTCGGAGTAACTCAGCAAGACAGGTAGCATTTCTGGATAGACGGAATGGATGATGTTTTGGTTCAAGATCCTTCTTCAGAATCAGGGGAGAGGGAAATGAGAGATATGGAAGGGTAAGGTGTGAAAATGAGAGATCAAAGGGGACAAGAAAACAGTAGAATAGATCATTGTTACTAATTTTCATCCTGCACTCAAATTCACTTAGGCCATCTCCAATATCTCCCTACCGCTTCTTGATCTCACCGTCTCCAGCACAGGAGATAGACTATCAATGGACATCTATTATAAACCAACAGACTCCCACAGCTATCTAGACTACACTTCTTCCCACCCTGCCTCCTGCAAAGGCGCTATCCCTGACTCCCAATTCCTCTGCCTGTGCTGCAACTGCGCCCATGATGAGCTGTTTCATGCCAAGACATCCAAGATGTCCTCATTCTTTATGGAACGGGTTTTCCCCTCTTCCTTCACAGATGAGGCCCTCACATGGGTCTCCTCGGTACCCCGCAGCTCCACTCTTGCTCCTCTGTTTTTACTGAAGAAAAAGACAGGAGGACGGAGGATCTTGGGGCAGTCAATGGAAGTGTCTTGATAGTCAGTATTATGGGAGAAGAGGTGCTGAAGGTACTATCGTGTATAAAGGTAGACAAATCTCCCGGGCCTGATCAAATATATCCGAGGACATTGTGGGAAACTGGAGAGGAAATTGCGGGAGCCGTGCTTGAAATTTCCGAGTCTTACATACAGGAGAGGGGCGGGAAGACTGGAGATTGGCAAATGTTGGTCAATTCAAGAAGGGCTGCAGGGAAAATGCTGGGAACTACATGCTAGTGAGCTTGACCTCTGCAGTTGGAAAGTTACTAGTGAGTATTCTGAGGGATAGGATATACATGTATTTAGATGGACAAGGGCTGATTAGACATGGTTTTATACATGGAGGTTGTGTCTCACAAATCTGATTCAGTTTTTTGACGATCTGACCAAAATGGTTGAAGAGGGCAGAGCTGTAGATGTTATATGTATGGAGTTCAACAAAGCATTCCACAAGGTTCCACATGAGAGATTGCTCGGAAGGTTAGATCACATAGGATCGAAGGAGACAGCGGAATGGAAAGAAATTGGCTTCATGGAAGAAAGCAGAGGGTGATGGTCAAAAGTTGCTTCTTAGACTGGAGGCCTGTGACTAGTGTGCCGCAGGGTTCAGTACTGGGCGCTTCACTGTTTGTCATCTGTATCAATGATTTGGATGAGAACGTACATGGTAGACTACCAAGTTTGCAGATGATACAAACTTGGTATGGCAGATAGTGAAGATGGTTATGAAAAATTGCAGCAAGATCTTGAGTAGTTGGCCAGATGGGCAGAGGAATGGTTAATGGAATATAATACAGAGACATATGAGGTGTTGTATATTGGGAAGTCTGACATGGGCATGACCTACACTGTGAATGGTAGAGTTTTGAGGAGTGTTATAAAGCCGAGGGATCTAAGGGCGCAAGTACATTCCTTGACGGTGGTCATAGCTGATAAGGAGATCAAAAAGTATTTTTGCGCATTGGCCTTTATCAGTCAGAGTATTGAGTATAGAAGTTGAGAGTTCATGTTGCAGTTATATAAGACGTTGGTGAGGCAGCATTTAGAGTATTGTGTTCAGTTCTGGGCACCATGTTCCAGGAAAGATGTTGTCAAGCTGGAAAGGGTACAGAGAAGATTTACGAGGATGTTGCCACGACTCGAGGGACTGAGCTATAGGGAGAAGTTGAGTAGGCAGGGAATCTATGACTTGGAGCGCAGGAGGATGAGGCGTGATATCACAGTGGTGTATAAAATCATGAAAGGAATAAATCAGGTAGATGCCCAGAGTCTCTTGCCCAGAGTTGGGGAAATCAAAGACCAGAGAACATAGGCTTAATGTGAAAGGGAAAAGATTTAATAGGAATCTGAGGGGTAACTTTTTCACACAAAGGGTGGTAGGTGTATGGAACGAGCTGCCCGAAGCAGGTCGTTGAGATGGGGCCAATGTAACACCTATATTTAAAAAAGGAAGTAAACAGAAGGTGGGTAACTATAGACCGGTTAGTCTAACATCGGTGGTGGGTAAAATGTTAGAGACAATTATTAAAGAAACACTAACGGGGCACTTGGATAAACATGACTTCATCGGACAGAACCAGCATGGTTTTGTGAAGGGGAAGTCCTGTTTAACGAATCTGCTCGAATTCTTTGAGGAAGTAACAACCCGGGTGGATAAAGGGGAACCGGTGGATGTGGTATACTTGGACTTCCAAAAGGCTTTTGACAAGGTGCCACATAAGAGACTATTGCTAAAAATAAAAAATTATGGGATTGGGGGTAATATATTAGCATGGGTAGAGGATTGGCTAACAAATAGGAAGCAGAGAGTGGGGATAAATGGTTCATACTCGGGATGGCAACCGGTAACTAGCGGGGTTCCGCAAGGGTCGGTGCTGGGACCCCAGTTGTTCACAATTTATATAAATGATTTGGAGGAGGGAACCAAGTGTAATATATCAAAATTTGCGGACGATACAAAAATGGGAGGAAAAGTAGGGGATGAGGAGGATAGGAAGAGTCTGCAAAAGGATATAGATAAGCTAGGTGAGTGGGCAACAACTTGGCAGATGAAATTTAATACTAATAAATGTGAAGTCATTCACTTTGGGAAAAAAAATGATAGGGCAAGTTATTTTCTAAATGAGGTGGAGCTGCGTTGTAATGCAACGCAAAGGGATCTAGAGGTAGTAGTACATGAATCACTAAAAGTTAGTATGCAGGTGCAGCAAGCAATCAGGAAGGCCAATGGAGTTTTGGCCTTTATTGCTAGGGGGATTGAGTATAAAAACACGGAGGTCTTGCTGCAGCTGTACACAGTATTAGTGAGACCACATTTGGAATACTGTGTACAGTTCTGGGGTCCATACTTAAGAAAGGATGTACTGGCCCTGGAGGCAGTGCAGCGAAGGTTTACAAGATTAATTCCTGCAATGAGGGGATTGACATATGAGGAAAGGTTAAGTAGGCTGGAACTCTACTCTTTGGAGTTTAGAAGAATGAGAGGCGATCTCATTGAAACATATAAGATCGTGAGGGGCCTTGATCGGGTGGATGCACCGAGGATGTTCCCAATGATCGGGGAAACTAGAACTAGGGGACATAGTTGTAGAATAAGAGGGGGCTCTTTTAAAACTGAGATGAGGAAGAACTTCTTCACCCAGAGGGTGGTTAATTTATGGAATTCACTGCCCCAGGGAGCAGTGGAAGCAGAAACATTAAATATATTTAAATCTAAAATAGATGTTTTTTTAGCTGCCAAGGGGATAAGGGGCTACGGGGAGAGGGCAGGGATATGGACCTAGGTATGGTTAGTATAGTAAGACCTGAGTGATCTCCTGGACAAGTGTCGATCGCCTGGATTGGGGTCGGAGAGGAATTTCCCGGATTTTTTTCCCGAATTGGACCTGGGTTTTTATCCGGTTTTTTGCCTCCCCCAGGAGATCACGCGGTTCTTGGGGTGGAGAGGGGTGATAGCAATATAAAGGGGAGGGTAGTGTCTTGTGTTCTGTGTCTTGTGTCTACTGTTTGTGGGTAAGGGTGTCTGTTTAGTGTTCAGCCATGAGCGAATGGCGGTGCGGGCTCGATGGTCTACTCTCGCACCTACTTTCTATGTTTCTATGTTTCTATGGGACCATTGCAACGTTTAAGAAACAGATAGATAGATAGATAAACACCTGGACCATTTCCGACACTCAAATACACCTGGACCATTTCCGACACTTCCCTACCATTCCTTGACCTCACTATCTCCATCGCAGGTGATAGACTCCTTACCGACATCCACTACAAACCTACTGACTCCCATGGCTATCTGGACTACACTTCTTCCCACCCTGCTTCCTGTAAGGACTCCATCCCCCACTCCCAATTCCTCCGTCTACGCCGCATCTGCTCCCAGGATGAGGCGTTCTACACCAGGGCATCTGAAATGTCCTCATTCTTCAGGGAACGGGGGATCCCCTCCTCCACCATAGATGAGGCGCGCACCAGGGTCTCTGCCATACCCCGCAACACTGCTCTCTCTCCCCATCCCCCCACTCACAACAAAGGCAGAGTCCCCCTAGTCCTCACCTTTCACCCCACCAGCCGTCACATACAACAAGTGATCCTCCGTCAGTTTCGCCACCTCCAACGTGACCCCACCACTCGCCACATCTTCCCATCTCCCCCCATGTCTGCCTTCCGCAAAGACCGCTCCCTCCGTAACTCCCTTGTCAATTCTTCCCTTCCCTCCCATACCACCCCCTCCCCTGGTACTTTCCCTTGCAACCGCAAGAGATGCAACACTTGTCCCTTCACCTCCCCCCTCCACTCCATTCAAGGACCCAAGCAGTCGTTCCAGGTGCGACAGAGGTTCACCTGCATCTCCTCCAACCTCATCTATTGCATTCGCTGCTCTAGATGCCAGCTGATCTACATCGGTGAGACCAAGCGGAGGCTTGGCGATCGTTTCGCCGAACACCTCCGGTCGGTCCGCAATAACCAACCTGAACTCCCGGTGGCTCAGCACTTCAACTCCCCCTCCAATTCCGTATCTGACCTCTCTGTCCTGGGTCTCCTCCATGGCCACAGCGAGCACCACCGTAAATTGGAGGAAATGCACCTCATATTCCGCTTGGGCAGTCTACATCCTGGGGGCCTCAACATTGAATTCTCCCAATTCTGCTAGCCCTTGCTGTCCCCTCCCCTTCATCAGCCATCTGGTTGTCTCCTCCCCTCCCCCAGCCCTCGGGCTCCTCCTCCGCCTTTGTCCTTTTTTCCTTTCTTCTCCCCACCCCCTATCAGTCTGAAGAAGGGTTTCGGCCCGAAACGTTACCTATTTCCTTCGCTCCATAGATGCTGCTGCACCCACTGAGTTTCTCCAGCATTTTTGTGTACCTTAGATAGATAGATACATGGACAGGACAGGTTTGTATGGATGTTAGCCAAATGGAGGCAGGAGGGGCAAGTGTAGTTTGGACATGTTGGCCGGTGTGGGCAAGTTGGCCTAAATAGTCGGTTTCAACTCTGAATGACTATCACTCTATGTCTCTTTTAGTAAAATCCTTTTCAAGAGCAGTGTTTTGATATTTGTCATCAATGCACTCATCTATGCTATCAATTGATACTCCTATGTTATGACAGCATAATTTCTATCATTATAAACCACACTTTCAGTCAATGGTATCTTCACCAATGGGCACGTTCCGAAGGAGGCATGCTTGACACATATATTTCATATTTTTTATAAGCAACCTGGAAATTATTACTTCCATAAACTAAACCAGCACATTGAAAGGTTGGCTTTACATACAAGATAAACTTGACATGAACTGTGAATTACAGCTAGTGGTTGGGGCAGGAGGTAGTTGATGAACAAAGAATATCAGGAACCATTTATTATTCAAAGGAATTCAGGAATGACATTGATCTAATTTTGCTTACCTAGTCAGAACATGCCCAGTATTTCCAATTTAATTTCTCAATTACTATTTAATTGCTGACTTTCATAGAATTTCAGCAGACACATACATTTCAATATTCAATGAACCTAGTACCTACAGTATGACTTCAATACACCTATACCATGACATCCGGTACTTGTTTTACACTTAAGACAAACTTGTGAAGATCTGCTACTTACGAGTCAGAGTTGTTCCTGGGGCTAGAGTGGTGCCGGTCTCTGAAGTTGTAGATGCCCCAGCGGTGGCTAGAAGATATAAAGAAGCAAAAATTATTCACAGGAAATGCAACATATTTCCTCAAACTGTCAGCATGATCTGTCCTTTCAAAACATAGGAGAATAAAATTAATACGCACATGAGGCCACAAAGAAAAGATCGCGACAAGCGATAAGTCAGTTGATACTTATGACATTTTCGGTAAATGAATCTGTTTTTCAATTATGTAAGCCCATCACATCAGCTATTTGCACTCTGCATCAGGTTGCCACTCTTCCTTTATATTCCATTGTAGTGACAAATCCTGCTGCTCCACACTTACCACAGATTCCACATCTCCAAATGTGGCATCACCGACATTTGCCCATTACCCTGAATGCCTGACATTTGACACTTGACATTTGTTTTCAAAATCACGAATGTATTGCTGCATGTCAAAGAATTAGATCCGGAAATACATATATCACATGGTGTTGACCTGGGATGCGGTTTTTGCTGCAGTTGTAGTAATGCCTGTTCCTTCAGTGGGGTTGTGCCTCACAGATCAAATAGTATAAGAAATGATAATAATTATAATTGAGTGAAAGACTGTCATTTTTGTGTGCACTATAATCATAACATGAATTCCATGACATATACAATAGACGAGTGGAGTGAATGAATCCATCATTTTTCCTGTTGCTGTGTTCACACTTTTTATCGCAATGCTTTGGGCCTGTTATGACTGACCTGGGGGCTAAATGGGCACTCAAGCCAATTTGTCGTTTCACCATTAACAACATCCGTCTCAAGAGCGGAGATGATGTTAATGATATTTGTCATCAATTTCCTCATTAATGCCATCCATTGACACTGGACTGCATCATTTCACACATTGTAAACACACTTTCATTGAATGGTGTTTTAACCAATGGGCTGTTTTCAAAGGAGGCATGCTTGATGTATATACATATCATTATTCTGATTTGTATCCTAGAAATTATTACCTGAATACACCTTAACCAGTACATTGAAAAGTTGGCTATACATAAAAGATAAATGTATCATGAACTCAGACTCACAGGTGGTTGGGCCAGGAGGTGTAGTGGTTCCCGTCACTGAAGTTGTACTTGGTGCTGTGATGAAGAAAGGATATCAGGAAGCATTAATCTGGTGGCGTGGTTCCCAGAGCAGACTGCCCAGCTTGTCTGGCAAAATGCCTCATCGCCAGAACTCACCAACAAGCACCAAGACCTGGCTTGGCTGGCGGTGAGGAGAGCCCTCCCAGTAAGATCCTTCTTGCACCGTCGGAAACTCACTACCAGCGCACGCTACCCTCGGGACGGCTGCTATGGAAAGGAGACGGTTGCCCACCTCTTCGCAGAGTGTGGATTTGCAAAGAGAGTCTGGAGAAGTATGCAAGGGTCCCAGGCACGCTTTATTCCGAACAGCTCCATCACAGAGGACTGATTTACGGACTGTTCCCAGGGACACATTCAGAGACTGGCATCGAGTGCTGCTGGAAGGTCATCAACTCGGTGAAAGATGCTCTTTGGTCTGCCCGAGCGTTGTTTACCACCCAGCAGAGCGAGATGTCCGTCAGGGAATGTTGCCGACTGGCCCGTTGTAGACTGCAGGAGTACGTGCTGAGGGAAGCTTGGTGCAGCCAACGCCAAGGCTCGGTGGGGGAGGACCAGAGTCTAGGGTCCTCCCGCTGCTGGACATGGGGTGCACGGTATGGTGGAGACGCCCCTCAAAATAAGGGAAGGTATCCCACGCCAGGGGGCCACATGAGTGGCACGGTTGGGGGACAGATTTGTGAAATTTGAGAAATGTATATAGACTGCATTGAACAATTTGTATAGCCTCCGAAAATGTCGGATGAATTTTTCGCACGGTTCACGTATTGTATATATTTATTACCTGAATAAAGTCTATTTTGAAATAAAAAAATTAATTATTCAAAGGAATTCAACACATTTCAAAAAAAACTATCGGCATGGTCCTTTCAACATGGAGGAAAAGGAAGAGTGTCTGTGTTTGGCGCAGCAGTGAAAAGATTATGTAAGCCTGAAGGCAACCCATACTTTTATCACTTCAGAAAATGAGCCTGCCTCTCGATTGTGCAAGTCCTTTGCAACAGTCCTTGGCTCCATTAACCATCCACTAACACTCTCTTTTATCTTGCACAATCAACCCAATCCCTGATGAAGTCGCATCTCCTTAAAACCCTGTAGTCGTGACAATACCTTCACATTTTGCAAATGTGTCATCTTCATCTATTCATCATCGTTGAATAGAATTTGATCTAAAACTTGATTAATGACTCGGGCAACGCATGCTGGCCAGTCAATTCATAAATGACATTGATCTCATTTTGCTTATCTAATCAGAACATGGCCAGTATTCCCAATTTAACTTCCTATTTCATTACTGACTTTCATGGAATTTCAGCAGACAAAAATATTCAGCGATGAATCTAGATCCCATGTCCTCAAAACACCTGCGCCTTTACATCAATTACTTGGTTTTACACTTGAGATAAACTTGGGAAGATCTGCTACTTACAAGTCGGGGATGTGCTTGGGGCTGGAGTGCTGCCAGTCCCTGCAGTTGTAGATGGTCCAGCGGTGGCTAGAGGATACCAAAGAACAAAAATGATTCAAAGAAAATTTAACCTACTTCTTCAAACATTCAGCAGGATCTTTCCTTTCAAAATATATGAAATTGAAATTAATAAGAACTCGACCTCGCAGAGAAAAGATCTCAACAGGTGAGTAGTCAGTTTATATTTTTGTCATTTCAGTAAATGAATCTGTTTTTCAATTATGTAAGCTCATCAAAACAGCTATTTACACCTTTACCCACCCACATCCACTTCCTTGTATTTTGCGTATTCACCCATTGTAGTGACAATTACTGCTGCACCAGACTTACCACAGATTCCACATCTCCATATGTGGCATCACTAACTTTTGCCCATTACCCTGAATGCCTGGAACCTGAAACATTATCTTTGACACTTGGGCAAAAGATGCTGCATAGCCACCTCAGAAATGTCCACGTTCTCCATTTTCTAACCTCGTCAGAATTTGCTCAGTATTTGACATTTGTTTTCCAAATCAATAATGTATTGCTGGATGTCAAAGAATTTGATCTGGAAATACAAATATCACATCGTGTTCACTCGGGTTGTGGTTTTTGCTGCAGTTGTAGTAATGCCCGTTCCTTCAGTGGGGTTGTGCCCCACAGGTCAAATAGTATAAGAAATTATAATTATTATAATTGAGTGGGAGACTGTCATTTTTGTGTGCATGATAATCAGAACATTGTCTCAATTAAATATACAATATTCTCAAGTGAGGACGAGTGGAGCGAATGAATCCGTCATTTTTCCTGTTGCTGTGTTCACACTTTTTATCGCAATGCTTTGGGCCTGTAATGACTGACCTGGGGGCTAAAGGGGCACTCAAGCCAATTTGTAGTTTCACCATGAACAACATCCGTCTCAAGAGCGGAGATGCTGTTAATGATATTTGTCATCAATTTCCTCATTAATGCCATCAATTGACATTGGACTGCATCATTTCACACATTGTAAACACACTTTCATTGAATAGTGTTTTAATCAATGGGCTGTTTTCAAAGGAGGCATGCTTGATGTATATATGTTTCATTATTCTGATTTGTATCCTAGAAATTATTACCTGAATACACCTTCACCAGCACATTGAAAGGTTGGCTTTACATACAAGATAAACTTATCATGAACGGTGACTTACAGATGGTGGTTGGGCCAGGAGGTACAGTGGTCCCCGTCACTGAAGTTGTACTTGGTGCTGCGATGAAGAAAAGATATCAGGAAGCATTAATTACTCAAAGGAATTCAACACTTCACATTTTGCATATGTTCCATGTCTCTAAATGTGTCATCTTCATCTATTCATCATCGTTGAAAAGAATTTGATCTAAAACTTGATCAATGGCTCTTGGGCAAAACATTGATCCCGTTTTGCTTATCTAGTCAGAACAAGGCCAGTATTCCCAATTAAACTTCCTATTTCATTGCTGACTTTCAAAGAATTTCAGAACACACAAATATTCCAATATTCAGCAATGAACCTAGATCCCATGACCTCAAAACACCTGCACCTTTACATCAATTACTTGGTTTTATAATTGAGACAAACTTGGGAAGATCTTCTACTTACAAGTCGGGGGTGTGCTTGGGGCTGGAGTGCTGATGGTCCCTGCAGTTGTAGATGGCCCAGCGGTGGCTAGAGGATACCAAGGAGCAAAAATTATTGAAAGGAAGCTCAACCCTATTCCTCAAACTTTCAGCAAGATCTTTCCTTTCAACATATTTGAAAATTAAATTAATACGCACACGATGCCACAGAGAAAAGATTGCGACAAGCAAGTAGTCAGTTTTTCTGTCATATCAGTAAATTAATCTGTTTTTCAATTATGTAAGCTCATCGCAACACCTTTACCCACCCACTGCATCTTCCCTGTATTTTGCACATTCGCCCTCTGCATCAGGTTGCCACTCTTCCTTTATATTCCATTGTAGTGACAAATCCTGCTGCTCCACACTTACCACAGATTCCACATCTCCAAATGTGGCATCACCAACATTTGCCCATTACCCTGAATGCCTGACATTTGACACTTGACATTTGTTTTCAAAATCACGAATGTATTGCTGGATGTCAAAGAATTTGATCCGGAAATACATATATCACATGGTGTTCACCTGGGATGTGGTTTTTGCTGCAGTTGTAGTAATGCCTGTTCCTTCAGTGGAGTTATGCCCCACAGATCAAATAGTATAAGAAATGATAATAATTATAATTGAGTGAAAGACTGTCATTTTTGTGTGCACGATAATCATAACATGAATTCAATGACATATACAATAGACGAGTGGAGTGAATGAATCCATCATTTTTCCTGTTGCTGTGTTCACACTTTTTATCGCAATGCTTTGGGCCTGTTATGACTGACCTGGGGGCTAAATGGGCACTCAAGCCAATTTGTTGTTTCACCATTAACAACATCTGTCTCAAGAGGGGAGATGCTGTTAATGATATTTGTCATCAATTTCCTGATTAATGCCAAGAATTTACACTGTTCAGTTAGAAGACTGCATCATTTCTCACATTGTAAACCACCCTTACAGTGAATGGTGTTTTTACCAATGGGCGGTTTTCAAAGGAGGCATGCTTGATGTATATATATTTCATTATTCTGATTTGCATTCTAGAAATTATTACCTGAATACACCTTCACCAGGACATTGAAAGGTTGGCTTTACATACAAGATAAACCTATCATGAACGGTGACTTACAGATGGTGGTTGGGCCAGGAGGTATAGTGGTCCCCGTCACTGAAGTTGTACTTGGTGCTGCGATGAAGAAAGGATATCAGGAAGCATTAATTACTCAAAGGAATTCAACACTTCACATTTTGCATATGTTCCATGTCTCTAAATGTGTCATCTTCATCTATTAATCATGGTTGAAAAGAATTTGATCTAAAACTTGATCAATGGTTCTTGGGCAAAGCATGCTGGCCAGTCAATTCAGAAATGACATTGACCTCGTTTTGCTTATCTAGTCAGAACAAGGCCAGTATTCCCAATTAAACTTCCTATTTCATTGCTGACTTTCAAAGAATTTCAGAACACAAAAATATTCCAATATTCAGCAATGAACCTAGATCCCATGACCTCAAAACACCTGCACTTTTACATCAATTACTTGGTTTTTCACTTGAGACAAACTTGGGAAGATCTGCTACTTACAAGTCGGGGATGTGCTTGGGGCTGGTGTGCTGCCGGTCCCTGCAGTTGTAGATGGCCCAGCGGTGGCTAGAGGATACCAAAGAGCAAAAATTATTCAAAGAAAATTCAACCTACTTCCTCAAACTTTCAGCAGGATCTTTCCTTTCAAAACATATGAAATTGAAATTAATAAGAACTCGACCTCGCAGAGAAAAGATCGCAACAGGTGAGTAGTCAGTTTATATTTTTGTCATTTCAGTAAATGAATCTGTTTTTCAATTATGTAAAACAGCTATTTACAGTTTCACCATTAACAACATCTGTCTCAAGAGGGGAGATGCTGTTAATGATATTTGTCATCAATTTCCTCATTAATCCCATCCATTGACACTGGACTGCATCATTTCACACTTGTAAACGCACTTTCATTAAATGGTGTTGTAACCAATGGGCTGTTTTCAAATGAGGCATGCTTGATGTATATACACTTCATTATTCTGATTTGTATCCTAGAAATTATTACCTGAATACACCTTAACCAGTACATTGAAAAGTTGGCTTTACATACAAGATAAACTTATCATGAACCCGACTCACAGGTGGTTGGGCCAGGAGGTGTAGTTGTTCCCGTCACTGAAGTTGTACTTGGTGCTGTAATGAAGAAAGGATATCAGGAAGTATTAATTATTCAAAGCAATTCAACATATTTAAAAAAAAACTATCGGCATGGTCCTTTCAACATGGATGAAAAGGAAGAGTGTTTGTGTTTGGCGCAGCAGAGAAAAGATTATGTAAGGCTGAAAGACAACCCATACTTTTATCATTTCAGGAAATGAGCCTGCTTCTCGATTGTGCAAGTCCTTTGCAACAGCCCTTGGCTCCATTAACCATCCACTAACACTCTCTTTTATCTTGCACAATCAACCCAGTCTCTGATGAAGTCGCATCTCCTTAAAACCCTGTAGTCGTGACAATACCTTCACATTTTGTAAATGTGTCATCTTCATCTATTCATCATCGTTGAAAAGAATTTGATTTAAAACTTGATCAATGGCTCTTGGGCAAAGCATGCTGGCCAGTCAATTCAGAAATGACATTGATCTCATTTTGCTTATCTAGTCAGAACATGGCCAGTATTCTCAATTACACTTCCTATTTCATTGCTGACTTTCATAGAATTTCAGAAGACACAACTATTCCAATATTCAGCAATGAATCTAGATCCCATGTCCTCAAAACACCTGCACCTTTACATCAATTACTTGGTTTTACACTTGAGACAAACTTGGGAAGATCTGCTACTTACAAGTCGGGGATGTGCTTGGGGCTGGAGTGCTGCCTGTCCCTGCAGTTGTAGATGGCCCAGCGGTGGCTAGAGGATACCAAAGAGCAAAAATTATTCAAAGAAAAATTAACCTACTTCCTCAAACTTTCAGCAGGATCTTTCCTTTCAAAACATATGAAATTGAAATTAATAAGAACTCGACCTCGCAGAGAAAAGATCGCAACAGGTGAGTAGTCAGTTTATATTTTTGTCATTTCAGTAAATGAATCTGTTTTTCAATTATGTAAAACAGCTATTTACACCTTTACCCACCCACATCCACTTCCTTGTATTTTGAGTATTCACCCACTGCATCATGTTGTCACTCTTCCTTTAAATTCCATTGTAGTGACAATTCCTGCTGCACCACACTTACCACAGATTCGCACATCTCCAAATGTGGCATCACTAACTTTTGCCCATTACCCTGAATGCCTGTAACCTGAAACATTATCTTTGGAACTTGGTCAAAAGATGCTGCATAGCCACCTCAGAAATGTCCACGTTCTCCATTTTCTAACCTCGTCACAATTTGCTCAGTATTTGACATTTGTTTTCCAAATCAATAATGTATTGCTGGATGTCAAAGAATTTGATCTGGAAATACATATATCACATCGTGTTCACTCGGTTTGTGGTTTTTGCTGCAGTTGTAGTAATGCCCGTTCCTTCAGTGGGGTTGTGCCCCACAGGTCAAATAGTATAAGAAATGATAATAATTATAATTGAGTGAGTGACTGTAATTTTTGTATGAATGATAATCATAACATGGTCTCAATGAAATATACAATATTCTCAAGCGAGAACGAGTGGAGTGAATGAATCCATCATTTTTCCTGTTGCTGTGTTCACACTTTTTAAAGCAATGCTTTGGGCCTGTAATGACTGACCTGGGGGCTAAATGGGCACCCAAGCCAATTTGTAGTTTCACCATTAACAACATCTGTCTCAAGAGGGGAGGTGCTGTTAATGATATTTGTCATCAATTTCCTCATTAATCCCATCCATTGACACTGGACTGCATCATTTCACACATTGTAAACACACTTTCATTAAATGGTGTTGTAACCAATGGGCTGTTTTCAAATGAGGCATGCTTGATGTATATACACTTCATTATTCTGATATGTATCCTAGAAATTATTACCTGAATACACCTTAAACAGTACATTGAAAAGTTGGCTTTACATACAAGATAAACTTATCATGAACTCAGACTCACAGGTGGTTGGCCAAGGAGGTGTAGTGGTTCCCGTCACTGAAGTTGTACTTGGTGCTATGATGAAGAAAGGATATCAGGAAGAATTAATTATTCAAAGGAATTCAACATATTTTTTAAAAAACTATCGGCATGGTCCTTTCAACATGGAGAAAAAGGTAGAGTGTTTGTGTTTGGCGCAGCAGAGAAAAGATTATGTAAGGCTGAAAGACAACCCATACTTTTATCATTTCAAGAAATGAGCCTGCTTCTCGATTGTGCAAGTCCTTTGCAACAGTCCTTGGCTCCATTAACCATCCACTAACACTCTCTTTTATCTTGCACAATCAACCCAGTATCTGATGAATTCGCATCTCCTTAAAACCCTGTAGTCGTGATAATACCTTCACATTTTGTAAATGTGTCATCTTCATCTATTCATCATCGTTGAAAAGAATTTGATCTAAAACTTGATCAATGACTCTTGGGCAAAGCATGCTGGCCAGTCAATTCAGAAATGACATTGATCTCATTTTGATTATCTAGTCAGAACATGGCCAGTATTCTCAATTACATTTCCTATTTCATTGCTGACTTTCATAGAATTTCAGAAGACACAAATATTCCAATATTCAGCAATGAACCTAGATCCCAAGTCCTCAAAACACCTGTACCTTTACATCAATTACTTGGTTTTACACTTGAGACAAACTTGGGAAGATCTGCTACTTACAAGTCGGGGATGTGCTTGGGGCTGGAGTGCTGCCTGTCCCTGCAGTTGTAGATGGCCCAGCGGTGGCTAGAGGATACCAAAGAGCAAAAATTATTCAAAGAAAATTTAACCTACATCCTCAAACTTTCAGCAGGATCTTTCCTTTCAAAAAATATGAAATTGAAATTAATAAGAACTCGACCTCGCACAGAAACGATCGCAACAGGTGAGTAGTCAGTTTATATTTTTGTCTTTTCCGTAAATGAATCTGTTTTTCAATTATGTAAAACAGCTATTTACACCTTTACCCACCCACATCCACTTCCTTGTATTTTGAGTATTCACCCACTGCATCATGTTGTCACTCTTCCTTTAAATTCCATTGTAGTGACAATTCCTGCTGCACCACACTTACCACAGATTCCCACATCTCCAAATGTGGCATCACTAACTTTTGCCCATTACCCTGAATGCCTGTAACCTGAAACATTATCTTTGGAACTTGGTCAAAAGATGCTGCATAGCCACCTCAGAAATGTCCACGTTCTCCATTTTCTAACCTCGTCAGAATTTACTCAGTATTTGACATTTGTTTTCCAAATCAATAATGTATTGCTGGATGTCAAAGAATTTGATCTGGAAATACATATATCACATCGTGTTCACTCGGTTTGTGGTTTTTGCTGCAGTTGTAGTAATGCCCGTTCCTTCAGTAGGGTTGTGCCCCACAGGTCAAATAGTATAAGAAATGATAATAATTATAATTGAGTGAGTGACTGTCATTTTTGTATGAATGATAATCATAACATGGTCTCAATGAAATATACCATATTCTCAAGCGAGGACGAGTGGAGTGAATGAATCCATCATTTTTCCTGTTGCTGTGTTCACACTTTTTATCGCAATGCTTTGGGCCTGTAATGACTGACCTGGGGGCTAAATGGGCACCCAAGCCAATTTGTAGTTTCACCATTAACAACATCTGTCTCAAGAGGGGAGATGCTGTTAATGATATTGTCATCAATTTCCTCATTAATCCCATCCATTGACACTGGACTGCATCATTTCACACATTGTAAACACACTTTCATTAAATGGTGTAGTAACCAATGGGCTGTTTTCAAAGGAGGCATGCTTGATGTATATACACTTCAATATTCTGATTTGTATCCTAGAAATTATTACCTGAATACACCTTAACCAGTACATTGAAAAGTTGGCTTTACATACAAGATAAACTTATCATGAACCAGACTCACAGGTGGTTGGTCCAGGAGGTGTAGTTGTTCCCGTCACTGAAGTTGTACTTGGTGCTGTGATGAAGAAAGGATATCAGGAAGCATTAATTATTCAAAGGAATTCAACACATTAAAAAAAAACTATCGGCATGATCCTTTCAACATGGAGGAAAAGGAAGAGGGTCTGTGTTTGGCACAGCAGAGAAAAGATTATGTAAGGCTGAAAGACAACCCATACTTTTATCATTTCAGGAAATGAGCCTGCTTCTAGATTGTGTAAGTCCTTTGCAACAGCCCTTATCTCCGTTAACCATCCACTAGCACTCTCTTTTATCTTGCACAATCAACCCAGTCTCTGATGAAGCCGCAACTCCTTTATACCCTGTAGTCGTGACAATACCTTCACATTTTGTATATGTGTCATCTTCATCTATTCACCATCGTTGAAAAGAATTTGATCTAAAACTTGATCAATGGCTCTTGGGCAAAGCATGCTCGCCAGTCAATTCAGAAATGACATTGATCTCATTTTGCTTATCTAGTCAGAACATGGCCAGTATTCTCAATTACACTTCCTATTTCATTGCAGACACAAATATTCCAATATTCAGCAATGAACAGAGATTCCATGACCTCAATAATCCTACACCTTTACATCAATCACTTGGTTTTACACTTGAGACAAACTTGGGAAGTTCTGCTGCTTACAAGTCGGGGATGTGCTTAGGGCTGGAGTGCTGCCGGTCCCTGCAGTTGTAGATGGCCCAGCGGTGGCTAGAGGATACAAAAGAGCAAACATTATTCAAAGAAAATTCAACCTACATCCTCAAACTTTCAGCAGCATCTTTCCTTTCAACACATATGAAATTGAAATTAATAAGAACTCGACCTCGCACTCAAGCCAATTTGTAGTTTCACCATGAACAACATCCGTCTCAAGAGCGGAGATGCTGTTAATGATATTTGTCATCAATTTCCTCATTAATGCCATCAATTGACACTGGACTGCATCATTTCACACATTGTAAACACACTTTCATTGAATGGTGTTTTAACCAATGGGCTGTTTTCAAAGGAGGCATGCTTGATGTATATACATTTCATTATTCTGATTTGTATCCTAGAAATTATTACCTGAATACACCTTAACCTGTACATTGAAAAGTTGGCTTTACATACAAGATAAACTTATCATGAACTCAGACTCACAGGTGGTTGGCCAAGGAGGTGTAGTGGTTCCCGTCACTGAAGTTGTACTTGGTGCTATGATGAAGAAAGGATATCAGGAAGTATTAATTATTCAAACAAATTCAACATATTAAAAAAAAAACTATCGGCATGGTCCTTTCAACATGGAGGAAAAGGAAGAGTGTTTGTGTTTGGCGCAGCAGAGAAAAGATTATGTAAGGCTGAAAGACAACCCATACTTTTATAATTTCAGGAAATGAGCCTGCTTCTCGATTGTGCAAGTCCTTTGCAACAGCCCTTGGCTCCATTAACCATCCACTAACACTCTCTTTTATCTTGCACAATCAACCCAGTCTCTGATGAAGTCACATCTCCTTAAAACCCTGTAGTCGTGACAATACCTTCACATTTTGTAAATGTGTCATCTTCATCTATTCATCATCGTTGAAAAGAATTTGATCTAAAACTTGATCAATGGCTCTTGGGCAAAGCATGCTGGCCAGTCAATTCAGAAATGACATTGATCTCATTTTGCTTATCTAGTCAGAACATGGCCAGTATTCTCAATTACACTTCCTATTTCATTGCAGACACAAATATTCCAATATTCAGCAATGAACAGAGATTCCATGACCTCAAAAATCCTACACCTTTACATCAATCACTTGGTTTTACACTTGAGACAAACTTGGGAAGTTCTGCTACTTACAAGTCGGGGATGTGCTTAGGGCTGGAGTGCTGCCGGTCCCTGCAGTTGTAGATGGCCCAGCGGTGGCTAGAGGATACCAAAGAGCAAACATTATTCAAAGAAAATTCAACCTACTTCCTCAAACTTTCAGCAGGATCTTTCCTTTCAAAACATATGAAATTGAAATTAATAAGAACTCGACCTCGCATAGAAAAGATCGCAACAGGTGAGTAGTCAATTTATATTTTTGTCTTTTCAGTAAATGAATCTGTTTTTCAATTATGTAAAACAGCTATTTACACCTTTACCCACCCACATCCACTTCCTTGTATTTTGAGTATTCACCCACTGCATCATGTTGTCACTCTTCCTTTAAATTCCATTGTAGTGACAATTCCTGCTGCACCACACTTACCACAGATTCCCACATCTCCAAATGTGGCATCACTAACTTTTGCCCATTACCCTGAATGCCTGTAACCTGAAACATTATCTTTGGAACTTGGTCAAAAGATGCTGCATAGCCACCTCAGAAATGTCCACGTTCTCCATTTTCTAACCTCGTCAGAATTTGCTCAGTATTTGACATTTGTTTTCCAAATCAATAATGGATTGCTGGGTGTCAAAGAATTTGATCTGGAAATCCATATATCACATCGTGTTCACTCGGTTTGTGGTTTTTGCTGCAGTTGTAGTAATGCCCGTTCCTTCAGTGGGGTTGTGCCCGACAGGTCAAATAGTATAAGAAATGATAATAATTATAATTGAGTGAGTGACTGTCATTTTTGTATGAATGCTAATCATAACATGGTCTCAATGAAATATACAATATTCTCAAGCGAGGACGAGTGGAGTGAATGAATCCATCATTTTTCCTGTTGCTGTGTTCACACTTTTTATCGCAATGCTTTGGGCCTGTAATGACTGACCTGGGGGCTAAATGGGCACTCAAGCCAATTTGTAGTTTCACCATGAACAACATCTGTCTCAAGAGCGGAGATGCTGTTAATGATATTTGTCACCAATTTCCTCATTAATGCCATCAATTGACACTGGACTGCATCATTTCACACATTGTAAACACACTTTCATTGAATGGTGTTTTAACCAATGGGCTGTTTTCAAAGGAGGCATGCTTGATGTATATACATTTCATTATTCTGATTTGTATCCTAGAAATTATTACCTGAATACACCTTAACCTGTACATTGAAAAGTTGGCTTTACATACAAGATAAACTTATCATGAACTCAGACTCACAGGTGGTTGGCCAAGGAGGTGTAGTGGTTCCCGTCACTGAAGTTGTACTTGGTGCTATGATGAAGAAAGGATATCAGGAAGTATTAATTATTCAAAGGAATTCAACATATTTTTAAAAAAACTATCGGCATGGTCCTTTCAACATGGAGGAAAAGGAAGAGTGTTTGTGTTTGGCGCAGCAGAGAAAAGATTATGTAAGGCTGAAAGACAACCCATACTTTTATCATTTCAGGAAATGAGCCTGCTTCTCGATTGTGCAAGTCCTTTGCAACAGCCCTTGGCTCCATTAACCATCCACTAACACTCTCTTTTATCTTGCACAATCAACCCAGTCTCTGATGAAGTCACATCTCCTTAAAACCCAGTAGTCGTGACAATACCTTCACATGTTGTAAATGTGTCATCTTCATCTATTCATCATCGTTGAAAAGAATTTGATCTAAAACTTGATCAATGGCACTTGGCAAAGCATGCTGGCCAGTCAATACAGAAATGACATTGAGCTCATTTTGCTTATCTAGTCAGAACATGGCCAGTATTCTCAATTACAGTTCCTATTTCATTGCTGACTTTCATAGAATTTCAGAAGACACAAATATTCCAATATTCAGCAATGAACCTAGATCCCAAGTCCTCAAAACACCTGCACCTTTACATCAATTACTTGGTTTTACACTTGAGACAAACTTGGGAAGATCTGCTACTTACAAGTCGGGGATGTGCTTGGGGCTGGAGTGCTGCCTGTCCCTGCAGTTGTAGATGGCCCAGCGGTGGCTAGAGGATACCAAAGAGCAAAGATTATTCAAAGAAAATTTAACCTACTTCCTCAAACTTTCAGCAGGATCTTTCCTTTCAAAACATATGAAATAGAAATTAATAAGAACTCGACCTCGCAGAGAAAAGATCGCAACAGGTGAGTAGTCAGTTTATATTTTTGTCATTTCAGTAAATGAATCTGTTTTTCAATTATGTAAAACAGCTATTTACACCTTTACCCACCCACATCCACTTCCTTGTATTTTGAGTATTTACCCACTGCATCATGTTGTCACTCTTCCTTTAAATTCCATTGTAGTGACAATTCCTGCTGCACCACACTTACCACAGATTCCCACATCTCCAAATGTGGCATCACTAACATTTGCCCATTACCCTGAATGCCTGTAACCTGAAACATTATCTTTGGAACTTTGTCAAAAGATGCTGCATAGCCACCTCAGAAATGTCCATGTTCTCCATTTTCTAACCTCGTCAGAATTTGCTCAGTATTTGAAATTTGTTTTCCAAATCAATAATGTATTGCCGGATGTCAAAGAATTTGATCTGGAAATACATATATCACGTCGTGTTCACTCGGTATGTGGTTTTTGCTGCAGTTGTAGTAATGCCCGTTCCTTCAGTGGGGTTGTGTCCCACAGGTCAAATAGTATAAGAAATGATAATAATTATAATTGAGTCAGTGACTGTCATTTTTGTATGAATGATAATCATAACATGGTCTCAATGAAATATACAATATTCTCAAGCGAGGACGAGTGGAGTGAATGATTCCATCATTTTTCCTGTTGCTGTGTTCACACTTTCTATCGCAATGCTTTGGGCCTGTAATGACTGACCTGGGGGCTAAATGGGCACTCAAGCCAATTTGTAGTTTCACCATTAACAACATCTGTCTCAAGAGGGGAGATGCTGTTAATGATATTTGTCATCAATTTCCTCATTAATCCCATCCATTGACACTGGACTGCATCATTTCACACATTGTAAACACACTTTCATTAAATGGTGTTGTAACTAATGGGCTGTTTTCAAAGGAGGCATGCTTGATGTATATACACTTCATTATTCTGATTTGTATCCTAGAAATTATTACCTGAATACACCTTAACCAGTACATTGAAAAGTTGGCTTTACATACAAGATAAACGTATCATGAACCAGACTCACAGGTGGTTGGCCAAGGAGGTGTAGTGGTTCCCGTCACTGAAGTTGTACTCGGTGCTATGATGAAGAAAGGATATCAGGAAGTATTAATTATTCAAAGGAATTCAACATATTTTAAAAAAAACTATCGGCATGGTCCTTTCAACATGGAGGAAAAGGAAGAGTGTTTGTGTTTGGCGCAGCAGAGAAAAGATTATGTAAGGCTGAAAGACAACCCATACTTTTATCATTTCAGGAAATGAGCCTGCTTCTCGATTGTACAAGTCCTTTGCAACAGCCCTTGGCTCCATTAACCATCCACTAACACTCTCTTTTATCTTGCACAATCAACCCAGTCTCTGATGAAGTCGCATCTCCTTAAAACCCTGTAGTCGTGACAATACCTTCACATTTTGTAAATGTGTCATCTTCATCTATTCATCATCATTGAAAAGAATTTGATCTAAAACTTGATCAATTGCTCTTGGGCAAAGCATGCTGGCCAGTCAATTCAGAAATGACATTGATCTCATTTTGCTTATCTAGTCAGAACATGGCCAGTTTTCTCAATTACACTTCCTATTTCATTGCAGACACAAATATTCCAATATTCAGCAATGAGCAGAGATTCCATGACCTCAATAACCCTACACCTTTACATCAATCATTTGGTTTTACTCTGGAGACAAACTTGGGAAGTTCTGCTACTTACAAGTCGGGGATGTGCTTAGGGCTGGAGTGCTGCCGGTCCCTGCAGTTGTAGATGGCCCAGCGGTGGCTGGAGGATACCAAAGAGCAAACATTATTCAAAGAAAATTCAACCTACTTCCTCAAACTTTCAGCAGCATCTTTCCTTTCAACACATATGAAATTGAAATTAATAAGAACTCGACCTCGCACTCAAGCCAATTTGTAGTTTCACCATGAACAACATCCGTCTCAACAGCGGAGATGCTGTTAATGATATTTGTCAACAATTTTCTCATTAATGCCATCAATTGACACTGGACTGCATCATTTCACACATTGTAAACACACTTTCATTGAATGGTGTTTTAACCAATGGGCTGTTTTCAAAGGAGGCATGCTTGATGTATATACATTTCATTATTCTGATATGTATCCTAGAAATTATTACCTGAATACACCTTAAACAGTACATTGAAAAGTTGGCTTTACATACAAGATAAACTTATCATGAACTCAGACTCACAGGTGGTTGGCCAAGGAGGTGTAGTGGTTCCCGTCACTGAAGTTGTACTTGGTGCTATGATGAAGAAAGGATATCAGGAAGAATTAATTATTCAAAGGAATTCAACATATTTAAAAAAAAACTATCGGCATGGTCCTTTCAACATGGATAAAAAGGTAGAGTGTTTGTGTTTGGCGCAGCAGAGAAAAGATTATGTAAGGCTGAAAGACAACCCATACTTTTATCATTTCAAGAAATGAGCCCGCTTCTCGATTGTGCAAGTCCTTTGCAACAGCCCTTGGCTCCATTAACCATCCACTAACACTCTCTTTTATCTTGCACAATCAACCCAGTCTCTGATGAGGTCACATCTCCTTAAAACCCTGTAGTCGTGACAATACCTTCACATTTTGTAAATGTGTCATCTTCATCTATTCATCATCGTTGAAAAGAATTTGATCTAAAACTTGATCAATGGCTCTTGGGCAAAGCATGCTGGCCAGTCAATTCAGAAATGACATTGATCTCATTTTGCTTATCTAGTCAGAACATGGCCAGTATTCTCAATTACATTTCCTATTTCATTGCTGACTTTCATAGAATTTCAGAAGACACAAATATTCCAATATTCAGCAATGAACCTAGATCCCAAGTCCTCAAAACACCTGCACCTTTACATCAATTACTTGGTTTTACACTTGAGACAATCTTGGGAAGATCTGCTACTTACAAGTCGGGGATGTGCTTGGGGCTGGAGTGCTGCCTGTCCCTGCAGTTGTAGATGGCCCAGCGGTGGCTAGAGGATACCAAAGAGCAAAAATTATTCAAAGAAAATTTAACCTACATCCTCAAACTTTCAGCAGGATCTTTCCTTTCAAAACATATGAAATTGAAATTAATAAGAACTCGACCTCGCACAGAAACGATCGCAACAGGTGAGTAGTCAGTTTATATTTTTGTCTTTTCAGTAAATGAATCTGTTTTTTCCATTATGTATAACAGCTATTTACACCTTTACCCACCCACATCCACTTCCTTGTATTTAGAGTATTCACCCACTGCATCATGTTGTCACTCTTCCTTTAAATTCCATTGCAGAGACAATTCCTGCTGCACCACACTTACCACAGATTCCACATCTCCAAATGTGGCATCACTAACTCTTGCCCATTACCCTGAATGCCTGTAACCTGAAATATTATCTTTGGCACTTGGGCAAAAGATGCAGCATAGCCACCTCAGAAATGTCCACGTTCTCCATTTGCTAACCTCGTCAGAATTTGCTCAGTATTTGACATTTGTTTTACAAATCAATAATGTATTGCTGGATGTCAAAGAATTTGATCTGGAAATACATATATCACATCGTGTTCACTCGGTTTGTGGTTTTTGCTGCAGTTGTAGTAATGCCCGTTCCTTCAGTAGGGTTGTGCCCCACAGGTCAAATAGTATAAGAAATGATAATAATTATAATTGAGTCAGTGACTGTCATTTTTGTATGAATGATAATCATAACATCGTCTCAATGAAATATACAATATTCTCAAGCGAGGACGAGTGGAGCGGATGAATCCAACATTTTTCCTGTTGCTGTGTTCACAATTTTTATCGCAATGCTTTGGGCCTGTAATGACTGACCTGGGGGCTAAATGGGCACTCAAGCCAATTTGTAGTTTCACCATTAACAACATCTGTCTCAAGAGGGAAAATGCTGTTAATGATATTTGTCATCAATTTCCTCATTAATCCCATCCATTGACACTGGACTGCATCATTTCACACATTGTAAACACACTTTCAGTGAAGGTGTTTTAACCAATGGACTGTTTTCATGCTTGATGTATATATGTTTCATTATTCTGATTTGTATCCTAGAAGTTATTACCTTAATACACCTTAACCAGTTCATTGAAAAGTTGGCTTTACATACAAGATAAACTTATCATGAACCAGACTCACAGGTGGTTGGGCCAGGAGGTGTAGTGGTTCCCGTCACTGAAGTTGTACTTGGTGCTGTGATGAAGAAAGGAAACCAGAAAGCATTAATTATTCAAAGGAATTCAACACATTAAATAAAAACTATCATAGAAACATAGAAAATAGGTGCAGGAGTAGGCCATTCGACCCTTCGAGCCTGCACCACCATTCAATATGATCATGGCTGATCATCCAACTCAGTATCCCGTACCTGCCTTCTCTCCATACCCCCTGATCTCCTTAGCCACAAGGGCCACATCTAACTCCCTCTTAAATATAGCCAATGAACTGGCCTCAACTACCTTGTCTGGCAGAGAATTCCAGAGATTCACCACTCTCCGTGTGAATTTTTTTTTTCTCATCTCAGTCCTAAAAGACCCCCCCCCCCCCTTATCCTTAAACTGTGACCCCTTGTTCTGGACTTCCCCAACATCGGGAACAATCTTCCTGCATCTAGTCTGTCCAACCCCTTAAGAATTTTGTACGTTTCTATAAAATCCCCCCTCAATCTTCTAAATTCTAGCGAGTCCAAGCCGAGTCTACCCAGTCGTTCTTAATATGAAAGTCCTGATATCCCAGGAATCGGTCTGGTGAACCTTCTCTGTACTCCCTCTATGGCAAGAATGTCTTTCCTCAGATTAGGAGACTAAAACTGTGCGCAATACTCCAGGTGTGGTCTCACCAAGACTCTGCACAACTGCACTCTAGCTGCATGTCATCCGCAAACTTGGAGATGTTGCATTCAATTCCCTCGTCCAAATCATTAATATATATTGTAAATGGCTGGGGTCACAGCACCAAGCCTTGAGGTACCCCACTAGTCACTGCCTGCCATTGTGAAAAGGACCCGTTTACTCCTACTCTTTGCTTCCTGTCTGCCAGTTCTCTATCCACATCAATACTGAACCCCCAATACCGTGTGCTTTAAGTTTGCATACTAATCTCTTATGTGGGACCTTGTCGAAAGCCTTCTGAAAGTCCAGATATAACACATCCACTGGTTCTCCCTTATCCACTCTACTAGTTACATCCTCGAAAAATTCTATAAGATTCGTCAGACATGATTTACCTTTCATAAATCCATGCTGACTTTGTCCAATGATTTCACCACTTTCCAAATGTGCTGCTATCCCATCTTTAATAACTGACTCTAGCAGTTTCCCCACTACCGATGTTAGACTAACTGGTCTGTAATTCCCCGTTTTCTCCCTCTCTCTCTCTCTCCCTTTTTAAAAAGTGGGGTTACATTAGCTACCCTCCAATCCTCAGGAACTACTCCAGAAACTATAGAGTTTTGAAATATTATCACTAATGCTTCCACTATTTCTGGAGCTACTTCCTTAAGTACTCTGGGATGCAGCCTATCTGGCCCTGGGGATTTATCGGCCTTTAATCCATTCAATTTACCTAACACCACTTCCCGGCTAACCTGGATTTCACTCAGTTCCTCCATCTCATTTGACCCCCGGTCCCCTGCTATTTCCGGCAGATTATTTATGTCTTCCTCAGTGAAGACAGAACCTAAGTAGTAATTCAATTGGTCTGCCATGTCCTTGTTCCTCATGATCAATTCACCTGTTTCTGACTGCAAGGGACCTACATTTGTTTTAACTAATCTTTCTCTTCACATATCTATAAAAACTTTTGCAGTCAGTTTTAATGTTCCCTGCCAGTTTTCTTTCATAATCTATTTTCCCTTTCCTAATTAAGCCCTTTGTCCTCCTCTGCTGGACTGAATTTCTCCCAGTGCTCTGGTAGGCTGCTTTTTATGGCTAATTTGTATGCTTCATCTTTTGTTTTGACACTATCCCTGATTTCCCTTGTTATCCACAGATGCACTACCTTCCCTGATTTATTCTTTTGCCAAACTGGGATGAACAATTGTTGTAGTTCATCCATGCAGTCTTTAAATGCCTTCCATTGCCTATCCACCGTCAACCTTTTAAGAATCAATTGCCAGTCTATCTTGGCCAATTCACGTCTCATACCCTCAAAGTTACCTTTCTTTAAGTTCAGAACCCTTGTTTCTGAATTAATTATGTCACTCTCCATCCTAATGAAGAACTCAACCATATTATGGTCACTCTTGCCCAAGGGGCCACGCACAACAAGACTGCTAACTAACCCTTCCTCATTACTCAATACCCAGTCTAGAATAGCCTGCTCCCTCGTTGGTTCCTCTACATGTTGGTTTAGAAAACTATCGTGCATACATTCCAAGAAATCCTCTTCCTCAGCACCCCTGCCAATTTGATTCACCCAATCTATATGTAGATTGAAGTCACCCATTATAACTGTTTTACCTTTGTTGCACGCATTTCTAATTTCCTGTTGGATGCCATCCCCAACTACACTACTACTGTTAGGTGGCCTGTACACAACACCCACTAGCGTTTTCTGTCCCTTAGTGTTTCGCAGCTCTATTCATATCGATTCCACATCCTCCAAGCTTATGTCCTTCCTTTCTAATGCGTTAATCTCCTCTTTAACCAGCAACGCTACCTCACCTCCTTTTCCTTTCTGTCTATCCCTCCTGAATATTGAATATCCCTGGATGTTCATCTCCCAGCCTTGGTCACCCTGGAGCCATGTCTCCGTGATCCCAACTATATCATATTCATTAATAACTATCTGCACATTCAACTCATCCACCTTATTACGAATGCTCCTTGCATTGAGACATAAAGCCTTCAGGCATGTTTTTACAACACTCTTAACCCTTATACAATTATGTAGAAAAGTGGCCCTTTTGGATTTTTGCCCTGGATTTGTCTGCTTGCCACTTTTACTTTTCACCTTGCTACCTATTGCTTCTACCCTCATTTTACACCCCTCTGTCTCTCTGCTCACACATTTAAGAAACCCACCACCTCTTATTCTCTGTTTATTTTATTTTTCTTCTTTCTCCCCTACATATTGGGTCTGAGAGCTTCCCTTCTCTGCCTCCTGCCTCACACACTGTCTGCTAGCTTTCTCTATTTGAGTCCCTCCCCCCAACCGTTCTAAAGTTTAATCGGCATGGTTCTTTCGGCACCCCATTCTTTTATCATTTCAGGAAATGTGCCTGCTTCTCGATTGTGTAAGTCCTTTGCAGCAGTCCTTAGCACCATTAACCATCCACTAGCACTCTCTTTTATCTTGCACAATCAACCCAATCTCTGATGAAGTTACAACTCCTTAAAACCCTGTAGTCGTAACAATACCTTCACATTTTTCATATGTTCCATGTCTCTAAATGTGTCATCTTCATCTATTCATCATCATGTTGAAAAGAATTTGATCTAAAACTTGATCAATGGTACTTGGGCAAAGCATGCTGGCCAGTCAATTCAGAAATGACATTGATCTCGTTTTGCTTATCTGGTCAGAACAAGGCCAGTATTCCCAATTAAACTTCCTATTTCATTGCTGACTTTCAAAGAATTTCAGAAGACACAAATATTCCAATATTCAGCAATGAACAGAGATTCCATGACCTCAATAACCCTACACTTTTACATCAATTACTTGGTTTTTCACTTGAGACAAACTTGGGAAGATCTGCTACTTACAAGTCGGGGATGTGCTTGGGGCTGGAGTGCTGCCGGTCCCTGCAGTTGTAGATGGCCCAGCAGTGGCTAGAGGATACCAAAGAGCAAAAATTAATCAAAGCAAATTCAACCTACTTCCTCAAACATTCATCAGGATCTTTCCTTTCAAAACATATGAAATTGAAATTAATAAGAACTCGACCTCGCAGAGAAAAGATCGCAACAGGTGAGTAGCCAGTTTATATTTTTGTCATTTCAGTAAATGAATCTGTTTTTCAATTATGTAAAACAGCTATTTACACCTTTACCCACCCACATCCACTTCCTTGTATTTTGAGTATTCACCCACTGCATCATGTTGTCACTCTTCCTTTAAATTCCATTGTAGTGACAATTCCTGCTGCACCACACTTACCACAGATTCCCACATCTCCAAATGTGGCATCACTAACTTTTGCCCATTACACTGAATGCCTGTAACCTGAAACATTATCTTTGGAACTTGGTCAAAAGATGCTGCATAGCCACCTCAGAAATGTCCACGTTCTCCATTTTCTAACCTCGTCAGAATTTGCTCAGTATTTGACATTTGTTTTCCAAATCAATAATGTATTGCTGGATGTCAAAGAATTTGATCTGGAAATACATATATCACATCATGTTCACTCGGTTTGTGGTTTTTGCTGCAGTTGTAGTAATGCCGTTCCTTCAGTGGGGTTGTGCCCCACAGGTCAAATAGTATAAGAAATGATAATAATTATAATTGAGTGAGTGACTGTCATTTTTGTATGAATGATAATCATAACATGGTCCCAATGAAATATACAATATTATCAAGCGAGGACGAGTGGAGCGAATGAATCCATCATTTTTCCTGTTGCTGTGTTCACACTTTCTATCGCAATGCTTTGGGCCTGTAATGACTGACCTGGGGGCTAAATGGGCACCCAAGCCAATTTGTAGTTTCACCATTAACAACATCTGTCTCAAGAGGGCAGATGCTGTTAATGATATTTGTCATCAATTTCCTCATTAATCCCATCCATTGACACTGGACTGCATCATTTCACACATTGTAAACACACTTTCATTAAATGGTGTTGTAACCAATGGGCTGTTTTCAAATGAGGCATGCTTGATGTATATACACTTCATTATTCTGATTTGTATCCTAGAAATTATTACCTGAATACACCTTAACCAGTACATTGAAAAGTTGGCTTTACATACAAGATAAACATATCATGAACCAGACTCACAGGTGGTTGGGCCAGGAGGTGTAGTTGTTCCCGTCACTGAAGTTGTACTTGGTGCTGTGATGAAGAAAGGATATCAGGAAGCATTAATTATTCAAAGGAATTCAACACATTAAAAAAAAAACTATCGGCATGATCCTTTCAACATGGAGGAAAAGGATGAGGGTCTGTGTTTGGCACAACAGAGAAAAGATTATGTAAGGCTGAAAGATAACCCATACTTTTATCATTTCAGGAAATGAGCCTGCTTCTCGATTGTGCAAGTCCTTTGCAACAGCCCTTGGCTCCATTAACCATCCACTAACACTCTCTTTTATCTTGCACAATCAACCCAGTCTCTGATGAAGTCGCATCTCCTTAAAACCCTGTAGTCGTGACAATACCTTCACATTTTGTAAATGTGTCATCTTCATCTATTCATCATCGTTGAAAAGAATTTGATCTAAAACTTGATCAATGGCTCTTGGGCAAAGCATGCTGGCCAGTCAATTCAGAAATGACATTGATCTCATTTTGCTTATCTAGTCAGAACATGGCCAGTATTCACAATTACACTTCCTATTTCATTGCAGACACAAATATTCCAATATTCAGCAATGAACAGAGATTCCATGACCTCAATAATCCTAAACCTTTACATCAATCACTTGGTTTTACACTTGAGACAAACTTGGGAAGTTCTGCTACTTACAAGTCGGGGATGTGCTTAGGGCTGGAGTGCTGCCGGTCCCTGCAGTTGTAGATGGCCCAGTGGTGGCTAGAGGATACCAAAGAGCAAACATTATTCAAAGAAAATTCAACCTACTTCCTCAAACTTTCAGCAGCATCTTTCCTTTCAACACATATGAAATTGAAATTAATAAGAACTCGACCTCGCACTTGTAGATGATATATGCATGTGCCTTCAATATAGTGACCTCATCACTACTAACCACTCCCCATATCACAAGTATAACTACAACCTCCCCACCCACAGATCGCTCTCTAGTTCCTGTGACAGACCACGTACAGCTAGTGCATTATGTAATGCTCCAGTATGAATAAAGATAGTAAAGTAACGATGTGTCGTTAGAACATCTTTACAAGGTGTCATACCTCTTACCTTGCGCCTCCTGTCTATCGGTTTATCATTTAATTTTGTCACAGTTTTTTGTTTCCCCAACCCTCTCATTTCCTCGTCATGGCCACTTCTGCCCGCAAGCCCGATGTGCTCGTTTTCGATTCTGACATTGCCCATCGATGGGATGTCTTCAGACGTGACTTTGACCACTATGTCACGATCGCTCATCCTGCCGCCACCCCAGAGCTCACAGCCTCTCTGCTTCTCAACTTGGCTGGTCCCGAGGCCCTGGCTCGGTCAGACTTCTTCGTCTACGCTGCGGGAGAATCTGCTCAGGACCCGGTATGTCTGTTGGCTAAGTTTACTGCAATTGTGACATTCCAACAAACTGCATCTTAGAACGTTTTAAACTGTTCGCGCGGCGTCAGCTCCCTGGGGAATCTGCAGAGAACTATGTCGCTGCGCTGCGGCACCTGGCCAGTCGGTGCCGCCTTAACATGCTGACCCCCGAGGAGATTATTAGGGACCTTCTGGTTTACGGTCTCCGCGACGATACGCTCAGGGCCGAACTTTTGCGGAGGCCCGATCTGACTTTTAACGATGCAATGCACGCCACTCGCTTGGCTGAGGCTGTCACCTCGGTGGTGTCACCGGCTGACCATGCTATTAACCTTGCCAGCACTTCCAGCCATCTGATGAACACGCCCCGGTCACGACCCCCGGGGTCGCTCACTGCTCCAGGGGGACGTGCCCCGGTGTTCGAAACTGCTCCCAGGGGACGTGCCCGGCAAAGGTGCCCTAATTGTAACTTCACCACTCATCAATACAATGTATGCCCTGCCTTCGGTAAAATGTGTAATGTCTGCAAGAAATTGAACCACTTCGCTGCGGCCTGTCGTTCCCGTGGGAAGCCTTTCGCTGCTCCGAGGTGCATTTTAAACAACTTGGTACAAGCTGATAGCGAGCTCAGCTCCCCATGCTATTTCGTCGAACAGTCTGTATCTGAATCCGACTCCTCTCAGGGGGAGACCAGCCTGTTTACTGTGTTGGACGCACCTGCTATGATAACAGACCCTTCAGTTCGAGTAACTGTGAACAACTCGACCTTCACTGCTAAGATAGATACCGGGGCGGTTGCGAACGTTATGTCAACAACCCTCTTCAACAAGATAAGAACTAATGAGAAGGTTTTTTCTGACAGCTCAACTTTGCATGCCTACGGGGGAGGGGTGCTTACTCCTGTGGGAAAGGCTACTCTAAGCTGCAAGATACTGGAGTCCTCTCGGCCCCTCACTTTCTATCTCCTCGATCGAAAATGCATTACCCTGTTGGGTATCCAAGCATGCCAGGAAATGGGCCTGGTATCCTTCTGTGAGAAAGGGGTTAATAGGTATAAGTTGATTTAGACAAGAACCCTTTGTATAGTAGGGAGTATAGTAGGGAGGATAGGGGGAGTAAAGGACAAGTACAGATGGTGACTTTTTCAAGGATGAGAACAGAGAAGATAGCAACAGCCCAGCATAGAACTAGGGTAAGGGTCATAAGAAACACTCAGTGCGCATGGGCAATGAACTTACATGAATATGTACACACACCCACTATGACAAGATGTCTCATTTAAATGCACATGCGATGCATGATATGGGAGGTGTCTTTGACGTCGGGTGGACGTTCCAGGACGTTCTCGTGGGAATGTGGGCTTTATGTTATGATTGGAAGAAGCACAATGGGGAGGGATGAGGGTGTGACAATGATACCCATGAAATGTATAAAGATGGAAGTCATCCCGATCCTCGGTGTGCCTCTAGGGGACATCAGAGGAGAGGCACCTATTCTGCAGAATATGATTTGAATAAAAAGCTTCTTTGCTGACTTTGTCTCTAAAAGCGTTTGTGATTTTTGAATCTCACACTTCCACCGTGACATTCACCAGGTGCAGGCCCTCATGGACCCGTTGGCTGAATACCCTGACCGCTTTGATGATGAGCTGGGCAAACTGCCCTGCAACTACAAGATTGAGTAGACCGCAAGATCGAACCAGTGGTCAATTCACCTCACCGTGTCTCCTTCGCCATGAAGGACAGAGTGGAGTCGACGCTACACAGCATGGTAAAAATGGGCATCCTAAAGGCGGTCATCGAGCCCATCAGGTGGGTCTCCACCATGGTTGTTGCCGCGAAAAAGGACAAAAGCGAGATACGCATTTGCAACAACCCCAAAGACCTCAACCTGGCCATTAAACGCCCACACTACCCTATGAGAACGGTAGAGGAAGTCGCTGCACAGGTTGGTCCGGCAACAGTCTTTTCTGTCCTCGATGCCAAAAGCTCCTTCTGGCAGATACCACTTGACGAGCAGTCCTCCATCTTGACAACTTTCGCCACCCCCTTCGGCAGATTTCGGTTTCTCCGAATGCCATTCGGAATCAACTCTGCCAGCGAGGTATTCCAACGGACAATGGAACAGCTGTTTACCGATCTACCGTGCGCCATCATCGTTGACGACATCCTCGTTTACGGTAAGGATGTCGCCGAACATGACTTCAACCTCCGCCAGGCCCTAGACAGGGCCCGGAAAATCAACTTGAAACTGAACCCCAAGAAGTGCCGATTTCACGTCCCGGGGGTCACCTATGTTGGACGTATTCACTGCCAAGGGGCTGAAACCCGACCCGCAAAAAACGGCTGCCATTTCCGGGATGTCTTCTCCTACTGATGTGGCAGGCCTACAACGCTTCCTGGGCATGGTAAACTACCTGGGGAAGTTCATCCCCGACCTCAGCGAGCTCAGCGCTCCCCTGAGGGAATTGATAAAAAAGGACACGGCCTGGGTTTGGTTCCCCCACCACCAGAAAGCCTTCGACATCCTTAAATCCAAGCTAATCAGTAACCCCACACTCAAGTTTTTTGACCTGAAGCGTCCCATTGTCCTCACCTGCGATGCCTCTCAGTTCGGACTCGGTGCCGCCTGTCTCCAGGTCCATGATGGCCTACAGCTGCCTGTCTCCTTCGCATCCCGCACCATGACCGCTACCGAACAGCACTACGCGCAGATCGAGAAGGAGCTACTGGCCGTGGTGTTTGCCTGCTCCAAATTCAAGGACTACATCCTGGGCAACACTTTCACCATTGAAACTGACCACCAGCCGCTTGTCACCATTCTCAACAAATCGATCCATGTTGCCTCATCCCGCCTGCAGCGCATGATGCTGCAGCTCCAGCGCTTCACTTTCAACGTGGTTTATCGTAAGGGCAAGGACATGTTCGTGGCCGACACGTTGTCTCGTGCCCCGCTGACGTCCACCGTTCGCCACCCCTATGAGATGTCTGATCTGATGGTGCTCCAAGTGAACATCGTCCCTTCACAGCAGATGAAGTCCCTGGTTGAACACACTGCCAATGACCCTACCCTGCAACAGTTTTCTGCCGTCATCCAGCGGGACTGGCCTGACCGTCGTTCCGCGTTGCCGGCTGGCGCCGTGCCCTACTTCCGGGTCCGTGACGAGCTCGTACTACACGACGGCGTGGTGGTGAAGGGTCACAAGGTTGTCGTGCCTGCTGCGCTGCACGACCACTATCTTCAGGTCGCTCACAGCGGACATCCTGGGGCCGAAGCCACCGTGTCTCACGCCCAGAGCCAGTTCTATTGGCCTGGTATGGCCCAATACATCCGGGAGAGAGTCTCCTCGTGTTCCACCTGCAACAGTCTCGCCCCCCACCAGCAGCGACAACCGCTTCTGCAGCAGCCTGCCCCCGAACTGCCCTGGATGGCGGTTGCCGTTGACGTTTTTGAGTGGCGGGGCAAACACTTCCTGGTTGTCGTTGACTCCTACTCCAGCTGGTTCGAGGTCGACCAGCTGCACTCCCTAACCTCTTCGACCGTCATCGGCAAGTTAGGCCATCATTTTTGCATTTTGGCCCCCCGGCAAGCCTGCAGTCGGACAATGGCAGCCAGTTCACGAGCTCCGAGTTTAAAGCTTTCGCATCTAGATGGAACTTTCACCATTTCACCAGCAGCCCGGAGTACCTGCAAAGCAACGGTCTGGCCGAGCGCGCCGTCCGCAGTGCAAAGAACTTGCTGGAACAATGTCGCTTATCCAACTCCGATTTCTATCTGGCCCTCCTCAACCTCCGCAACATCTCCCGCGACCCTGCCATGGGTTCCCCTGCTCAGCGGCTCATGTCTCGCGCTACCAGACTCCCGATCCCTGTGGCCCAGCGCTCCCTCATACCGTCTGTCCTCACGCCTGCTGCTGTTCAGAAACGCATTGCCTTCAGGCACGATGTCCAGAAGCGTTCCCATGACAGGTCCTGCCACCCACTGCCGCGCCTCTTCCCCGTTCAAGTTGTCCGCATGCAGACCCCTTCCGGTCACTCCAAGCTCGCTACCATCATCGGCTCTGCGGGGTCGCCCAGGTCTTATCTCGTCGACCATGCGGGAACCATTTACCGACGGTCCCACCAGCACCTTCAGCTCGTCAACGAGCCGCGGCCGCCTGCCGCGGATCCCTTTGCTCCCCCACTGCAGTTTCTACGTCCGGGCGATGCTCTGCCCGTCATTCCTCACATGCAACGGTCTACACCACCTCAACTCCTTTCGTCCCACCCTACTCCGGCTAGTCCTCACTCGCCTGCCCGCGCTCTGCCCGCTCCTGATCCTGCATCACCTCCGGTTCTTGTGCCACTGTCTTCTCCGTCTCCTCCCGTTTCCGGTTCGTCTGTCCCCATCGGTGCCTCTTCTTCCTGCCGGTAGGGAGGATAGCGAGATGCGAACCCGGTCAGGACGTGTTGTCAAACCGCCTGTCCACTATGGCGATTTTGTTTAACCGTCCTAGCGCATGAGCCGTGGTCGCCCTGTCACTATTGTATTTGCCTGTCGTTTCCAAGGGGAAAGATGTAGATGATATATGCATGTGCCTTTAATATAGTGACCTCATCACTACTAACCACTCCCCATATCACAAGTATAACTACAACCTCCCCACCCACAGATCGCTCTCTAGTTCCTGTGACAGACCACGTACAGCTAGTGCAATATGTAATGCTCCAGTATGAATAAAGATAGTAAAGTAACGATGTGTCGTTAGAACATCTTTACAGCACTCAAGCCAATTTGTAGTTTCACCATGAACAACATCCGTCTCAAGAGCGGAGATGCTGTTAATGATATTTGTCATCAATTTCCTCATTAATGCCATCGATTGACACTGGACTGCATCATTTCACACATTGTAAACACACTTTCATTGAATGGTGTTTTAACCAATGGGCTGTTTTCAAAGCAGGCATGCTTGATGTATATACATTTCATTATTCTGATTTGTATCCTAGAAATTATTACCTGAATACACCTTAACCAGTACATTGAAAAGTTGGCTTTACATACAAGATAAACTTATCATGAACTCAGACTCACAGGTGGTTGGCCAAGGAGGTGTAGTGGTTCCCGTCACTGAAGTTGTACTTGGTGCTATGATGAAGAAAGGATATCAGGAAGTATTAATTATTCAAAGGAATGCAACATATTTAAAAAAAAACTATCGGCATGGTCCTTTCTTTTTTTTTTTTTTTTTTTTTTTTTTTTAAATTTTTATTTATTAGAAGTACATTACATTACAACCACATACATTAATACTCGTCATTTATATCTTCTTACAATTAATGTACTCCCTTTATTTATTTTTTTACACTAGAAAAAGAAAAGATTGAAAGAAAGAAGAAAGTGAAGGAAAAAGTGCAAGTGTAGAAAAGTGTAGAAAATGTAACAACAAAAAAGGACGAAGACCCTATAAGAGCGAAATTAAAAACAAAAAGAAAAAGAGTTAAGAAATAGGCCCTAAGAAAAGAAAAGAGAAAGAGAAAAAAAGAGAAACAAATGTTTTTTTTTGAGCATCACGTAAATAGGACATACCAACTCTTCAACTATCATCCCCCCTTACCTGACCTCAATTTTTTATTTTTTTAAAGTACTTTTGCACCCTATGTTTGTAATAATTCTATAAATGCAGACCACGTCAGGTGGAAGTGATCTGGTTTACCTGCTAGGAGGAGTCTTATCTCTTCTAGGTGTAATGTTTCAAACATATTTGAAATCCACATATTTATAGTTGGTATTGGAGCCTTCTTCCAAAATTTTAGAATTAGCTTTTTTCCAGTTATTAACCCATAGTCCATTAATTTCTTTTGAAACACATTTAGTTCTGGATCATCTTCCGTTATTCCGAAGATAATCCATTCTGTTTTGGGTATCAGTCTTCTTTTAAATAACTTTGTAAAGATTTCAAAAATTTCATTCCAAAATTTTTGAATTTTTGTACAGAAGACAAATGAGTGCGCTATAGTTGCTTCTTGGGATTGACATTTATCACAAATAGATGATACGTTTGGGAAAATTTTATGAATTTTAGTTTTCGAATAATATAATCTATGTAAAATTTTAAATTGTATTAAAGTGTGTCTTACATTAATCGAGCATTTATGCACGTTTAATAAGTATTCATTCCAACTTTCCTTTGAAATTTTAATAGCTAACTATTGTTCCCAGTCTCTTCTGATACCCTCCGTAGGTGGTATTTGTACATTTAAAATAATATTATACAAGGCATGGTCCTTTCAACATGGAGGAAAAGGAAGAGTGCTTGTGTTTGGCGCAGCAGAGAAAAGATTATGTAAGGCTGAAGGACAACCCATACTTTTATCAATTCAGGAAATGAGCCTGCTTCTCGATTGTCCAAGTCCTTTGCAACAGCCCTTGGCTCCATTAACCATCCACTAACACTCTCTTTTATCTTGCACAATCAACCAAGTCTCTGATGAAGTCGCATCTCCTTAAAACCCTGTAGTCGTGACAATACCTTCACATTTTGTAAATGTGTCATCTTCATCTAATCATCATCGTTGAAAAGAATTTGATCTAAAACTTGATCAATGGCTCTTGGGCAAAGCATGCTGGCCAGTCAATTCAGAAATGACATTGATCTCATTTTGCTTATCTAGTCAGAACATGGCCAGTATTCTCAATTACACTTCCTATTTCATTGCAGACAGAAATATTCCAATATTCAGCAATGAACAGAGATTCCATGACCTCAATAATCCTACACCTTTACATCAATCACTTGGTTTTACACTTGAGACAAACTTGGGAAGTTCTGCTACTTACAAGTCGGGGATGTGCTTAGGGCTGGAGTGCTGCCGGTCCCTGCAGTTGTAGACGGCCCAGCGGTGGCTAGAGGATACCAAAGGGCAAACATAATTCAAAGAAAATTCAACCTACTTCCTCAAACTTTCAGCAGCATCTTTCCTTTCAACACATATGAAATTGAAATTAATAAGAACTCGACCTCGCACTCAAGCCAATTTGTAGTTTCACCATGAACAACATCCGTCTCAAGAGCAGAGATGCTGTTAATGATTTTTGTCATTAATTTCCTCATTAATGCCATCTATTGACACTGGACTGCATCATTTCACACATTGTAAACACACTTTCATTGAATGGTGTTTTAACCAATGGGCTGTTTTCAAAGGAGGCATGCTTGATGTATATACATTTCATTATTCTGATTTGTATCCTAGAAATTATTACCTGAATACACCTTAACCAGTACATTGAAAAGTTGGCTTTACATACAAGATAAACTTATCATGAACTCAGACTCACAGGGGGTTGGCCAAGGAGGTGTAGTGGTTCCCGTCACTGAAGTTGTACTTGGTGCTATGATGAAGAAAGGATATCAGGAAGTATTAATTATTCAAAGGAATTCAACATATTTAAAAAAAAACTATCGGCATGGTCCTTTCAACATGGAGGAAAAGGAAGAGTGTTTGTGTTTGGCGCAGCAGAGAAAAGATTATGTAAGGCTGAAAGACAACCCATACTTTTATCATTTCAGGAAATGAGCCTGCTTCTCGATTGTGCAAGTTCTTTGCAACAGCCCTTGGCTCCATTAACCATCCACTAACACTCTCTTTTATCTTGCACAATCAACCCAGTCTCTGATGAAGTCGCATCTGCTTAAAACCCTGTAGTCGTGACAATACCTTCACATTTTGTAAATGTGTCATCTTCATCTATTCATCATCGTTGAAAAGAATTTGATCTAAAACTTAATCAATGGCTCTTGGGCAAAGCATGCTGGCCAGTCAATTCAGAAATGACATTGATCTCATTTTGCTTATCTAGTCAGAACATGGCCAGTATTCCCAATTTAATTTTCTATTTAATTGCAGACACAAATATTCCAATATTCAGCAATGAACATGACCTCAATAACCCCATGACCTCAATAACCCTACACCTTTACATCAATCACTTGGTTTTACACAAGACAAACTTGGGAAGATCACTTTCAATATATTTGAAAATTAAATTAATACGCACACGATGCAACAGAGAAAAGATTTCAACAAGCAAGTAGTCAGTTTATCTGTCATATCAGTAAATGAAGCAGTTTTTCAATTATGTAAGCTCATCGCAACACCTTTACCCACCCACTGCCTCTTCCCTGTATTTTGCACATTCGCCCTCTGCATCAGGTTGCCACTCTTCCTTTATATTTCATTGTGCTGACAATTCCTGCTGCACCACACTTACCACAGACCCCACATCTCCAAATGTGGCATCACCAACATTTGCCCATTACCCTGAATGCCTGACATTTGACACTTGACATTTGTTTTCAAAATCACGAATGTATTGCTGGATGTCAAAGAATTTGATCAAGAAATATTGTATTGTATTGTATTGTATATCTTTATTGTCATTTCCTGAGTATTCGCATACCCAGAGGAAACAAAAAAACGTTCCTCAACCAGTGTCCATTTCAGTGTGCAGTAAAAAATAAATAGAAGTAAAAATACATATATCATGAACAAATTAACACTCTACTAAACATCAACAGGCGTTCCGATCGGCAGCGGCACGACAGTGGCTCTGCTGCAGTGTGTCCAGGTTGATGGTTGGTGCACGATACTTTGGCAGTGGGCAAAGTCCGTTTATCAGTCTTATAACCTGCGGGAAGAAGCTGAGGAGCATCCTGCTGGTTTTGCACCTAATGCTCCGGTACCTCCTCCCAGATGGCAGGATGGAGAACATGTGATGCGATGGGTGGTAGGGGTCTTTGATGATGGAGATGGCTCTGCTGATACATCTCTTCCTGTATATGTCCAGCAGGAAAGGGAGTGGAGCACCAATAATCCTGGTGGCGGTCTTCACAATCCTGTCTAGTTGGTGCCGTTCGTACGCCTTGCAGCTCCCGAACCAGGAAGTGATGCCGTAGGTTAATGTGCTCTCGATTGTCCCCCTATAAAAAGTTCGTAGGTGTGTAGTGGGGAGACCTGCTTTACGTAGTCTTCGGAAAGGGTGTAGTCGCTGCTGGGCTCTCTTGACCAGTGCTGTGGTGTTGGTTGTGGACGTCAGGTCATCTGACAGGTGGAGCCCTAGGAACTTCACGCTGTTGACCCTTTCCACATCAGCTCCATCGATGTGCAGAGGTGTATGGTGTTGTTTTCCCGCCCTCCTGAAGTCAACCACCATCTCCTTAGTTTTTCCCACGTTGAGAATGAGGTTGTGGGATTTGCACCATCCTGTGAGCAGCTCCACCTCCATCCTGTACGCCGACTCATCATTGTCACTGATGAGACCCACCACTGTTGTGTCATCAGCGAACTTGTTGATGAAGTTGTTGTTGAGTCTAGCAGTACAGTTGTGTGTTAGCAGACTAAACAGCAGGGGGTTTAGGACACAGCCTTGGGGCGAGCCAGTGCTCACGGCTATGGTTTTTGATGTCCGGCCCTGCAGCTCTGCGTGGGTTGATGCTGGCAAAGGCCTTTTTAACTCCGGCTGCAGACAGCCTGAGCAACTGGTCACTGGGAGATGGCAGTAGTGCACGTGTCTGGGTGCTGTTTTCAACCTCAAACCGTGCGTAGAACTCGTTCAGTTCATCTGGTAGAGAGGGGTCGTTTTGGCATATCCGCAGCGGGGGGGGGCTTGTAGTCAGTGATGGTATGAAATCCCTGCCACAAGCGACGTGTGTCTTTGTCATTTGCGAAGTGGCTATTAAGTTTTTGTCCATACAGCCTCTTCGCTTCCCTGATCCCCCGGGATAGGTTACTCCTTGCCAGTTTGTATGCTGTGTTGTCCCCAGATTTGAATGCAGCATTCCGGATTCTCAGTAGGGAACACACTTCCCCAGTTAGCCAAGGTTTCTGATTGGCACGCCTCCTGACGGTTTTTACCACCGTTACATCATCAATGCATTTATTGATGTATCCGATGACGGATTCTGTGTATTCTTGGAGGTTGATGCTACTGTCATCTGTTACTGCCTCTCTGAAAATGGCCCACTGTGTGGTTTCAAAACAGTCTTGTAGTGCTGCGGTGGCTCCCTGTTGCCATGTTCTGACTTCTTTGACCGTTGGCCTGTCCTGTTTCACCCTGGGTCTGTATGCATATATCACATGGTGTTCACCTGGGATGTGGTATTTGCTGCAGTTGTAGTAATGCCTGTTCCTTCAGTGGGGTTATGCCCCACAGATCAAATAGTATAAGAAATTATAATAATTATAGTTGAGTGAAAGACTGTCATTTTTGTATGCACGATAATCATAACATGAATTCAATGACATATACAATAGACGAGTGGAGTGAATGAATCCATCATTTTTCCTGTTGCTGTGTTCACACTTTTTATCGCAATCCTTTGGGCCTGTTATGACTGACCTGGGGGCTAAATGGGCACTCAAGCCAAATTGTAGTTTCACCATTAACAACATTCGTCTCAAGAGCGGAGACGCAGATAATGATATTTGTCATCAATTTCCAGATTAATGCCAAGAATTGACACTGTTCAGTAAGAAGACTGCATAATTTCTCACATTGTAAACCACCCTTACAGTGAATGGTGTTTTTACCAATGGGCTGTTTTCAAAGGAGATATGCTTGATGTATATATATTTCATTATTCTGATTTGCATTCTAGAAATTATTACCTGAATACACCTTCACCAGCACATTGAAAGGTTGGCTTTACATACAATAATAATAATAATAATAATAATCATTTTATTTACTGGCGCCTTTCTAAAACCCAAGGACACCTTACAATGCATAGAATCACAACAAAACAAAAAAACACATAATCGGAATAAATTAAATTTAAAAAAAAAAAAAAAAAAAAAAAAAAAAACAAGATAAACTTATCATGAACGGTGACTTACAGATGGTGGTTGGGCCAGGAGGTGTAGTGGTCCCCGTCACTGAAGTTGTACTTGGTGCTGCGATGAAGAAAGGATATCAGGAAGCATCAATTACTCAAAGGAATTCAACACTTCACATTTTGCATATGTTCCATGTCTCTAAATGTGTCATCTTCATCTACTCATCATCGTTGAAAAGAATTTGATCTAAAACTTGATCAATGGCTCTTGGGCAAAGCATGCTGGCCAGTCAATTCAGAAATGACATTGATCTCATTTTGCTTATCTAGTCAGAACAAGGCCAGTATTCCCAATTAAACTTCCTATCTCATTGCTGACTTTCAAAGAAATTCAGAAGACACAAATATTCCAATATTCAGCAATGAACCTAGATCCCATGACCTCAAAACACCTGCACTTTTACATCAATTACTTGGTTTGACACTTGAGACAAACTTGGGAAGAGCTGCTACTTACAAGTCGGGGATGTGCTTGGGGCTGGAGTGCTGCCAGTCCCTGCAGTTGTAGATGGCCCAGCGGTGGCTAGAGGATATCAAAGAGCAAAAATTATTCAAAGAAAATTCAACCTACTTCCTCAAACTTTCATCAGGATCTTTCCTTTCAAAACATATGAAATTGAAATTAATAAGAATTCGACCTCGCAGAGAAAAGATCGCAACAGGTGAGTAGTCAGTTTATATTTTTGTCATTTCAGTAAATGAATCTGTTTTTCAATTATGTAAAACAGCTATTTACACCTTTACCCTCCCACATCCACTTCCTTGTATTTTGAGTATTCACCCACTGCATCATGTTGTCACTCTTCCCTTAAATTCCATTGTAGTGACAATTCCTGCTGCACCACACTTACCACAGATTCCCACATCTCCAAATGTGGCATCACTAACATTTACCCATTACCCTGAATGCCTGTAACCTGAAACATTATCTTTGGAACTTGGTCAAAAGATGCTGCATAGCCACCTCAGAAATGTCCACGTTCTCCATTTTCTAACCTCGTCAAAATTTGCTCAGTATTTGACATTTGTTTTCCAAATCAATAATGTATTGCTGGATGTCAAAGAATTTGATCTGGAAATACATATATCACATCGTGTTCACTCGGTTTGTGGTTTTTGCTGCAGTTGTAGTAATACCCGTTCCTTCAGTGGGGTTGTGCCCCACAGGTCAAATAGTATAAGAAATGATAATAATTATACTTGAGTGAGTGACTGTCATTTTTGTATGAATGCTAATCATAACATGGTCTCAATGAAATATACAATATTCTCAAGCGAGGACGAGTGGAGCGAATGAATCCATCATTTTTCCTGTTGCTGTGTTCACACTTTCTATCGCAATGCTTTGGGCCTGTAATGACTGACCTGGGGGCTAAATGGGCACCCAAGCCAATTTGTAGTTTCACCATTAACAACATCTGTCTCAAGAGGGGAGATGCTGTTAATGATATTTGTCATCAATTTCCTCATTAATCCCATCCATTGACACGGGACTGCATCATTTCACACATTGTAAACACACTTTCATTAAATGGTGTTGTAACCAATGGGCTGTTTTCAAAGGAGGCATGCTTGATGTACATACACTTCATTATTCTGATTTGTATCCTAGAAATTATTACCTGAATACACCTTAACCAGTACATTGAAAAGTTGGCTTTACATACAAGATAAACTTATCATGAACCAGACTCACAGGTGGTTGGTCCAGGAGGTGTAGTTGTTCCCGTCACTGAAGTTGTACTTGGTGCTGTGATGAAGAAAGGATATCAGGAAGCATTAATTATTCAAAGGAATTCAACACATTAAAAAAAAACTATCGGCATGATCCTTTCAACATGGAGGAAAAGGAAGAGGGTCTGTGTTTGGCACAGCAGAGAAAAGATTATGTAAGGCTGAAAGACAACCCATACTTTTATCATTTCAGGAAATGAGCCTGCTTCTCGATTGTGTAAGTCCTTTGCAACAGCCCTTATCTCCGTTAACCATCCACTAGCACTCTCTTTTATCTTGCACAATCAACCCAGTCTCTGATGAAGCCGCAACTCCTTTATACCCTTTAGTCGTGACAATCCCTCCACATTTTGCATATGTTCCATGTCTCTGAATGAGTCATCTTCATCTATTCATCATCATGTTGAAAATAATTTGATCTAAAACTTGATCAATGGCACTTGGGCAAAGCATGCTGGCCAGTCAATACAGAAATGACATTGATCTCATTTTGCTTACCTAGTCAGAACATGCCTAGTATTCCCAATTTAATTTCCTATTTCATTGCAGACATAAATATTCCAATATTCAGCAATGAACAGAGATTCCATGACCTCAATAACCCTACACCTTTACATCAATCACTTGGTTTTACACTTGAGACAAACTTGGGAAGTTCTGCTACTTACAAGTCGGGGATGTGCTTAGGGCTGGAGTGCTGCCGGTCCCTGCAGTTGTAGATGGCCCAGTGGTGGCTAGAGGATACCAAAGAGCAAACATTATTCAAAGAAAATTCAACCTACTTCCTCAAACTTTCAGCAGCATCTTTCCTTTCAACACATATGAAATTGAAATTAATAATAACTCGACCTCGCACTCAAGCCAATTTGTAGTTTCACCATGAACAACATCCGTCTCAAGAGCGGAGATGCTGTTAAGGATATTTGTCATCAATTTTCTCATTAATGCCATCAATTGACACTGGACTGCATCATTTCACACATTGTAAACACACTTTCATTGAATGGTGTTTTAACCAATGGGCTGTTTTCAAAGGAGGCATGCTTGATGTATATACATTTCATTATTCTGATATGTATCCTAGAAATTATTACCTGAATACACCTTAAACAGTACATTGAAAAGTTGGCTTTACATACAAGATAAACTTATCATGAACTCAGACTCACAGGTGGTTGGCCAAGGAGGTGTAGTGGTTCCCGTCACTGAAGTTGTACTTGGTGCTATGATGAATAAAGGATATCAGGAAGAATTAATTATTCAAAGGAATTCAACATATTTAAAAAAAAACAATCGGCATGGTCCTTTCAACATGGAGAAAAAGATAGAGTGTTTGTGTTTGGCGCAGCAGAGAAAAGATTATGTAAGGCTGAAAGACAACCCATACTTTTATAATTTCAAGAAATGAGCCTGCTTCTCGATTGTGCAAGTCCTTTGCAACAGCCCTTGGCTCCATTAACCATCCACTAACACTCTCTTTTATCTTGCACAATCAACCCAGTCTCTGATGAAGTCGCATCTCCTTAAAACCCTGTAGTCGTGACAATACCTTCACATTTTGTAAATGTGTCATCTTCATCTATTCATCATCGTTGAAAAGAATTTGATTTAAAACTTGATCAATGGCTCTTGGGCAAAGCATGCTGGCCAGTCAATTCAGAAATGACATTGATCTCATTTTGCTTATCTAGTCAGAACATGGCCAGTATTCTCAATTACACTTCCTATTTCATTGCTGACTTTCATAGAATTTCAGAAGACACAACTATTCCAATATTCAGCAATGAATCTAGATCCCATGTCCTCAAAACACCTGCACCTTTACATCAATTACTTGGTTTTACACTTGAGACAAACTTGGGAAGATCTGCTACTTACAAGTCGGGGATGTGCTTGGGGCTGGAGTGCTGCCTGTCCCTGCAGTTGTAGATGGCCCAGCGGTGGCTAGAGGATACCAAAGAGCAAAAATTATTCAAAGAAAATTTAACCTACATCCTCAAACTTTCAGCAGGATCTTTCCTTTCAAAAAATATGAAATTGAAATTAATAAGAACTCGACCTCGCACAGAAACGATCGCAACAGGTGAGTAGTCAGTTTATATTTTTGTCTTTTCCGTAAATGAATCTGTTTTTCAATTATGTAAAACAGCTATTTACACCTTTACCCACCCACATCCACTTCCTTGTATTTTGAGTATTCACCCACTGCATCATGTTGTCACTCTTCCTTTAAATTCCATTGTAGTGACAATTCCTGCTGCACCACACTTACCACAGATTCCCACATCTCCAAATGTGGCATCACTAACTTTTGCCCATTACCCTGAATGCCTGTAACCTGAAACATTATCTTTGGAACTTGGTCAAAAGATGCTGCATAGCCACCTCAGAAATGTCCACGTTCTCCATTTTCTAACCTCGTCAGAATTTACTCAGTATTTGACATTTGTTTTCCAAATCAATAATGTATTGCTGGATGTCAAAGAATTTGATCTGGAAATACATATATCACATCGTGTTCACTCGGTTTGTGGTTTTTGCTGCAGTTGTAGTAATGCCCGTTCCTTCAGTGGGTTTGTGCCCCACAGGTCAAATAGTATAAGAAATGATAATAATTATAATTGAGTGAGTGACTGTCATTTTTGTATGAATGATAATCATAACATGGTCTCAATGAAATATACCATATTCTCAAGCGAGGACGAGTGGAGTGAATGAATCCATCATTTTTCCTGTTGCTGTGTTCACACTTTTTATCGCAATGCTTTGGGCCTGTAATGACTGACCTGGGGGCTAAATGGGCACCCAAGCCAATTTGTAGTTTCACCATTAACAACATCTGTCTCAAGAGGGGAGATGCTGTTAATGATATTGTCATCAATTTCCTCATTAATCCCATCCATTGACACTGGACTGCATCATTTCACACATTGTAAACACACTTTCATTAAATGGTGTTGTAACCAATGGGCTGTTTTCAAAGGAGGCATGCTTGATGTATATACACTTCAATATTCTGATTTGTATCCTGGAAATTATTACCTGAATACACCTTAACCAGTACATTGAAAAGTTGGCTTTACATACAAGATAAACTTATCATGAACCAGACTCACAGGTGGTTGGTCCAGGAGGTGTAGTTGTTCCCGTCACTGAAGTTGTACTTGGTACTGTGATGAAGAAAGGATATCAGGAAGCATTAATTATTCAAAGGAATTCAACACATTAAAAAAAAACTATCGGCATGATCCTTTCAACATGGAGGAAAAGGAAGAGGGTCTGTGTTTGGCACAGCAGAGAAAAGATTATGTAAGGCTGAAAGAAAAACCCATACTTTTATCATTTCAGGAAATGAGCCTGCTTCTAGATTGTGTAAGTCCTTTGCAACAGCCCTTATCTCCGTTAACCATCCACTAGCACTCTCTTTTATCTTGCACAATCAACCCAGTCTCTGATGAAGCCGCAACTCCTTTATACCCTGTAGTCGTGACAATACCTTCACATTTTGTAAATGTGTCATCTTCATCTATTCACCATCGTTGAAAAGAATTTGATCTAAAACTTGATCAATGGCTCTTGGGCAAAGCATGCTGGCCAGTCAATTCAGAAATGACATTGATCTCATTTTGCTTATCTAGTCAGAACATGGCCAGTATTCTCAATTACACTTCCTATTTCATTGCAGACACAAATATTCCAATATTCAGCAATGAACAGAGATTCCATGACCTCAATAATCCTACACCTTTACATCAATCACTTGGTTTTACACTTGAGACAAACTTGGGAAGTTCTGCTGCTTACAAGTCGGGGATGTGCTTAGGGCTGGAGTGCTGCCGGTCCCTGCAGTTGTAGATGGCCCAGCGGTGGCTAGAGGATACAAAAGAGCAAACATTATTCAAAGAAAATTCAACCTACATCCTCAAACTTTCAGCAGCATCTTTCCTTTCAACACATATGAAATTGAAATTAATAAGAACTCGACCTCGCACTCAAGCCAATTTGTAGTTTCACCATGAACAACATCCGTCTCAAGAGCGGAGATGCTGTTAATGATATTTGTCATCAATTTCCTCATTAATGCCATCAATTGACACTGGACTGCATCATTTCACACATTGTAAACACACTTTCATTGAATGGTGTTTTAACCAATGGGCTGTTTTCAAAGGAGGCATGCTTGATGTATATACATTTCATTATTCTGATTTGTATCCTAGAAATTATTACCTGAATACACCTTAACCTGTACATTGAAAAGTTGGCTTTACATACAAGATAAACTTATCATGAACTCAGACTCACAGGTGGTTGGCCAAGGAGGTGTAGTGGTTCCCGTCACTGAAGTTGTACTTGGTGCTATGATGAAGAAAGGATATCAGGAAGTATTAATTATTCAAACAAATTCAACATATTAAAAAAAAAACTATCGGCATGGTCCTTTCAACATGGAGGAAAAGGAAGAGTGTTTGTGTTTGGCGCAGCAGAGAAAAGATTATGTAAGGCTGAAAGACAACCCATACTTTTATCATTTCAGGAAATGAGCCTGCTTCTCGATTGTGCAAGTCCTTTGCAACAGCCCTTGGCTCCATTAACCATCCACTAACACTCTCTTTTATCTTGCACAATCAACCCAGTCTCTGATGAAGTCACATCTCCTTAAAACCCTGTAGTCGTGACAATACCTTCACATTTTGTAAATGTGTCATCTTCATCTATTCATCATCGTTGAAAAGAATTTGATCTAAAACTTGATCAATGGCTCTTGGGCAAAGCATGCTGGCCAGTCAATTCAGAAATGACATTGATCTCATTTTGCTTATCTAGTCAGAACATGGCCAGTATTCTCAATTACACTTCCTATTTCATTGCAGACACAAATATTCCAATATTCAGCAATGAACAGAGATTCCATGACCTCAAAAATCCTACACCTTTACATCAATCACTTGGTTTTACACTTGAGACAAACTTGGGAAGTTCTGCTACTTACAAGTCGGGGATGTGCTTAGGGCTGGAGTGCTGCCGGTCCCTGCAGTTGTAGATGGCCCAGCGGTGGCTAGAGGATACCAAAGAGCAAACATTATTCAAAGAAAATTCAACCTACTTCCTCAAACTTTCAGCAGGATCTTTCCTTTCAAAACATATGAAATTGAAATTAATAAGAACTCGACCTCGCATAGAAAAGATCGCAACAGGTGAGTAGTCAATTTATATTTTTGTCTTTTCAGTAAATGAATCTGTTTTTCAATTATGTAAAACAGCTATTTACACCTTTACCCACCCACATCCACTTCCTTGTATTTTGAGTATTCACCCACTGCATCATGTTGTCACTCTTCCTTTAAATTCCATTGTAGTGACAATTCCTGCTGCACCACACTTACCACAGATTCCCACATCTCCAAATGTGGCATCACTAACTTTTGCCCATTACCCTGAATGCCTGTAACCTGAAACATTATCTTTGGAACTTGGTCAAAAGATGCTGCATAGCCACCTCAGAAATGTCCACGTTCTCCATTTTCTAACCTCGTCAGAATTTGCTCAGTATTTGACATTTGTTTTCCAAATCAATAATGGATTGCTGGGTGTCAAAGAATTTGATCTGGAAATCCATATATCACATCGTGTTCACTCGGTTTGTGGTTTTTGCTGCAGTTGTAGTAATGCCCGTTCCTTCAGTGGGGTTGTGCCCGACAGGTCAAATAGTATAAGAAATGATAATAATTATAATTGAGTGAGTGACTGTCATTTTTGTATGAATGCTAATCATAACATGGTCTCAATGAAATATACAATATTCTCAAGCGAGGACGAGTGGAGTGAATGAATCAATCATTTTTCCTGTTGCTGTGTTCACACTTTTTATCGCAATGCTTTGGGCCTGTAATGACTGACCTGGGGGCTAAATGGGCACTCAAGCCAATTTGTAGTTTCACCATGAACAACATCTGTCTCAAGAGCGGAGATGCTGTTAATGATATTTGTCACCAATTTCCTCATTAATGCCATCAATTGACACTGGACTGCATCATTTCACACATTGTAAACACACTTTCATTAAATGGTGTTTTAACCAATGGGCTGTTTTCAAAGGAGGCATGCTTGATGTATATACATTTCATTATTCTGATTTGTATCCTAGAAATTATTACCTGAATACACCTTAACCTGTACATTGAAAAGTTGGCTTTACATACAAGATAAACTTATCATGAACTCAGACTCACAGGTGGTTGGCCAAGGAGGTGTAGTGGTTCCCGTCACTGAAGTTGTACTTGGTGCTATGATGAAGAAAGGATATCAGGAAGTATTAATTATTCAAAGGAATTCAACATATTTTTTAAAAAACTATCGGCATGGCCTTTCAACATGGAGGAAAAGGAAGAGTGTTTGTGTTTGGCGCAGCAGAGAAAAGATTATGTAAGGCTGAAAGACAACCCATACTTTTATCATTTCAGGAAATGAGCCTGCTTCTCGATTGTGCAAGTCCTTTGCAACAGCCCTTGGCTCCATTAACCATCCACTAACACTCTCTTTTATCTTGCACAATCAACCCAGTCTCTGATGAAGTCACATCTCCTTAAAACCCAGTAGTCGTGACAATACCTTCACATGTTGTAAATGTGTCATCTTCATCTATTCATCATCGTTGAAAAGAATTTGATCTAAAACTTGATCAATGGCACTTGGCAAAGCATGCTGGCCAGTCAATACAGAAATGACATTGAGCTCATTTTGCTTATCTAGTCAGAACATGGCCAGTATTCTCAATTACACTTCCTATTTCATTGCTGACTTTCATAGAATTTCAGAAGACACAAATATTCCAATATTCAGCAATGAACCTAGATCCCAAGTCCTCAAAACACCTGCACCTTTACATCAATTACTTGGTTTTACACTTGAGACAAACTTGGGAAGATCTGCTACTTACAAGTCGGGGATGTGCTTGGGGCTGGAGTGCTGCCTGTCCCTGCAGTTGTAGATGGCCCAGCGGTGGCTAGAGGATACCAAAGAGCAAAGATTATTCAAAGAAAATTTAACCTACTTCCACAAACTTTCAGCAGGATCTTTCCTTTCAAAACATATGAAATTGAAATTAATAAGAACTCGACCTCGCAGAGAAAAGATCGCAACAGGTGAGTAGTCAGTTTATATTTTTGTCATTTCAGTAAATGAATCTGTTTTTCAATTATGTAAAACAGCTATTTACACCTTTACCCACCCACATCCACTTCTTTGTATTTTGAGTATTTACCCACTGCATCATGTTGTCACTCTTCCTTTAAATTCCATTGTAGTGACAATTCCTGCTGCACCACACTTACCACAGATTCCCACATCTCCAAATGTGGCATCACTAACATTTGCCCATTACCCTGAATGCCTGTAACCTGAAACATTATCTTTGGAACTTTGTCAAAAGATGCTGCATAGCCACCTCAGAAATGTCCATGTTCTCCATTTTCTAACCTCGTCAGAATTTGCTCAGTATTTGAAATTTGTTTTCCAAATCAATAATGTATTGCCGGATATCAAAGAATTTGATCTGGAAATACATATATCACGTCGTGTTCACTCGGTATGTGGTTTTTGCTGCAGTTGTAGTAATGCCCGTTCCTTCAGTGGGGTTGTGTCCCACAGGTCAAATAGTATAAGAAATGATAATAATTATAATTGAGTCAGTGACTGTCATTTTTGTATGAATGATAATCATAACATGGTCTCAATGAAATATACAATATTCTCAAGCGAGGACGAGTGAATGAATCCATCATTTTTCCTGTTGCTGTGTTCACACTTTCTATCGCAATGCTTTGGGCCTGTAATGACTGACCTGGGGGCTAAATGGGCACTCAAGCCAATTTGTAGTTTCACCATTAACAACATCTGTCTCAAGAGGGGAGATGCTGTTAATGATATTTGTCATCAATTTCCTCATTAATCCCATCCATTGACACTGGACTGCATCATTTCACACATTGTAAACACACTTTCATTAAATGGTGTTGTAACTAATGGGCTGTTTTCAAAGGAGGCATGCTTGATGTATATACACTTCATTATTCTGATTTGTATCCTAGAAATTATTACCTGAATACACCTTAACCAGTACATTGAAAAGTTGGCTTTACATACAAGATAAACGTATCATGAACCAGACTCACAGGTGGTTGGCCAAGGAGGTGTAGTGGTTCCCGTCACTGAAGTTGTACTCGGTGCTATGATGAAGAAAGGATATCAGGAAGTATTAATTATTCAAAGGAATTCAACATATTTTTAAAAAAACTATCGGCATGGTCCTTTCAACATGGAGGAAAAGGAAGAGTGTTTGTGTTTGGCGCCGCAGAGAAAAGATTATGTAAGGCTGAAAGACAACCCATACTTTTATCATTTCAGGAAATGAGCCTGCTTCTCGATTGTACAAGTCCTTTGCAACAGCCCTTGGCTCCATTAACCATCCACTAACACTCTCTTTTATCTTGCACAATCAACCCAGTCTCTGATGAAGTCGCATCTCCTTAAAACCCTGTAGTCGTGACAATACCTTCACATTTTGTAAATGTGTCATCTTCATCTATTCATCATCATTGAAAAGAATTTGATCTAAAACTTGATCAATTGCTCTTGGGCAAAGCATGCTTGCCAGTCAATTCAGAAATGACATTGATCTCATTTTGCTTATCTAGTCAGAACATGGCCAGTTTTCTCAATTACACTTCCTATTTCATTGCAGACACAAATATTCCAATATTCAGCAATGAGCAGAGATTCCATGACCTCAATAACCCTACACCTTTACATCAATCATTTGGTTTTACTCTGGAGACAAACTTGGGAAGTTCTGCTACTTACAAGTCGGGGATGTGCTTAGGGCTGGAGTGCTGCCGGTCCCTGCAGTTGTAGATGGCCCAGCGGTGGCTGGAGGATACCAAAGAGCAAACATTATTCAAAGAAAATTCAACCTACTTCCTCAAACTTTCAGCAGCATCTTTCCTTTCAACACATATGAAATTGAAATTAATAAGAACTCGACCTCGCACTCAAGCCAATTTGTAGTTTCACCATGAACAACATCTGTCTCAAGAGCGGAGATGCTGTTAATGATATTTGTCACCAATTTCCTCATTAATGCCATCAATTGACACTGGACTGCATCATTTCACACATTGTAAACACACTTTCATTAAATGGTGTTTTAACCAATGGGCTGTTTTCAAAGGAGGCATGCTTGATGTATATACATTTCATTATTCTGATTTGTATCCTAGAAATTATTACCTGAATACACCTTAACCTGTACATTGAAAAGTTGGCTTTACATACAAGATAAACTTATCATGAACTCAGACTCACAGGTGGTTGGCCAAGGAGGTGTAGTGGTTCCCGTCACTGAAGTTGTACTTGGTGCTATGATGAAGAAAGGATATCAGGAAGTATTAATTATTCAAAGGAATTCAACATATTTTTAAAAAAACTATCGGCATGGCCTTTCAACATGGAGGAAAAGGAAGAGTGTTTGTGTTTGGCGCAGCAGAGAAAAGATTATGTAAGGCTGAAAGACAACCCATACTTTTATCATTTCAGGAAATGAGCCTGCTTCTCGATTGTGCAAGTCCTTTGCAACAGCCCTTGGCTCCATTAACCATCCACTAACACTCTCTTTTATCTTGCACAATCAACCCAGTCTCTGATGAAGCCACATCTCCTTAAAACCCAGTAGTCGTGACAATACCTTCACATGTTGTAAATGTGTCATCTTCATCTATTCATCATCGTTGAAAAGAATTTGATCTAAAACTTGATCAATGGCACTTGGCAAAGCATGCTGGCCAGTCAATACAGAAATGACATTGAGCTCATTTTGCTTATCTAGTCAGAACATGGCCAGTATTCTCAATTACACTTCCTATTTCATTGCTGACTTTCATAGAATTTCAGAAGACACAAATATTCCAATATTCAGCAATGAACCTAGATCCCAAGTCCTCAAAACACCTGCACCTTTACATCAATTACTTGGTTTTACACTTGAGACAAACTTGGGAAGATCTGCTACTTACAAGTCGGGGATGTGCTTGGGGCTGGAGTGCTGCCTGTCCCTGCAGTTGTAGATGGCCCAGCGGTGGCTAGAGGATACCAAAGAGCAAAGATTATTCAAAGAAAATTTAACCTACTTCCACAAACTTTCAGCAGGATCTTTCCTTTCAAAACATATGAAATTGAAATTAATAAGAACTCGACCTCGCAGAGAAAAGATCGCAACAGGTGAGTAGTCAGTTTATATTTTTGTCATTTCAGTAAATGAATCTGTTTTTCAATTATGTAAAACAGCTATTTACACCTTTACCCACCCACATCCACTTCTTTGTATTTTGAGTATTTACCCACTGCATCATGTTGTCACTCTTCCTTTAAATTCCATTGTAGTGACAATTCCTGCTGCACCACACTTACCACAGATTCCCACATCTCCAAATGTGGCATCACTAACATTTGCCCATTACCCTGAATGCCTGTAACCTGAAACATTATCTTTGGAACTTTGTCAAAAGATGCTGCATAGCCACCTCAGAAATGTCCATGTTCTCCATTTTCTAACCTCGTCAGAATTTGCTCAGTATTTGAAATTTGTTTTCCAAATCAATAATGTATTGCCGGATATCAAAGAATTTGATCTGGAAATACATATATCACGTCGTGTTCACTCGGTATGTGGTTTTTGCTGCAGTTGTAGTAATGCCCGTTCCTTCAGTGGGGTTGTGTCCCACAGGTCAAATAGTATAAGAAATGATAATAATTATAATTGAGTCAGTGACTGTCATTTTTGTATGAATGATAATCATAACATGGTCTCAATGAAATATACAATATTCTCAAGCGAGGACGAGTGAATGAATCCATCATTTTTCCTGTTGCTGTGTTCACACTTTCTATTGCAATGCTTTGGGCCTGTAATGACTGACCTGGGGGCTAAATGGGCACTCAAGCCAATTTGTAGTTTCACCATTAACAACATCTGTCTCAAGAGGGGAGATGCTGTTAATGATATTTGTCATCAATTTCCTCATTAATCCCATCCATTGACACTGGACTGCATCATTTCACACATTGTAAACACACTTTCATTAAATGGTGTTGTAACTAATGGGCTGTTTTCAAAGGAGGCATGCTTGATGTATATACACTTCATTATTCTGATTTGTATCCTAGAAATTATTACCTGAATACACCTTAACCAGTACATTGAAAAGTTGGCTTTACATACAAGATAAACGTATCATGAACCAGACTCACAGGTGGTTGGCCAAGGAGGTGTAGTGGTTCCCGTCACTGAAGTTGTACTCGGTGCTATGATGAAGAAAGGATATCAGGAAGTATTAATTATTCAAAGGAATTCAACATATTTTAAAAAAAACTATCGGCATGGTCCTTTCAACATGGAGGAAAAGGAAGAGTGTTTGTGTTTGGCGCCGCAGAGAAAAGATTATGTAAGGCTGAAAGACAACCCATACTTTTATCATTTCAGGAAATGAGCCTGCTTCTCGATTGTACAAGTCCTTTGCAACAGCCCTTGGCTCCATTAACCATCCACTAACACTCTCTTTTATCTTGCACAATCAACCCAGTCTCTGATGAAGTCGCATCTCCTTAAAACCCTGTAGTCGTGACAATACCTTCACATTTTGTAAATGTGTCATCTTCATCTATTCATCATCATTGAAAAGAATTTGATCTAAAACTTGATCAATTGCTCTTGGGCAAAGCATGCTTGCCAGTCAATTCAGAAATGACATTGATCTCATTTTGCTTATCTAGTCAGAACATGGCCAGTTTTCTCAATTACACTTCCTATTTCATTGCAGACACAAATATTCCAATATTCAGCAATGAGCAGAGATTCCATGACCTCAATAACCCTACACCTTTACATCAATCATTTGGTTTTACTCTGGAGACAAACTTGGGAAGTTCTGCTACTTACAAGTCGGGGATGTGCTTAGGGCTGGAGTGCTGCCGGTCCCTGCAGTTGTAGATGGCCCAGCGGTGGCTGGAGGATACCAAAGAGCAAACATTATTCAAAGAAAATTCAACCTACTTCCTCAAACTTTCAGCAGCATCTTTCCTTTCAACACATATGAAATTGAAATTAATAAGAACTTGACCTCGCACTCAAGCCAATTTGTAGTTTCACCATGAACAACATCCGTCTCAAGAGCGGAGATGCTGTTAATGATATTTGTCAACAATTTTCTCATTAATGCCATCAATTGACACTGGACTGCATCATTTCACACATTGTAAACACACTTTCATTGAATGGTGTTTTAACCAATGGTCTGTTTTCAATGGAGGCATGCTTGATGTATATACATTTCATTATTCTGATATGTATCCTAGAAATTATTACCTGAATACACCTTAAACAGTACATTGAAAAGTTGGCTTTACATACAAGATAAACTTATCATGAACTCAAACTCACAGGTGGTTGGCCAAGGAGGTGTAGTGGTTCCCGTCACTGAAGTTGTACTTGGTGCTATGATGAAGAAAGGATATCAGGAAGAATTAATTATTCAAAGGAATTCAACATATTTAAAAAAAAACTATCGGCATGGTCCTTTCAACATGGATAAAAAGGTAGAGTGTTTGTGTTTGGCGCAGCAGAGAAAAGATTATGTAAGGCTGAAAGACAACCCATACTTTTATCATTTCAAGAAATGAGCCCGCTTCTCGATTGTGCAAGTCCTTTGCAACAGCCCTTGGCTCCATTAACCATCCACTAACACTCTCTTTTATCTTGCACAATCAACCCAGTCTCTGATGAGGTCACATCTCCTTAAAACCCTGTAGTCGTGACAATACCTTCACATTTTGTAAATGTGTCATCTTCATCTATTCATCATCGTTGAAAAGAATTTGATCTAAAACTTGATCAATGGCTCTTGCGCAAAGCATGCTGGCCAGTCAATTCAGAAATGACATTGATCTCATTTTGCTTATCTAGTCAGAACATGGCCAGTATTCTCAATTACATTTCCTATTTCATTGCTGACTTTCATAGAATTTCAGAAGACACAAATATTCCAATATTCAGCAATGAACCTAGATCCCAAGTCCTCAAAACACCTGCACCTTTACATCAATTACTTGGTTTTACACTTGAGACAATCTTGGGAAGATCTGCTACTTACAAGTCGGGGATGTGCTTGGGGCTGGAGTGCTGCCTGTCCCTGCAGTTGTAGATGGCCCAGCGGTGGCTAGAGGATACCAAAGAGCAAAAATTATTCAAAGAAAATTTAACCTACATCCTCAAACTTTCAGCAGGATCTTTCCTTTCAAAACATATGAAATTGAAATTAATAAGAACTCGACCTCGCACAGAAACGATCGCAACAGGTGAGTAGTCAGTTTATATTTTTGTCTTTTCCGTAAATGAATCTGTTTTTCAATTATGTAAAACAGCTATTTACACCTTTACCCACCCACATCCACTTCCTTGTATTTTGAGTATTCACCCACTGCATCATGTTGTCACTCTTCCTTTAAATTCCATTGTAGTGACAATTCCTGCTGCACCACACTTACCACAGATTCCCACATCTCCAAATGTGGCATCACTAACTTTTGCCCAGTACCCTGAATGCCTGTAACCTGAAACATTATCTTTGGAACTTGGTCAAAAGATGCTGCATAGCCACCTCAGAAATGTCCACGTTCTCCATTTTCTAACCTCGTCAGAATTTACTCAGTATTTGACATTTGTTTTCCAAATCAATAATGTATTGCTGGATGTCAAAGAATTTGATCTGGAAATACATATATCACATTGTGTTCACTCGGTTTGTGGTTTTTGCTGCAGTTGTAGTAATGCCCGTTCCTTCAGTGGGTTTGTGCCCCACAGGTCAAATAGTATAAGAAATGATAATAATTATAATTGAGTGAGTGACTGTCAATTTTGTATGAATGATAATCATAACATGGTCTCAATGAAATATACAATATTCTCAAGCGAGGACGAGTGGAGTGAATGAATCCATCATTTTTTCCTGTTGCTGTGTTCACACTTTTTATCGCAATGCTTTGGGCCTGTAATGACTGTCCTGGGGGCTAAATGGGCACCCAAGCCAATTTGTAGTTTCACCATTAACAACATCTGTCTCAAGAGGGGAGATGCTGTTAATGATATTTGTCATCAATTTCCTCATTAATGCCATCAATTGACACTGGACTGCATCATTTCACACATTGTAAACACACTTTCATTGAATGGTGTGTTAATCAATGGGCTGTTTTCAAAGGAGGCATGCTTGATGTATATACATTTCATTATTCTGATTTGTATCCTAGAAATTATTACCTGAATACACCTTAACCAGTACATTGAAAAGTTGGCTTTACATACAAGATAAACTTATCATGAACTCAGACTCACAGGTGGTTGGGCCAGGAGGTGTAGTGGTTCCCGTCACTGAAGTTGTACTTGGTGCTATGATGAAGAAAGGATATCAGGAAGCATTAATTATTCAAAGGAATTCAACATATTAAAAAAAAAACTATCGGCATGGTCCTTTCAACATGGAGGAAAAGGAAGAGTGTTTGTGTTTGGCGCAGCAGAGAAAAGATTATGTAAAGCTGAAAGACAACCCATACTTTTATCATTTCAGGAAATGAGCCTGCTTCTCGATTGTGCAAGTCCTTTGCAACAGCCCTTGGCTCCATTAACCATCCACTAACACTCTCTTTTATCTTGCACAATCAACCCAGTCTCTGATGAAGTCGCATCTCCTTAAAACCCTGTGGTCGTGACAATACCTTCACATTTTGTAAATGTGTCATCTTCATCTATTCATCAACGTTGAAAAGAATTTGATCTAAAACTTGATCAATGGCTCTTGGGCAAAGCATGCTGGCCAGTCAATTCAGAAATGACATTGATCTCATTTTGCTTATCTAGTCAGAACATGGCCAGTATTCTCAATTACACTTCCTATTTCATTGCTGACTTTCATAGAATTTCAGAAGACACAAATATTCCAATATTCAGCAATGAACCTAGAACCGAAGTCCTCAAAACACCTGCACCTTTACATCAATTACTTGGTTTTACACTTGAGACAAACATGGGAAGATCTGCAACTTACAAGTCGGGAATGTGCTTGGGGCTGGAGTGCTGCCTGTCCCTGCAGTTGTAGATAGCCCAGCGGTTGCTAGAGGATACCAAAGAGCAAAAATTATTCAAAGAACATTTAACCTACTTCCTCAAACTTTCAGCAGGATCTTTACTTTCAAAACATATGAAATTGAAATTAATAAGAACTCGACCTCCGCAGAGAAAAGATCGCAACAGGTGAGTAGTCAGTTTATATTTTTGTCATTTCAGTAAATGAATCTGTTTTTCCATTATGTATAACAGCTATTTACACCTTTACCCACCCACATCCACTTCCTTGTATTTAGAGTATTCACCCACTGCATCATGTTGTCACTCTTCCTTTAAATTCCATTGTAGTGACAATTCCTGCTGCACCACACTTACCACAGATTCCACATCTCCAAATGTGGCATCACTAACTCTTGCCCATTACCCTGAATGCCTGTAACCTGAAATATTATCTTTGGCACTTGGGCAAAAGATGCAGCATAGCCACCTCAGAAATGTCCACGTTCTCCATTTGCTAACCTCGTCAGAATTTGCTCAGTATTTGACATTTGTTTTACAAATCAATAATGTATTGCTGGATGTCAAAGAATTTGATCTGGAAATACATATATCACATCGTGTTCACTCGGTTTGTGGTTTTTGCTGCAGTTGTAGTAATGCCCGTTCCTTCAGTAGGGTTGTGCCCCACAGGTCAAATAGTATAAGAAATGATAATAATTATAATTGAGTCAGTGACTGTCATTTTTGTATGAATGATAATCATAACATCGTCTCAATGAAATATACAATATTCTCAAGCGAGGACGAGTGGAGCGGATGAATCCAACATTTTTCCTGTTGCTGTGTTCACAATTTTTATCGCAATGCTTTGGGCCTGTAATGACTGACCTGGGGGCTAAATGGGCACTCAAGCCAATTTGTAGTTTCACCATTAACAACATCTGTCTCAAGAGGGAAAATGCTGTTAATGATATTTGTCATCAATTTCCTCATTAATCCCATCCATTGACACTGGACTGCATCATTTCACACATTGTAAACACACTTTCAGTGAAGGTGTTTTAACCAATGGACTGTTTTCATGCTTGATGTATATATGTTTCATTATTCTGATTTGTATCCTAGAAGTTATTACCTTAATACACCTTAACCAGTTCATTGAAAAGTTGGCTTTACATACAAGATAAACTTATCATGAACCAGACTCACAGGTGGTTGGGCCAGGAGGTGTAGTGGTTCCCGTCACTGAAGTTGTACTTGGTGCTGTGATGAAGAAAGGAAACCAGAAAGAATTAATTATTCAAAGGAATTCAACACATTAAATAAAAACTATCATAGAAACATAGAAAATAGGTGCAGGAGTAGGCCATTCGACCCTTCGAGCCTGCACCACCATTCAATATGATCATGGCTGATCATCCAACTCAGTATCCCGTACCTGCCTTCTCTCCATACCCCCTGATCTCCTTAGCCACAAGGGCCACATCTAACTCCCTCTTAAATATAGCCAATGAACTGGCCTCAACTACCTTGTCTGGCAGAGAATTCCAGAGATTCACCACTCTCCGTGTGAATTTTTTTTTCTCATCTCAGTCCTAAAAGACCCCCCCCCCCCCTTATCCTTAAACTGTGACCCCTTGTTCTGGACTTCCCCAACATCGGGAACAATCTTCCTGCATCTAGTCTGTCCAACCCCTTAAGAATTTTGTACGTTTCTATAAAATCCCCCCTCAATCTTCTAAATTCTAGCGAGTCCAAGCCGAGTCTACCCAGTCGTTCTTAATATGAAAGTCCTGATATCCCAGGAATCGGTCTGGTGAACCTTCTCTGTACTCCCTCTATGGCAAGAATGTCTTTCCTCAGATTAGGAGACTAAAACTGTGCGCAATACTCCAGGTGTGGTCTCACCAAGACTCTGCACAACTGCACTCTAGCTGCATGTCATCCGCAAACTTGGAGATGTTGCATTCAATTCCCTCGTCCAAATCATTAATATATATTGTAAATGGCTGGGGTCACAGCACCAAGCCTTGAGGTACCCCACTAGTCACTGCCTGCCATTGTGAAAAGGACCCGTTTACTCCTACTCTTTGCTTCCTGTCTGCCAGTTCTCTATCCACATCAATACTGAACCCCCAATACCGTGTGCTTTAAGTTTGCATACTAATCTCTTATGTGGGACCTTGTCGAAAGCCTTCTGAAAGTCCAGATATAACACATCCACTGGTTCTCCCTTATCCACTCTACTAGTTACATCCTCGAAAAATTCTATAAGATTCGTCAGACATGATTTACCTTTCATAAATCCATGCTGACTTTGTCCAATGATTTCACCACTTTCCAAATGTGCTGCTATCCCATCTTTAATAACTGACTCTAGCAGTTTCCCCACTACCGATGTTAGACTAACTGGTCTGTAATTCCCCGTTTTCTCCCTCTCTCTCTCTCTCCCTTTTTAAAAAGTGGGGTTACATTAGCTACCCTCCAATCCTCAGGAACTACTCCAGAAACTAAAGAGTTTTGAAATATTATCACTAATGCTTCCACTATTTCTGGAGCTACTTCCTTAAGTACTCTGGGATGCAGCCTATCTGGCCCTGGGGATTTATCGGCCTTTAATCCATTCAATTTACCTAACACCACTTCCCGGCTAACCTGGATTTCACTCAGTTCCTCCATCTCATTTGACCCCCGGTCCCCTGCTATTTCCGGCAGATTATTTATGTCTTCCTCAGTGAAGACAGAACCTAAGTAGTAATTCAATTGGTCTGCCATGTCCTTGTTCCCCATGATCAATTCACCTGTTTCTGACTGCAAGGGACCTACATTTGTTTTAACTAATCTTTCTCTTCACATATCTATAAAAACTTTTGCAGTCAGTTTTAATGTTCCCTGCCAGTTTTCTTTCATAATCTATTTTCCCTTTCCTAATTAAGCCCTTTGTCCTCCTCTGCTGGACTGAATTTCTCCCAGTGCTCTGGTAGGCTACTTTTTATGGCTAATTTGTATGCTTCATCTTTTGTTTTGATACTATCCCTGATTTCCCTTGTTATCCACAGATGCACTACCTTCCCTGATTTATTCTTTTGCCAAACTGGGATGAACAATTGTTGTAGTTCATCCATGCAGTCTTTAAATGCCTTCCATTGCCTATCCACCGTCAACCTTTTAAGAATCAATTGCCAGTCTATCTTGGCCAATTCACGTCTCATACCCTCAAAGTTACCTTTCTTTAAGTTCAGAACCCTTGTTTCTGAATTAATTATGTCACTCTCCATCCTAATGAAGAACTCAACCATATTATGGTCACTCTTGCCCAAGGGGCCACGCACAACAAGACTGCTAACTAACCCTTCCTCATTACTCAATACCCAGTCTAGAATAGCCTGCTCCCTCGTTGGTTCCTCTACATGTTGGTTTAGAAAACTATCGTGCATACATTCCAAGAAATCCTCTTCCTCAGCACCCCTGCCAATTTGATTCACCCAATCTATATGTAGATTGAAGTCACCCATTATAACTGTTTTACCTTTGTTGCACGCATTTCTAATTTCCTGTTGGATGCCATCCCCAACTACACTACTACTGTTAGGTGGCCTGTACACAACACCCACTAGCGTTTTCTGTCCCTTAGTGTTTCGCAGCTCTATTCATATCGATTCCACATCCTCCAAGCTTATGTCCTTCCTTTCTAATGCGTTAATCTCCTCTCTAACCAGCAACGCTACCTCACCTCCTTTTCCTTTCCGTCTATCCCTCCTGAATATTGAATATCCCTGGATGTTCATCTCCCAGCCTTGGTCACCCTGGAGCCATGTCTCCGTGATCCCAACTATATCATATTCATTAATAACTATCTGCACATTCAACTCATCCACCTTATTACGAATGCTCCTTGCATTGAGACATAAAGCCTTCAGGCATGTTTTTACAACACTCTTAACCCTTATACAATTATGTAGAAAAGTGGCCCTTTTGGATTTTTGCCCTGGATTTGTCTGCTTGCCACTTTTACTTTTCACCTTGCTACCTATTGCTTCTACCCTCATTTTACACCCCTCTGTCTCTCTGCTCACACATTTAAGAAACCCACCACCTCTTATTCTCTGTTTATTTTATTTTTCTTCTTTCTCCCCTACATATTGGGTCTGAGAGCTTCCCTTCTCTGCCTCCTGCCTCACACACTGTCTACTAGCTTTCTCTATTTGAGTCCCTCCCCCCAACCGTTCTAAAGTTTAATCGGCATGGTTCTTTCGGCACCCCATTCTTTTATCATTTCAGGAAATGTGCCTGCTTCTCGATTGTGTAAGTCCTTTGCAGCAGTCCTTAGCACCATTAACCATCCACAAGCACTCTCTTTTATCTTGCACAATCAACCCAATCTCTGATGAAGTTACAACTCCTTAAAACCCTGTAGTCGTAACAATACCTTCACATTTTTCATATGTTCCATGTCTCTAAATGTGTCATCTTCATCTATTCATCATCATGTTGAAAAGAATTTGATCTAAAACTTGATCAATGGTTCTTGGGCAAAGCATGCTGGCCAGTCAATTCAGAAATGACATTGATCTCGTTTTGCTTATCTGGTCAGAACAAGGCCAGTATTCCCAATTAAACTTCCTATTTCATTGCTGACTTTCAAAGAATTTCAGAAGACACAAATATTCCAATATTCAGCAATGAACAGAGATTCCATGACCTCAATAACCCTACACTTTTACATCAATTACTTGGTTTTTCACTTGAGACAAACTTGGGAAGATCTGCTACTTACAAGTCGGGGATGTGCTTGGGGCTGGAGTGCTGCCGGTCCCTGCAGTTGTAGATGGCCCAGCAGTGGCTAGAGGATACCAAAGAGCAAAAATTAATCAAAGCAAATTCAACCTACTTCCTCAAACATTCATCAGGATCTTTCCTTTCAAAACATATGAAATTGAAATTAATAAGAACTCGACCTCGCAGAGAAAAGATCGCAACAGGTGAGTAGCCAGTTTATATTTTTGTCATTTCAGTAAATGAATCTGTTTTTCAATTATGTAAAACAGCTATTTACACCTTTACCCACCCACATCCACTTCCTTGTATTTTGAGTATTCACCCACTGCATCATGTTGTCACTCTTCCTTTAAATTCCATTGTAGTGACAATTCCTGCTGCACCACACTTACCACAGATTCCCACATCTCCAAATGTGGCATCACTAACTTTTGCCCATTACACTGAATGCCTGTAACCTGAAACATTATCTTTGGAACTTGGTCAAAAGATGCTGCATAGCCACCTCAGAAATGTCCACGTTCTCCATTTTCTAACCTCGTCAGAATTTGCTCAGTATTTGACATTTGTTTTCCAAATCAATAATGTATTGCTGGATGTCAAAGAATTTGATCTGGAAATACATATATCACATCATGTTCACTCGGTTTGTGGTTTTTGCTGCAGTTGTAGTTATGCCGTTCCTTCAGTGGGGTTGTGCCCCACAGGTCAAATAGTATAAGAAATGATAATAATTATAATTGAGTGAGTGACTGTCATTTTTGTATGAATGATAATCATAACATGGTCCCAATGAAATATACAATATTATCAAGCGAGGACGAGTGGAGCGAATGAATCCATCATTTTTCCTGTTGCTGTGTTCACACTTTCTATCGCAATGCTTTGGGCCTGTAATGACTGACCTGGGGGCTAAATGGGCACCCAAGCCAATTTGTAGTTTCACCATTAACAACATCTGTCTCAAGAGGGGAGATGCTCTTAATGATATTTGTCATCAATTTCCTCATTAATCCCATCCATTGACACTGGACTGCATCATTTCACACATTGTAAACACACTTTCATTAAATGGTGTTGTAACCAATGGGCTGTTTTCAAATGAGGCATGCTTGATGTATATACACTTCATTATTATTCTGATTTGTATCCTAGAAATTATTACCTGAATACACCTTAACCAGTACATTGAAAAGTTGGCTTTACATACAAGATAAACATATCATGAACCAGACTCACAGGTGGTTGGGCCAGGAGGTGTAGTTGTTCCCGTCACTGAAGTTGTACTTGGTGCTGTGATGAAGAAAGGATATCAGGAAGCATTAATTATTCAAAGGAATTCAACACATTAAAAAAAAAACTATCGGCATGATCCTTTCAACATGGAGGAAAAGGATGAGGGTCTGTGTTTGGCACAACAGAGAAAAGATTATGTAAGGCTGAAAGATAACCCATACTTTTATCATTTCAGGAAATGAGCCTGTTTCTCGATTGTGTAAATCCTTTGCAACAGCCATTAACCATCCACTAGCACTCTCTTTTATCTTGCACAATCAACCCATTCTCTGATGAAGCCGCAACTCCTTTATACCCTGTAGTCGTGACAATCCCTCCACATTTTGCATATGTTCCATGTCTCTGAATGAGTCATCTTCATCTATTCATCATCATGTTGAAAAGATTTTGATCTAAAACTTGATCAATGGCAATTGGGCAAAGCATGCTGGCCAGTCAATACAGAAATGGCGTTGATCTCATTTTGGTTACCTAATCAGAACATGCCTAGTATTCCCAATTTAATTTCCTATTTCATTGCAGACACAAATATTCCAATATTCAGCAATGAACAGAGATTCCATGACCTCAATAACCCTACACCTTTACATCAATCACTTGGTTTTACACTTGAGACAAATTTGGGAAGTTCTGCTACTTACAAGTCGGGGATATGCTTAGGGCTGGAGTGCTGCCGGTCCCTGCAGTTGTAGATGGCCCAGCGGTGGCAAGAGGATACCAAAGAGCAAACATTATTCCAAGAAAATTCAACCTACTTCCTCAAACTTTCAGCAGCATCTTTCCTTTCAACACATATGATATTGAAATTAATAAGAACTCGACCTCGCACTCAAGCCAATTTCTAGTTTCACCATGAACAACATCCGTCTCAAGAGCAGAGATGCTGTTAATGATATTTGTCATCAATTTCCTCATTAATGCCATCAATTGACACTGGACTGCATCATTTCACACATTGTAAACACATTTTCATTGAATGGTGTTTTAACCAATGGGCTGTTTTCAAAGGAGGCATGCTTGATGTATATACATTTCATTATTCTGATTTGTATCCTAGAAATTATTACCTGAATACACCTTAACCAGTACATTGAAAAGTTGGCTTTACATACAAGATAAACTTATCATGAACTCAGACTCACAGGTGGTTGGCCAAGGAGGTGTAGTGGTTCCCGTCACTGAAGTTGTACTTGGTGCTATGATGAAGAAAGGATATCAGGAAGTATTAATTATTCAAAGGAATTCAACATATTTTTTTAAAAACTATCGGCATGGTCCTTTCAACATGGAGGAAAAGGAAGAGTGTTTGTGTTTCGCGCAGCAGAGAAAAGATTATGTAAGGCTGAAAGACAACCCATACTTTTATCATTTCAGGAAATGAGCCTGCTTCTCGATTGTGCAAGTCCTTTGCAACAGCCCTTGGCTCCATTAACCATCCACTAACACTCTCTTTTATCTTGCACAATCAACCCAGTCTCTGATGAAGTCGCATCTCCTTAAAACCCTGTAGTCGTGACAATACCTTCACATTTTGTAAATGTGTCATCTTCATCTATTCATCATCGTTGAAAAGAATTTGATCTAAAACTTGATCAATGGCTCTTGGGCAAAGCATGCTGGCCAGTCAATTCAGAAATGACATTGATCTCATTTTGCTTATCTAGTCAGAACATGGCCAGTATTCACAATTACACTTCCTATTTCATTGCAGACACAAATATTTCAATATTCAGCAAGGAACAGAGATTCCATGACCTCAATAATCCTAAACCTTTACATCAATCACTTGGTTTTACACTTGAGACAAACTTGGGAAGTTCTGCTACTTACAAGTCGGGGATGTGCTTAGGGCTGGAGTGCTGCCGGTCCCTGCAGTTGTAGATGGCCCAGCGGTGGCTAGAGGATACCAAAGAGCAAACATTATTCAAAGAAAATTCAACCTACTTCCTCAAACTTTCAGCAGCATCTTTCCTTTCAACACATATGAAATTGAAATTAATAAGAACTCGACCTCGCACTTGTAGATGATATATGCATGTGCCTTCAATATAGTGACCTCATCACTACTAACCACTCCCCATATCACAAGTATAACTACAACCTCCCCACCCACAGATCGCTCTCTAGTTCCTGTGACAGACCACGTACAGCTAGTGCATTATGTAATGCTCCAGTATGAATAAAGATAGTAAAGTAACGATGTGTCGTTAGAACATCTTTACAAGGTGTCATACCTCTTACCTTGCGCCTCCTGTCTATCGGTTTATCATTTAATTTTGTCACAGTTTTTTGTTTCCCCAACCCTCTCATTTCCTCGTCATGGCCACTTCTGCCTGCAAGCCCGATGTGCTCGTTTTCGATTCTGACATTGCCCATCGATGGGATGTCTTCAGACGTGACTTTGACCACTATGTCACGATCGCTCATCCTGCCGCCACCCCAGAGCTCACAGCCTCTCTGCTTCTCAACTTGGCTGGTCCCGAGGCCCTGGCTCGGTCAGACTTCTTCGTCTACGCTGCGGGAGAATCTGCTCAGGACCCGGTATGTCTGTTGGCTAAGTTTACTGCAATTGTGACATTCCAACAAACTGCATCTTAGAACGTTTTAAACTGTTCGCGCAGCGTCAGCTCCCTGGGGAATCTGCAGAGAACTATGTCGCTGCGCTGCGGCACCTGGCCAGTCGGTGCCGCCTTAACACGCTGACCCCCGAGGAGATTATTAGGGACCTTCTGGTTTACGGTCTCCGCGACGATACGCTCAGGGCCGAACTTTTGCGGAGGCCCGATCTGACTTTTAACGATGCAATGCACGCCACTCGCTTGGCTGAGGCTGTTACCTCGGTGGTGTCACCGGCTGACCATGCTATTAACCTTGCCAGCACTTCCAGCCATCTGATGAACACGCCCCGGTCGCGACCCCCGGGGTCGCTCACTGCTCCAGGGGGACGTGCCCCGGTGTTCGAAACTGCTCCCAGGGGACGTGCCCGGCAAAGGTGCCCTAATTGTTACTTCACCACTCATCAATACAATGTATGCCCTGCCTTCGGTAAAATGTGTAATGTCTGCAAGAAATTGAACCACTTCGCTGCGGCCTGTCGTTCCCGTGGGAAGCCTTTCGCTGCTCCGAGGTGCATTTTAAACAACTTGGTACAAGCTGATAGCGAGCTCAGCTCCCCGTGCTATTTCGTCGAACAGTCTGTATCTGAATCCGACTCCTCTCAGGGGGAGACCAGCCTGTTTACTGTGTTGGACGCACCTGCTATGATAACAGACCCTTCAGTTCGAGTAACTGTGAACAACTCGACCTTCACTGCTAAGATTGATACTGGGGCGGTTGCGAACGTTATGTCAACAACCCTCTTCAACAAGATAAGAACTAATGAGAAGGTTTTTTCTGACAGCTCAACTTTGCATGCCTACGGGGGAGGGGTGCTTACTCCTGTGGGAAAGGCTACTCTAAGCTGCAAGATACTGGAGTCCTCTCGGCCCCTCACTTTCTATCTCCTCGATCGAAAATGCATTACCCTGTTGGGTATCCAAGCATGCCAGGAAATGGGCCTGGTATCCTTCTGTGAGAAAGGGGTTAATAGGTATAAGTTGATTTAGACAAGAACCCTTTGTATAGTAGGGAGTATAGTAGGGAGGATAGGGGGAGTAAAGGACAAGTACAGATGGTGACTTTTTCAAGGATGAGAACAGAGAAGATAGCAACAGCCCAGCATAGAACTAGGGTAAGGGTCATAAGAAACACTCAGTGCGCATGGGCAATGAACTTACATGAATATGTACACACACCCACTATGACAAGATGTCTCATTTAAATGCACATGCGATGCATGATATGGGAGGTGTCTTTGACGTCGGGTGGACGTTCCAGGACGTTCTCGTGGGAATGTGGGCTTTATGTTATGATTGGAAGAAGCACAATGGGGAGGGATGAGGGTGTGACAATGATACCCATGAAATGTATAAAGATGGAAGTCATCCCGATCCTCGGTGTGCCTCTAGGGGACATCAGAGGAGAGGCACCTATTCTGCAGAATATGATTTGAATAAAAAGCTTCTTTGCTGACTTTGTCTCTAAAAGCGTTTGTGATTTTTGAATCTCACACTTCCACCATGACATTCACCAGGTGCAGGCCCTCATGGACCCGTTGGCTGAATACCCTGACCGCTTTGATGATGAGCTGGGCAAACTGCCCTGCAACTACAAGATTGAGTAGACCGCAAGATCGAACCAGTGGTCAATTCACCTCACCGTGTCTCCTTCGCCATGAAGGACAGAGTGGAGTCGACGCTACACAGCATGGTAAAAATGGGCATCCTAAAGGCGGTCATCGAGCCCACCAGGTGGGTCTCCACCATGGTTGTTGCCGCGAAAAAGGACAAAAGCGAGATACGCATTTGCAACAACCCCAAAGACCTCAACCTGGCCATTAAACGCCCACACTACCCTATGAGAACGGTAGAGGAAGTCGCTGCACAGGTTGGTCCGGCAACAGTCTTTTCTGTCCTCGATGCCAAAAGCTCCTTCTGGCAGATACCACTTGACGAGCAGTCCTCCATCTTGACAACTTTCGCCACCCCCTTCGGCAGATTTCGGTTTCTCCGAATGCCATTCGGAATCAACTCTGCCAGCGAGGTATTCCAACGGACAATGGAACAGCTGTTTACCGATCTACCGTGCGCCATCATCGTTGACGACATCCTCGTTTACGGTAAGGATGTCGCCGAACATGACTTCAACCTCCGCCAGGCCCTAGACAGGGCCCGGAAAATCAACTTGAAACTGAACCCCAAGAAGTGCCGATTTCACGTCCCGGGGGTCACCTATGTTGGACGTATTCACTGCCAAGGGGCTGAAACCCGACCCGCAAAAAACGGCTGCCATTTCCGGGATGTCTTCTCCTACTGATGTGGCAGGCCTACAACGCTTCCTGGGCATGGTAAACTACCTGGGGAAGTTCATCCCCGACCTCAGCGAGCTCAGCGCTCCCCTGAGGGAATTGATAAAAAAGGACACGGCCTGGGTTTGGTTCCCCCACCACCAGAAAGCCTTCGACATCCTTAAATCCAAGCTAATCAGTAACCCCACACTCAAGTTTTTTGACCTGAAGCGTCCCATTGTCCTCACCTGCGATGCCTCTCAGTTCGGACTCGGTGCCGCCTGTCTCCAGGTCCATGATGGCCTACAGCTGCCTGTCTCCTTCGCATCCCGCACCATGACCGCTACCGAACAGCACTACGCGCAGATCGAGAAGGAGCTACTGGCCGTGGTGTTTGCCTGCTCCAAATTCAAGGACTACATCCTGGGCAACACTTTCACCATTGAAACTGACCACCAGCCGCTTGTCACCATTCTCAACAAATCGATCCATGTTGCCTCATCCCGCCTGCAGCGCATGATGCTGCAGCTCCAGCGCTTCACTTTCAACGTGGTTTATCGTAAGGGCAAGGACATGTTCGTGGCCGACACGTTGTCTCGTGCCCCGCTGACGTCCACCGTTCGCCACCCCTATGAGATGTCTGATCTGATGGTGCTCCAAGTGAACATCGTCCGTTCACAGCAGATGAAGTCCCTGGTTGAACACACTGCCAATGACCCTACCCTGCAACAGTTTTCTGCCGTCATCCAGCGGGACTGGCCTGACCGTCGTTCCGCGTTGCCGGCTGGCGCCGTGCCCTACTTCCTGGTCCGTGACGAGCTCGTACTACACGACGGCGTGGTGGTGAAGGGTCACAAGGTTGTCGTGCCTGCTGCGCTGCACGACCACTATCTTCAGGTCGCTCACCGCGGACATCCTGGGGCCGAAGCCACCGTGTCTCACGCCCAGAGCCAGTTCTATTGGCCTGGTATGGCCCAATACATCCGGGAGAGAGTCTCCTCGTGTTCCACCTGCAACAGTCTCGCCCCCCACCAGCAGCGACAACCGCTTCTGCAGCAGCCTGCCCCCGAACTGCCCTGGATGGCGGTTGCCGTTGACGTTTTTGAGTGGCGGGGCAAACACTTCCTGGTTGTCGTTGACTCCTACTCCAGCTGGTTCGAGGTCGACCAGCTGCACTCCCTAACCTCTTCGACCGTCATCGGCAAGTTAGGCCATCATTTTTGCATTTTGGCCCCCCGGCAAGCCTGCAGTCGGACAATGGCAGCCAGTTCACGAGCTCCGAGTTTAAAGCTTTCGCATCTAGATGGAACTTTCACCATTTCACCAGCAGCCCGGAGTACCTGCAAAGCAACGGTCTGGCCGAGCGCGCCGTCCGCAGTGCAAAGAACTTGCTGGAACAATGTCGCTTATCCAACTCCGATTTCTATCTGGCCCTCCTCAACCTCCGCAACATCTCCCGCGACCCTGCCATGGGTTCCCCTGCTCAGCGGCTCATGTCTCGCGCTACCAGACTCCCGATCCCTGTGGCCCAGCGCTCCCTCATACCGTCTGTCCTCACGCCTGCTGCTGTTCAGAAACGCATTGCCTTCAGGCACGATGTCCAGAAGCGTTCCCATGACAGGTCCTGCCACCCACTGCCGCGCCTCTTCCCCGTTCAAGTTGTCCGCATGCAGACCCCTTCCGGTCACTCCAAGCTCGCTACCATCATCGGCTCTGCGGGGTCGCCCAGGTCTTATCTCGTCGACCATGCGGGAACCATTTACCGACGGTCCCACCAGCACCTTCAGCTCGTCAACGAGCCGCGGCCGCCTGCCGCGGATCCCTTTGCTCCCCCACTGCAGTTTCTACGTCCGGGCGATGCTCTGCCCGTCATTCCTCACATGCAACGGTCTACACCACCTCAACTCCTTTCGTCCCACCCTACTCCGGCTAGTCCTCACTCGCCTGCCCGCGCTCTGCCCGCTCCTGATCCTGCATCACCTCCGGTTCTTGTGCCACTGTCTTCTCCGTCTCCTCCCGTTTCCGGTTCGTCTGTCCCTATCGGTGCCTCTTCTTCCTGCCGGTAGGGAGGATAGCGAGATGCGAACCCGGTCAGGACGTGTTGTCAAACCGCCTGTCCACTATGGCGATTTTGTTTAACCGTCCTAGCGCATGAGCCGTGGTCGCCCTGTCACTATTGTATTTGCCTGTCGTTTCCAAGGGGAAAGATGTAGATGATATATGCATGTGCCTTTAATATAGTGACCTCATCACTACTAACCACTCCCCATATCACAAGTATAACTACAACCTCCCCACCCACAGATCGCTCTCTAGTTCCTGTGACAGACCACGTACAGCTAGTGCAATATGTAATGCTCCAGTATGAATAAAGATAGTAAAGTAACGATGTGTCGTTAGAACATCTTTACAGCACTCAAGCCAATTTGTAGTTTCACCATGAACAACATCCGTCTCAAGAGCGGAGATGCTGTTAATGATATTTGTCATCAATTTCCTCATTAATGCCATCGATTGACACTGGACTGCATCATTTCACACATTGTAAACACACTTTCATTGAATGGTGTTTTAACCAATGGGCTGTTTTCAAAGCAGGCATGCTTGATGTATATACATTTCATTATTCTGATTTGTATCCTAGAAATTATTACCTGAATACACCTTAACCAGTACATTGAAAAGTTGGCTTTACATACAAGATAAACTTATCATGAACTCAGACTCACAGGTGGTTGGCCAAGGAGGTGTAGTGGTTCCCGTCACTGAAGTTGTACTTGGTGCTATGATGAAGAAAGGATATCAGGAAGTATTAATTATTCAAAGGAATGCAACATATTTTTAAAAAAACTATCGGCATGGTCCTTTCAACATGGAGGAAAAGGAAGAGTGCTTGTGTTTGGCGCAGCAGAGAAAAGATTATGTAAGGCTGAAAGACAACCCATACTTTTATCAATTCAGGAAATGAGCCTGCTTCTCGATTGTGCAAGTCCTTTGCAACAGCCCTTGGCTCCATTAACCATCCACTAACACTCTCTTTTATCTTGCACAATCAACCCAGTCTCTGATGAAGTCGCATCTCCTTAAAACCCTGTAGTCGTGACAATACCTTCACATTTTGTAAATGTGTCATCTTCATCTAATCATCATCGTTGAAAAGAATTTGATCTAAAACTTGAACAATGGCTCTTGGGCAAAGCATGCTGGCCAGTCAATTCAGAAATGACATTGATCTCATTTTGCTTATCTAGTCAGAACATGGCCAGTATTCTCAATTACACTTCCTATTTCATTGCAGACAGAAATATTCCAATATTCAGCAATGAACAGAGATTCCATGACCTCAATAATCCTACACCTTTACATCAATCACTTGGTTTTACACTTGAGACAAACTTGGGAAGTTCTGCTACTTACAAGTCGGGGATGTGCTTAGGGCTGGAGTGCTGCCGGTCCCTGCAGTTGTAGATGGCCCAGCTGTGGCTAGAGGATACCAAAGAGCAAACATAATGCAAAGAAAATTCAACCTACTTCCTCAAACTTTCAGCAGCATCTTTCCTTTCAACACATATGAAATTGAAATTAATAAGAACTCGACCTCGCACTCAAGCCAATTTGTAGTTTCACCATGAACAACATCCGTCTCAAGAGCAGAGATGCTGTTAATGATTTTTGTCATTAATTTCCTCATTAATGCCATCTATTGACACTGGACTGCATCATTTCACACATTGTAAACACACTTTCATTGAATGGTGTTTTAACCAATGGGCTGTTTTCAAAGGAGGCATGCTTGATGTATATACATTTCATTATTTTGATTTGTATCCTAGAAATTATTACCTGAATACACCTTAACCAGTACATTGAAAAGTTGGCTTTACATACAAGATAAACTTATCATGAACTCAGACTCACAGGGGGTTGGCCAAGGAGGTGTAGTGGTTCCCGTCACTGAAGTTGTACTTGGTGCTATGATGAAGAAAGGATATCAGGAAGTATTAATTATTCAAAGGAATGCAACATATTTAAAAAAAAACTATCGGCATGGTCCTTTCTTTTTTTTTTTTTTTTTTTTTTTTTTAATTTTTATTTATTAGAAGTACATTACATTACAACCACATACATTAATACTCGTCATTTATATCTTCTTACAATTAATGTACTCCCATTATTTATTTTTTTACACTAGAAAAAGAAAAGATTGAAAGAAAGAAGAAAGTGAAGGAAAAAGTGCAAGTGTAGAAAAGTGTAGAAAATGTAACAACAAAAAAGGACGAAGACCCTATAAGAGCGAAATTAAAAACAAAAAGAAAAAGAGTTAAGAAATAGGCCCTAAGAAAAGAAAAGAGAAAGAGAAAAAAAGAGAAACAAATGTTTTTTTTTGAGCATCACGTAAATAGGACATACCAACTCTTCAACTATCATCCCCCCTTACCTGACCTCAATTTTTTATTTTTTTAAAGTACTTTTGCACCCTATGTTTGTAATAATTCTATAAATGCAGACCACGTCAGGTGGAAGTGATCTGGTTTACCTGCTAGGAGGAGTCTTATCTCTTCTAGGTGTAATGTTTCAAACATATTTGAAATCCACATATTTATAGTTGGTATTGGAGCCTTCTTCCAAAATTTTAGAATTAGCTTTTTTCCAGTTATTAACCCATAGTCCATTAATTTCTTTTGAAACACATTTAGTTCTGGATCATCTTCCGTTATTCCGAAGATAATCCATTCTGTTTTGGGTATCAGTCTTGTTTTAAATAACTTTGTAAAGATTTCAAAAATTTCATTCCAAAATTTTTGAATTTTTGTACAGAAGACAAATGAGTGCGCTATAGTTGCTTCTTGGGATTGACATTTATCACAAATAGATGATACGTTTGGGAAAATTTTATGAATTTTAGTTTTCGAATAATATAATCTATGTAAAATTTTAAATTGTATTAAAGTGTGTCTTACATTAATCGAGCATTTATGCACGTTTAATAAGTATTCATTCCAACTTTCCTTTGAAATTTTAATAGCTAACTCTTGTTCCCAGTCTCTTCTGATACCCTCCGTAGGTGGTATTTGTACATTTAAAATAATATTATACAAGGCATGGTCCTTTCAACATGGAGGAAAAGGAAGAGTGCTTGTGTTTGGCGCAGCAGAGAAAAGATTATGTAAGGCTGAAGGACAACCCATACTTTTATCAATTCAGGAAATGAGCCTGCTTCTCGATTGTCCAAGTCCTTTGCAACAGCCCTTGGCTCCATTAACCATCCACTAACACTCTCTTTTATCTTGCACAATCAACCAAGTCTCTGATGAAGTCGCATCTCCTTAAAACCCTGTAGTCGTGACAATACCTTCACATTTTGTAAATGTGTCATCTTCATCTAATCATCATCGTTGAAAAGAATTTGATCTAAAACTTGATCAATGGCTCTTGGGCAAAGCATGCTGGCCAGTCAATTCAGAAATGACATTGATCTCATTTTGCTTATCTAGTCAGAACATGGCCAGTATTCTCAATTACACTTCCTATTTCATTGCAGACAGAAATATTCCAATATTCAGCAATGAACAGAGATTCCATGACCTCAATAATCCTACACCTTTACATCAATCACTTGGTTTTACACTTGAGACAAACTTGGGAAGTTCTGCTACTTACAAGTCGGGGATGTGCTTAGGGCTGGAGTGCTGCCGGTCCCTGCAGTTGTAGACGGCCCAGCGGTGGCTAGAGGATACCAAAGGGCAAACATAATTCAAAGAAAATTCAACCTACTTCCTCAAACTTTCAGCAGCATCTTTCCTTTCAACACATATGAAATTGAAATTAATAAGAACTCGACCTCGCACTCAAGCCAATTTGTAGTTTCACCATGAACAACATCCGTCTCAAGAGCAGAGATGCTGTTAATGATTTTTGTCATTAATTTCCTCATTAATGCCATCTATTGACACTGGACTGCATCATTTCACACATTGTAAACACACTTTCATTGAATGGTGTTTTAACCAATGGGCTGTTTTCAAAGGAGGCATGCTTGATGTATATACATTTCATTATTCTGATTTGTATCCTAGAAATTATTACCTGAATACACCTTAACCAGTACATTGAAAAGTTGGCTTTACATACAAGATAAACTTATCATGAACTCAGACTCACAGGGGGTTGGCCAAGGAGGTGTAGTGGTTCCCGTCACTGAAGTTGTACTTGGTGCTATGATGAAGAAAGGATATCAGGAAGTATTAATTATTCAAAGGAATTCAACATATTTAAAAAAAAACTATCGGCATGGTCCTTTCAACATGGAGGAAAAGGAAGAGTGTTTGTGTTTGGCGCAGCAGAGAAAAGATTATGTAAGGCTGAAAGACAACCCATACTTTTATCATTTCAGGAAATGAGCCTGCTTCTCGATTGTGCAAGTTCTTTGCAACAGCCCTTGGCTCCATTAACCATCCACTAACACTCTCTTTTATCTTACACAATCAACCCAGTCTCTGATGAAGTCGCATCTGCTTAAAACCCTGTAGTCGTGACAATACCTTCACATTTTGTAAATGTGTCATCTTCATCTATTCATCATCGTTGAAAAGAATTTGATCTAAAACTTAATCAATGGCTCTTGGGCAAAGCATGCTGGCCAGTCAATTCAGAAATGACATTGATCTCATTTTGCTTATCTAGTCAGAACATGGCCAGTATTCCCAATTTAATTTTCTATTTAATTGCAGACACAAATATTCCAATATTCAGCAATGAACATGACCTCAATAACCCCATGACCTCAATAACCCTACACCTTTACATCAATCACTTGGTTTTACACAAGACAAACTTGGGAAGATCACTTTCAATATATTTGAAAATTAAATTAATACGCACACGATGCAACAGAGAAAAGATTTCAACAAGCAAGTAGTCAGTTTATCTGTCATATCAGTAAATGAAGCAGTTTTTCAATTATGTAAGCTCATCGCAACACCTTTACCCACCCACTGCCTCTTCCCTGTATTTTGCACATTCGCCCTCTGCATCAGGTTGCCACTCTTCCTTTATATTTCATTGTGCTGACAATTCCTGCTGCACCACACTTACCACAGACCCCACATCTCCAAATGTGGCATCACCAACATTTGCCCATTACCCTGAATGCCTGACATTTGACACTTGACATTTGTTTTCAAAATCACGAATGTATTGCTGGATGTCAAAGAATTTGATCAAGAAATATTGTATTGTATTGTATTGTATTGTATATCTTTATTGTCATTTCCTGAGTATTCGCATACCCAGAGGAAACAAAAAAACGTTCCTCAACCAGTGTCCATTTCAGTGTGCAGTAAAAAATAAATAGAAGTAAAAATACATATATCATGAACAAATTAACACTCTACTAAACATCAACAGGCGTTCCGATCGGCAGTGGCACGACAGTGGCTCTGCTGCAGTGTGTCCAGGTTGATGGTTGGTGCACGATACTTTGGCAGTGGGCAAAGTCCGTTTATCAGTCTTATAACCTGCGGGAAGAAGCTGAGGAGCATCCTGCTGGTTTTGCACCTAATGCTCCGGTACCTCCTCCCAGATGGCAGGATGGAGAACATGTGATGCGATGGGTGGTAGGGGTCTTTGATGATGGAGATGGCTCTGCTGATACATCTCTTCCTGTATATGTCCAGCAGGAAAGGGAGTGGAGCACCAATAATCCTGGTGGCGGTCTTCACAATCCTGTCTAGTTGGTGCCGTTCGTACGCCTTGCAGCTCCCGAACCAGGAAGTGATGCCGTAGGTTAATGTGCTCTCGATTGTCCCCCTATAAAAAGTTCGTAGGTGTGTAGTGGGGAGACCTGCTTTACGTAGTCTTCGGAAAGGGTGTAGTCGCTGCTGGGCTCTCTTGACCAGTGCTGTGGTGTTGGTTGTGGACGTCAGGTCATCTGACAGGTGGAGCCCTAGGAACTTCACGCTGTTGACCCTTTCCACATCAGCTCCATCGATGTGCAGAGGTGTATGGTGTTGTTTTCCCGCCCTCCTGAAGTCAACCACCATCTCCTTAGTTTTTCCCACGTTGAGAATGAGGTTGTGGGATTTGCACCATCCTGTGAGCAGCTCCACCTCCATCCTGTACGCCGACTCATCATTGTCACTGATGAGACCCACCACTGTTGTGTCATCAGCGAACTTGTTGATGAAGTTGTTGTTGAGTCTAGCAGTACAGTTGTGTGTTAGCAGACTAAACAGCAGGGGGTTTAGGACACAGCCTTGGGGCGAGCCAGTGCTCACGGCTATGGTTTTTGATGTCCGGCCCTGCAGCTCTGCGTGGGTTGATGCTGGCAAAGGCCTTTTTAACTCCGGCTGCAGACAGCCTGAGCAACTGGTCACTGGGAGATGGCAGTAGTGCACGTGTCTGGGTGCTGTTTTCAACCTCAAACCGTGCGTAGAACTCGTTCAGTTCATCTGGTAGAGAGGGGTCGTTTTGGCATATCCGCAGCGGGGGGGGCTTGTAGTCAGTGATGGTATGAAATCCCTGCCACAAGCGACGTGTGTCTTTGTCATTTGCGAAGTGGCTATTAAGTTTTTGTCCATACAGCCTCTTCGCTTCCCTGATCCCCCGGGATAGGTTACTCCTTGCCAGTTTGTATGCTGTGTTGTCCCCAGATTTGAATGCAGCATTCCGGATTCTCAGTAGGGAACACACTTCCCCAGTTAGCCAAGGTTTCTGATTGGCACGCCTCCTGACGGTTTTTACCACCGTTACATCATCAATGCATTTATTGATGTATCCGATGACGGATTCTGTGTATTCTTGGAGGTTGATGCTACTGTCATCTGTTACTGCCTCTCTGAAAATGGCCCACTGTGTGGTTTCAAAACAGTCTTGTAGTGCTGCGGTGGCTCCCTGTTGCCATGTTCTGACTTCTTTGACCGTTGGCCTGTCCTGTTTCACCCTGGGTCTGTATGCATATATCACATGGTGTTCACCTGGGATGTGGTATTTGCTGCAGTTGTAGTAATGCCTGTTCCTTCAGTGGGGTTATGCCCCACAGATCAAATAGTATAAGAAATTATAATAATTATAGTTGAGTGAAAGACTGTCATTTTTGTATGCACGATAATCATAACATGAATTCAATGACATATACAATAGACGAGTGGAGTGAATGAATCCATCATTTTTCCTGTTGCTGTGTTCACACTTTTTATCGCAATCCTTTGGGCCTGTTATGACTGACCTGGGGGCTAAATGGGCACTCAAGCCAAATTGTAGTTTCACCATTAACAACATTCGTCTCAAGAGCGGAGACGCAGATAATGATATTTGTCATCAATTTCCAGATTAATGCCAAGAATTGACACTGTTCAGTAAGAAGACTGCATAATTTCTCACATTGTAAACCACCCTTACAGTGAATGGTGTTTTTACCAATGGGCTGTTTTCAAAGGAGATATGCTTGATGTATATATATTTCATTATTCTGATTTGCATTCTAGAAATTATTACCTGAATACACCTTCACCAGCACATTGAAAGGTTGGCTTTACATACAATAATAATAATAATAATAATAATCATTTTATTTACTGGCGCCTTTCTAAAACCCAAGGACACCTTACAATGCATAGAATCACAACAAAACAAAAAAACACATAATCGGAATAAATTAAATTTAAAAAAAAAAAAAAAAAAAAAAAAAAAAACAAGATAAACTTATCATGAACGGTGACTTACAGATGGTGGTTGGGCCAGGAGGTGTAGTGGTCCCCGTCACTGAAGTTGTACTTGGTGCTGCGATGAAGAAAGGATATCAGGAAGCATTAATTACTCAAAGGAATTCAACACTTCACATTTTGCATATGTTCCATGTCTCTAAATGTGTCATCTTCATCTACTCATCATCGTTGAAAAGAATTTGATCTAAAACTTGATCAATGGCTCTTGGGCAAAGCATGCTGGCCAGTCAATTCAGAAATGACATTGATCTCATTTTGCTTATCTAGTCAGAACAAGGCCAGTATTCCCAATTAAACTTCCTATCTCATTGCTGACTTTCAAAGAAATTCAGAAGACACAAATATTCCAATATTCAGCAATGAACCTAGATCCCATGACCTCAAAACACCTGCACTTTTACATCAATTACTTGGTTTGACACTTGAGACAAACTTGGGAAGAGCTGCTACTTACAAGTCGGGGATGTGCTTGGGGCTGGAGTGCTGCCAGTCCCTGCAGTTGTAGATGGCCCAGCGGTGGCTAGAGGATATCAAAGAGCAAAAATTATTCAAAGAAAATTCAACCTACTTCCTCAAACTTTCATCAGGATCTTTCCTTTCAAAACATATGAAATTGAAATTAATAAGAATTCGACCTCGCAGAGAAAAGATCGCAACAGGTGAGTAGTCAGTTTATATTTTTGTCATTTCAGTAAATGAATCTGTTTTTCAATTATGTAAAACAGCTATTTACACCTTTACCCTCCCACATCCACTTCCTTGTATTTTGAGTATTCACCCACTGCATCATGTTGTCACTCTTCCCTTAAATTCCATTGTAGTGACAATTCCTGCTGCACCACACTTACCACAGATTCCCACATCTCCAAATGTGGCATCACTAACATTTACCCATTACCCTGAATGCCTGTAACCTGAAACATTATCTTTGGAACTTGGTCAAAAGATGCTGCATAGCCACCTCAGAAATGTCCACGTTCTCCATTTTCTAACCTCGTCAAAATTTGCTCAGTATTTGACATTTGTTTTCCAAATCAATAATGTATTGCTGGATGTCAAAGAATTTGATCTGGAAATACATATATCACATCGTGTTCACTCGGTTTGTGGTTTTTGCTGCAGTTGTAGTAATACCCGTTCCTTCAGTGGGGTTGTGCCCCACAGGTCAAATAGTATAAGAAATGATAATAATTATACTTGAGTGAGTGACTGTCATTTTTGTATGAATGCTAATCATAACATGGTCTCAATGAAATATACAATATTCTCAAGCGAGGACGAGTGGAGCGAATGAATCCATCATTTTTCCTGTTGCTGTGTTCACACTTTCTATCGCAATGCTTTGGGCCTGTAATGACTGACCTGGGGGCTAAATGGGCACCCAAGCCAATTTGTAGTTTCACCATTAACAACATCTGTCTCAAGAGGGGAGATGCTGTTAATGATATTTGTCATCAATTTCCTCATTAATCCCATCCATTGACACGGGACTGCATCATTTCACACATTGTAAACACACTTTCATTAAATGGTGTTGTAACCAATGGGCTGTTTTCAAAGGAGGCATGCTTGATGTACATACACTTCATTATTCTGATTTGTATCCTAGAAATTATTACCTGAATACACCTTAACCAGTACATTGAAAAGTTGGCTTTACATACAAGATAAACTTATCATGAACCAGACTCACAGGTGGTTGGTCCAGGAGGTGTAGTTGTTCCCGTCACTGAAGTTGTACTTGGTGCTGTGATGAAGAAAGGATATCAGGAAGCATTAATTATTCAAAGGAATTCAACACATTAAAAAAAAACTATCGGCATGATCCTTTCAACATGGAGGAAAAGGAAGAGGGTCTGTGTTTGGCACAGCAGAGAAAAGATTATGTAAGGCTGAAAGACAACCCATACTTTTATCATTTCAGGAAATGAGCCTGCTTCTCGATTGTGTAAGTCCTTTGCAACAGCCCTTATCTCCGTTAACCATCCACTAGCACTCTCTTTTATCTTGCACAATCAACCCAGTCTCTGATGAAGCCGCAACTCCTTTATACCCTGTAGTCGTGACAATACCTTCACATTTTGTAAATGTGTCATCTTCATCTATTCATCATCGTTGAAAAGAATTTGATCTAAAACTTGATCAATGGCTCTTGGGCAAAGCATGCTGGCCAGTCAATTCAGAAATGACATTGATCTCATTTTGCTTATCTAGTCAGAACATGGCCAGTATTCTCAATTACACTTCCTATTTCATTGCAGACACAAATATTCCAATATTCAGCAATGAACAGAGATTCCATGACCTCAATAACCCTACACCTTTACATCAATCATTTGGTTTTACTCTTAAGACAAACTTGGGAAGTTCTGCTACTTACAAGTTGGGGATGTGCTTAGGGCTGGAGTGCTGCCGGTCCCTGCAGTTGTAGATGGCCCAGCGGTGGCTAGAGGATACCAAAGAGCAAACATTATTCAAAGAAAATTCAACCTACTTCCTCAAACTTTCAGCAGCATCTTTCCTTTCAACACATATGAAATTGAAATTAATAAGAACTCGACCTCGCACTCAAGCCAATTTGTAGTTTCACCATGAACAACATCCGTCTCAAGAGCGGAGATGCTGTTAATGATATTTGTCATCAATTTCCTCATTAATGCCATCAATTGACACTGGACTGCATCATTTCACACATTGTAAACACACTTTCATTGAATGGTGTTTTAACCAATGGGCTGTTTTCAAAGGAGGCATGCTTGATGTATATACATTTCATTATTCTGATTTGTATCCTAGAAATTATTACCTGAATACACCTTAACCTGTACATTGAAAAGTTGGCTTTACATACAAGATAAACATATCATGAACTCAGACTCACAGGTGGTTGGCCAAGGAGGTGTAGTGGTTCCCGTCACTGAAGTTGTACTTGGTGCTATGATGAAGAAAGGATATCAGGAAGTATTATTTATTCAAAGGAATTCAACATATTTTAAAAAAAACTATCGGCATGGTCCTTTCAACATGGAGGAAAAGGAAGAGTATTTGTGTTTGGCGCAGCAGAGAAAAGATTATGTAAGGCTGAAAGACAACCCATACTTTTATCATTTCAGGAAATGAGCCTGCTTCTCGATTGTGCAAGTCCTTTGCAACAGCCCTTGGCTCCATTAACCATCCACTAACACTCTCTTTTATCTTGCACAATCAACCCAGTCTCTGATGAAGTCACATCTCCTTAAAACCTTGTAGTCATGACAATACCTTCACATTTTGTAAATGTGTCATCTTCATCTATTCATCATCGTTGAAAACAATTTGATCTAAAACTTGATCAATTGCTCTTGGGCAAAGCATGCTGGCCAGTCAATTCAGAAATGACATTGATCTCATTTTCCTTATCTAGTCAGAACATGGCCAGTATTCTCAATTACACTTCCTATTTCATTGCAGACACAAATATTCCAATATTCAGCAATGAACAGAGATTCCATGACCTCAAAAATCCTACACCTTTACATCAATCACTTGGTTTTACACTTGAGACAAACTTGGGAAGATCTGCTACTTACAAGTCGGGGATGTGCTTAGGGCTGGAGTGCTGCCGGTCCCTGCAGTTGTAGATGGCCCAGCGGTGGCTAGAGGATACCAAAGAGCAAACATTATTCAAAGAAAATTCAACCTACTTCCTCAAACTTTCAGCAGCATCTTTCCTTTCAACACATATGAAATTGAAATTAATATGAACTCGACCTCGCACTCAAGCCAATTTGTAGTTTCACCATGAACAACATCCGTCTCAAGAGCGGAGATGCTGTTAATGATATTTGTCATCAATTTTCTCATTAATCCCATCAATTGACACTGGACTGCATCATTTCACACATTGTAAACACACTTTCATTGAATGGTGTTTTAACCAATGGGCTGTTTTCAAAGGAGGCATGCTTGATGTATATACATTTCATTATACTGATATGTATCCTAGAAATTATTACCTGAATACACCTTAAACAGTACATTGAAAAGTTGGCTTTACATACAAGATAAACTTATCATGAACTCAGACTCACAGGTGGTTGGCCAAGGAGGTGTAGTGGTTCCCGTCACTGAAGTTGTACTTGGTGCTATGATGAAGAAAGGATATCAGGAAGAATTAATTATTCAAAGGAATTCAACATATTTTTTAAAAAACTATCGGCATGGTCCTTTCAACATGGAGAAAAAGGTAGAGTGTTTGTGTTTGGCGCAGCAGAGAAAAGATTATGTAAGGCTGAAAGACAACCCATACTTTTATCATTTCAAGAAATGAGCCTGCTTCTCGATTGTGCAAGTCCTTTGCAACAGTCCTTGGCTCCATTAACCATCCACTAACACTCTCTTTTATCTTGCACAATCAACCCAGTATCTGATGAAGTCGCATCTCCTTAAAACCCTGTAGTCGTGATAATACCTTCACATTTTGTAAATGTGTCATCTTCATCTATTCATCATCGTTGAAAAGAATTTGATCTAAAACTTGATCAATGACTCTTGGGCAAAGCATGCTGGCCAGTCAATTCAGAAATGACATTGATCTCATTTTGCTTATCTAGTCAGAACATGGCCAGTATTCTCAATTACATTTCCTATTTCATTGCTGATTTTCATAGAATTTCAGAAGACACAAATATTCCAATATTCAGCAATGAACCTAGATCCCAAGTCCTCAAAACACCTGTACCTTTACATCAATTACTTGGTTTTACACTTGAGACAAACTTGGGAAGATCTGCTACTTACAAGTCGGGGATGTGCTTGGGGCTGGAGTGCTGCCTGTCCCTGCAGTTTTAGATGGCCCAGCGGTGGCTAGAGGATACCAAAGAGCAAAAATTATTCAAAGAAAATTTAACCTACATCCTCAAACTTTCAGCAGGATCTTTCCTTTCAAAACATATGAAATTGAAATTAATAAGCACTCGACCTCACACAGAAAAGATCGCAACAGGTGAGTAGTCAATTTAAATTTTTGTCTTTTCAGTAAATGAATCTGTTTTTCAATTATGTAAAACAGCTATTTACACCTTTACCCACCCACATCCACTTCCTTGTATTTTGAGTATTCACCCACTGCATCATGTTGTCACTCTTCCTTTAAATTCCATTGTAGTGACAATTCCTGCTGCACCACACTTACCACAGATTCCCACATCTCCAAATGTGGCATCACTAACTTTTGCCCATTACCCTGAATGCCTGTAACCTGAAACATTATCTTTGGAACTTGGTCAAAAGATGCTGCATAGCCACCTCAGAAATGTCCACGTTCTCCATTTTCTAACCCCGTCAGAATTTGCTCAGTATTTGACATTTGTTTTCCAAATCAATAATGTATTGCTGGATGTCAAAGAATTTGATCTGGAAATACATATATCACATCGTGTTCACTCGGTTTGTGGTTTTTGCTGCAGTTGTAGTAATGCCCGTTCCTTCAGTGGGGTTGTGCCCCACAGGTCAAATAGTATAAGAAATGATAATAATTATAATTGAGTGAGTGACTGTCATTTTTGTATGACTGCTACTCATAACATGGTCTCAATGAAATATACAATATTCTCAAGCGAGGATGAGTGGAGTGAATGAATCCATCATTTTTCCTGTTGCTGTGTTCACACTCTTTATCGCAATGCTTTGGGCCTGTAATGACTGACCTGGGGGCTAAATGGGCACTCAAGCCAATTTGTAGTTTCACCATTAACAACATCTGTCTCAAGAGGGGAGATGCTGTTAATGATATTTGTCATCAATTTCCTCATTAATCCCATCCATTGACACTGGACTGCATCATTTCACACATTGTAAACACACTTTCATTAAATGGTGTTGTAACCAATGGGCTGTTTTCAAAGGAGGCATGCTTGATGTATATACACTTCATTATTCTGATTTGTATCCTAGAAATTATTACCTGAATACACCTTAACCAGTACATTGAAAAGTTGGCTTTACATACAAGATAAACTTATCATGAACCAGACTCACAGGTGGTTGGTCCAGGAGGTGTAGTTGTTCCCGTCACTGAAGTTGTACTTGGTGCTGTGATGAAGAAAGGATATCAGAAGCATTAATTATTCAAAGGAATTCAACACATTTTTTTTTAAAATATTGGCATGATCCTTTCAACATGGAGGAAAAGGAAGAGGATCTGTGTTTGGCACAGCAGAGAAAAGATTATGTAAGGCTGAAAGACAACCAATACTTTTATCATTTCAGGAAATGAGCCTGCTTCTCGATTGTGTAAGTCCTTTGCAACAGCCCTTATCTCCATTAACCATCCATTAGCACTCTCTTTTATCTTGCACAATCAACCCAGTCTCTGATGAAGCCGCAACTCCTTTATACCCTGTAGTCGTGACAATCCCTCCACATTTTGCATATGTTCCATGTCTCTGAATGAGTCATCTTCATCTATTCATCATCATGTTGAAAATAATTTGATCTAAAACTTGATCAATGGCACTTGGGCAAAGCATGCTGGCCAGTCAATACAGAAATGACATTGATCTCATTTTGCTTACCTAGTCAGAACATGCCTAGTATTCCCAATTTAATTTCCTATTTCATTGCAGACATAAATATTCCAATATTCAGCAATGAACAGAGATTCCATGACCTCAATAACCCTACACCTTTACATCAATCACTTGGTTTTACACTTGAGACAAACTTGGGAAGTTCTGCTACTTACAAGTCGGGGATGTGCTTAGGGCTGGAGTGCTGCCGGTCCCTGCAGTTGTAGATGGCCCAGCGGTGGCTAGAGGATACCAAAGAGCAAACATTATTCAAAGAAAATTCAACCTACTTCCTCAAACTTTCAGCAGCATCTTTCCTTTCAACACATATGAAATTGAAATTAATAATAACTCGACCTCGCACTCAAGCCAATTTGTAGTTTCACCATGAACAACATCCGTCTCAAGAGCGGAGATGCTGTTAAGGATATTTGTCATCAATTTTCTCATTAATGCCATCAATTGACACTGGACTGCATCATTTCACACATTGTAAACACACTTTCATTGAATGGTGTTTTAACCAATGGGCTGTTTTCAAAGGAGGCATGCTTGATGTATATACATTTCATTATTCTGATATGTATCCTAGAAATTATTACCTGAATACACCTTAAACAGTACATTGAAAAGTTGGCTTTACATACAAGATAAACTTATCATGAACTCAGACTCACAGGTGGTTGGCCAAGGAGGTGTAGTGGTTCCCGTCACTGAAGTTGTACTTGGTGCTATGATGAATAAAGGATATCAGGAAGAATTAATTATTCAAAGGAATTCAACATATTTAAAAAAAAACTATCGGCATGGTCCTTTCAACATGGAGAACAAGATAGAGTGTTTGTGTTTGGCGCAGCAGAGAAAAGATTATGTAAGGCTGAAAGACAACCCATACTTTTATAATTTCAAGAAATGAGCCTGCTTCTCGATTGTGCAAGTCCTTTGCAACAGCCCTTGGCTCCATTAACCATCCACTAACACTCTATTTTATCTTGCACAATCAACCCAGTATCTGATGAGGTCGCATCTCCTTAAATCCCTGTAGTCGTGACAATCCCTTCACATTTTGTAAATGTGTCATCTTCATCTATTCATCATCGTTGAAAAGAATTTGATCTAAAACTTGATCAATGGCTCTTGGGCAAAGCATGCTGGCCAGTCAATTCAGTAATGACATTGATCTCATTTTGCTTATCTAGTCAGAACATGGCCAGTATTCTCAATTACATTTCCTATTTCATTGCTGACTTTCATAGAATTTCAGAAGACACAAATATTCCAATATTCAGCAATGAACCTAGATCCCAAGTCCTCAAAACACCTGCACCTTTACATCAATTACTTGGTTTTACACTTGAGACAATCTTGGGAAGATCTGCTACTTACAAGTCGGGGATGTGCTTGGGGCTGGAGTGCTGCCTGTCCCTGCAGTTGTAGATGGCCCAGCGGTGGCTAGAGGATACCAAAGAGCAAAAATTATTCAAAGAAAATTTAACCTACATCCTCAAACTTTCAGCAGGATCTTTCCTTTCAAAAAATATGAAATTGAAATTAATAAGAACTCGACCTCGCACAGAAACGATCGCAACAGGTGAGTAGTCAGTTTATATTTTTGTCTTTTCCGTAAATGAATCTGTTTTTCAATTATGTAAAACAGCTATTTACACCTTTACCCACCCACATCCACTTCCTTGTATTTTGAGTATTCACCCACTGCATCATGTTGTCACTCTTCCTTTAAATTCCATTGTAGTGACAATTCCTGCTGCACCACACTTACCACAGATTCCCACATCTCCAAATGTGGCATCACTAACTTTTGCCCATTACCCTGAATGCCTGTAACCTGAAACATTATCTTTGGAACTTGGTCAAAAGATGCTGCATAGCCACCTCAGAAATGTCCACGTTCTCCATTTTCTAACCTCGTCAGAATTTACTCAGTATTTGACATTTGTTTTCCAAATCAATAATGTATTGCTGGATGTCAAAGAATTTGATCTGGAAATACATATATCACATCGTGTTCACTCGGTTTGTGGTTTTTGCTGCAGTTGTAGTAATGCCCGTTCCTTCAGTGGGTTTGTGCCCCACAGGTCAAATAGTATAAGAAATGATAATAATTATAATTGAGTGAGTGACTGTCATTTTTGTATGAATGATAATCATAACATGGTCTCAATGAAATATACCATATTCTCAAGCGAGGACGAGTGGAGTGAATGAATCCATCATTTTTCCTGTTGCTGTGTTCACACTTTTTATCGCAATGCTTTGGGCCTGTAATGACTGACCTGGGGGCTAAATGGGCACCCAAGCCAATTTGTAGTTTCACCATTAACAACATCTGTCTCAAGAGGGGAGATGCTGTTAATGATATTGTCATCAATTTCCTCATTAATCCCATCCATTGACACTGGACTGCATCATTTCACACATTGTAAACACACTTTCATTAAATGGTGTTGTAACCAATGGGCTGTTTTCAAAGGAGGCATGCTTGATGTATATACACTTCAATATTCTGATTTGTATCCTGGAAATTATTACCTGAATACACCTTAACCAGTACATTGAAAAGTTGGCTTTACATACAAGATAAACTTATCATGAACCAGACTCACAGGTGGTTGGTCCAGGAGGTGTAGTTGTTCCCGTCACTGAAGTTGTACTTGGTACTGTGATGAAGAAAGGATATCAGGAAGCATTAATTATTCAAAGGAATTCAACACATTAAAAAAAAACTATCGGCATGATCCTTTCAACATGGAGGAAAAGGAAGAGGGTCTGTGTTTGGCACAGCAGAGAAAAGATTATGTAAGGCTGAAAGAAAAACCCATACTTTTATCATTTCAGGAAATGAGCCTGCTTCTAGATTGTGTAAGTCCTTTGCAACAGCCCTTATCTCCGTTAACCATCCACTAGCACTCTCTTTTATCTTGCACAATCAACCCAGTCTCTGATGAAGCCGCAACTCCTTTATACCCTGTAGTCGTGACAATACCTTCACATTTTGTAAATGTGTCATCTTCATCTATTCACCATCGTTGAAAAGAATTTGATCTAAAACTTGATCAATGGCTCTTGGGCAAAGCATGCTGGCCAGTCAATTCAGAAATGACATTGATCTCATTTTGCTTATCTAGTCAGAACATGGCCAGTATTCTCAATTACACTTCCTATTTCATTGCAGACACAAATATTCCAATATTCAGCAATGAACAGAGATTCCATGACCTCAATAATCCTACACCTTTACATCAATCACTTGGTTTTACACTTGAGACAAACTTGGGAAGTTCTGCTGCTTACAAGTCGGGGATGTGCTTAGGGCTGGAGTGCTGCCGGTCCCTGCAGTTGTAGATGGCCCAGCGGTGGCTAGAGGATACAAAAGAGCAAACATTATTCAAAGAAAATTCAACCTACATCCTCAAACTTTCAGCAGCATCTTTCCTTTCAACACATATGAAATTGAAATTAATAAGAACTCGACCTCGCACTCAAGCCAATTTGTAGTTTCACCATGAACAACATCCGTCTCAAGAGCGGAGATGCTGTTAATGATATTTGTCATCAATTTCCTCATTAATGCCATCAATTGACACTGGACTGCATCATTTCACACATTGTAAACACACTTTCATTGAATGGTGTTTTAACCAATGGGCTGTTTTCAAAGGAGGCATGCTTGATGTATATACATTTCATTATTCTGATTTGTATCCTAGAAATTATTACCTGAATACACCTTAACCTGTACATTGAAAAGTTGGCTTTACATACAAGATAAACTTATCATGAACTCAGACTCACAGGTGGTTGGCCAAGGAGGTGTAGTGGTTCCCGTCACTGAAGTTGTACTTGGTGCTATGATGAAGAAAGGATATCAGGAAGTATTAATTATTCAAACAAATTCAACATATTAAAAAAAAAACTATCGGCATGGTCCTTTCAACATGGAGGAAAAGGAAGAGTGTTTGTGTTTGGCGCAGCAGAGAAAAGATTATGTAAGGCTGAAAGACAACCCATACTTTTATCATTTCAGGAAATGAGCCTGCTTCTCAATTGTGCAAGTCCTTTGCAACAGCCCTTGGCTCCATTAACCATCCACTAACACTCTCTTTTATCTTGCACAATCAACCCAGTCTCTGATGAAGTCACATCTCCTTAAAACCCTGTAGTCGTGACAATACCTTCACATTTTGTAAATGTGTCATCTTCATCTATTCATCATCGTTGAAAAGAATTTGATCTAAAACTTGATCAATGGCTCTTGGGCAAAGCATGCTGGCCAGTCAATTCAGAAATGACATTGATCTCATTTTGCTTATCTAGTCAGAACATGGCCAGTATTCTCAATTACACTTCCTATTTCATTGCAGACACAAATATTCCAATATTCAGCAATGAACAGAGATTCCATGACCTCAAAAATCCTACACCTTTACATCAATCACTTGGTTTTACACTTGAGACAAACTTGGGAAGTTCTGCTACTTACAAGTCGGGGATGTGCTTAGGGCTGGAGTGCTGCCGGTCCCTGCAGTTGTAGATGGCCCAGCGGTGGCTAGAGGATACCAAAGAGCAAACATTATTCAAAGAAAATTCAACCTACTTCCTCAAACTTTCAGCAGGATCTTTCCTTTCAAAACATATGAAATTGAAATTAATAAGAACTCGACCTCGCATAGAAAAGATCGCAACAGGTGAGTAGTCAATTTATATTTTTGTCTTTTCAGTAAATGAATCTGTTTTTCAATTATGTAAAACAGCTATTTACACCTTTACCCACCCACATCCACTTCCTTGTATTTTGAGTATTCACCCACTGCATCATGTTGTCACTCTTCCTTTAAATTCCATTGTAGTGACAATTCCTGCTGCACCACACTTACCACAGATTCCCACATCTCCAAATGTGGCATCACTAACTTTTGCCCATTACCCTGAATGCCTGTAACCTGAAACATTATCTTTGGAACTTGGTCAAAAGATGCTGCATAGCCACCTCAGAAATGTCCACGTTCTCCATTTTCTAACCTCGTCAGAATTTGCTCAGTATTTGACATTTGTTTTCCAAATCAATAATGGATTGCTGGGTGTCAAAGAATTTGATCTGGAAATCCATATATCACATCGTGTTCACTCGGTTTGTGGTTTTTGCTGCAGTTGTAGTAATGCCCGTTCCTTCAGTGGGGTTGTGCCCGACAGGTCAAATAGTATAAGAAATGATAATAATTATAATTGAGTGAGTGACTGTCATTTTTGTATGAATGCTAATCATAACATGGTCTCAATGAAATATACAATATTCTCAAGCGAGGACGAGTGGAGTGAATGAATCCATCATTTTTCCTGTTGCTGTGTTCACACTTTTTATCGCAATGCTTTGGGCCTGTAATGACTGACCTGGGGGCTAAATGGGCACTCAAGCCAATTTGTAGTTTCACCATGAACAACATCTGTCTCAAGAGCGGAGGTGCTGTTAATGATATTTGTCACCAATTTCCTCATTAATGCCATCAATTGACACTGGACTGCATCATTTCACACATTGTAAACACACTTTCATTAAATGGTGTTTTAACCAATGGGCTGTTTTCAAAGGAGGCATGCTTGATGTATATACATTTCATTATTCTGATTTGTATCCTAGAAATTATTACCTGAATACACCTTAACCTGTACATTGAAAAGTTGGCTTTACATACAAGATAAACTTATCATGAACTCAGACTCACAGGTGGTTGGCCAAGGAGGTGTAGTGGTTCCCGTCACTGAAGTTGTACTTGGTGCTATGATGAAGAAAGGATATCAGGAAGTATTAATTATTCAAAGGAATTCAACATATTTTTAAAAAAACTATCGGCATGGCCTTTCAACATGGAGGAAAAGGAAGAGTGTTTGTGTTTGGCGCAGCAGAGAAAAGATTATGTAAGGCTGAAAGACAACCCATACTTTTATCATTTCAGGAAATGAGCCTGCTTCTCGATTGTGCAAGTCCTTTGCAACAGCCCTTGGCTCCATTAACCATCCACTAACACTCTCTTTTATCTTGCACAATCAACCCAGTCTCTGATGAAGTCACATCTCCTTAAAACCCAGTAGTCGTGACAATACCTTCACATGTTGTAAATGTGTCATCTTCATCTATTCATCATCGTTGAAAAGAATTTGATCTAAAACTTGATCAATGGCACTTGGCAAAGCATGCTGGCCAGTCAATACAGAAATGACATTGAGCTCATTTTGCTTATCTAGTCAGAACATGGCCAGTATTCTCAATTACACTTCCTATTTCATTGCTGACTTTCATAGCATTTCAGAAGACACAAATATTCCAATATTCAGCAATGAACCTAGATCCCAAGTCCTCAAAACACCTGCACCTTTACATCAATTACTTGGTTTTACACTTGAGACAAACTTGGGAAGATCTGCTACTTACAAGTCGGGGATGTGCTTGGGGCTGGAGTGCTGCCTGTCCCTGCAGTTGTAGATGGCCCAGCGGTGGCTAGAGGATACCAAAGAGCAAAGATTATTCAAAGAAAATTTAACCTACTTCCTCAAACTTTCAGCAGGATCTTTCCTTTCAAAACATATGAAATTGAAATTAATAAGAACTCGACCTCGCAGAGAAAAGATCGCAACAGGTGAGTAGTCAGTTTATATTTTTGTCATTTCAGTAAATGAATCTGTTTTTCAATTATGTAAAACAGCTATTTACACCTTTACCCACCCACATCCACTTCTTTGTATTTTGAGTATTTACCCACTGCATCATGTTGTCACTCTTCCTTTAAATTCCATTGTAGTGACAATTCCTGCTGCACCACACTTACCACAGATTCCCACATCTCCAAATGTGGCATCACTAACATTTGCCCATTACCCTGAATGCCTGAAACCTGAAACATTATCTTTGGAACTTTGTCAAAAGATGCTGCATAGCCACCTCAGAAATGTCCATGTTCTCCATTTTCTAACCTCGTCAGAATTTGCTCAGTATTTGAAATTTGTTTTCCAAATCAATAATGTATTGCCGGATATCAAAGAATTTGATCTGGAAATACATATATCACGTCGTGTTCACTCGGTATGTGGTTTTTGCTGCAGTTGTAGTAATGCCCGTTCCTTCAGTGGGGTTGTGTCCCACAGGTCAAATAGTATAAGAAATGATAATAATTATAATTGAGTCAGTGACTGTCATTTTTGTATGAATGATAATCATAACATGGTCTCAATGAAATATACAATATTCTCAAGCGAGGACGAGTGGAGTGAATGAGTCCATCATTTTTCCTGTTGCTGTGTTCACACTCTTTATCGCAATGCTTTGGGCCTGTAATGACTGACCTGGGGGCTAAATGGGCACTCAAGCCAATTTGTAGTTTCACCATTAACAACATCTGTCTCAAGAGGGGAGATGCTGTTAATGATATTTGTCATCAATTTCCTCATTAATCCCATCCATTGACACTGGACTGCATCATTTCACACATTGTAAACACACTTTCATTAAATGGTGTTGTAACTAATGGGCTGTTTTCAAAGGAGGCATGCTTGATGTATATACACTTCATTATTCTGATTTGTATCCTAGAAATTATTACCTGAATACACCTTAACCAGTACATTGAAAAGTTGGCTTTACATACAAGATAAACGTATCATGAACCAGACTCACAGGTGGTTGGCCAAGGAGGTGTAGTGGTTCCCGTCACTGAAGTTGTACTCGGTGCTATGATGAAGAAAGGATATCAGGAAGTATTAATTATTCAAAGGAATTCAACATATTTAAAAAAAAACTATCGGCATGGTCCTTTCAACATGGAGGAAAAGGAAGAGTGTTTGTGTTTGGCGCCGCAGAGAAAAGATTATGTAAGGCTGAAAGACAACCCATACTTTTATCATTTCAGGAAATGAGCCTGCTTCTCGATTGTACAAGTCCTTTGCAACAGCCCTTGGCTCCATTAACCATCCACTAACACTCTCTTTTATCTTGCACAATCAACCCAGTCTCTGATGAAGTCGCATCTCCTTAAAACCCTGTAGTCGTGACAATACCTTCACATTTTGTAAATGTGTCATCTTCATCTATTCATCATCATTGAAAAGAATTTGATCTAAAACTTGATCAATTGCTCTTGGGCAAAGCATGCTTGCCAGTCAATTCAGAAATGACATTGATCTCATTTTGCTTATCTAGTCAGAACATGGCCAGTTTTCTCAATTACACTTCCTATTTCATTGCAGACACAAATATTCCAATATTCAGCAATGAGCAGAGATTCCATGACCTCAATAACCCTACACCTTTACATCAATCATTTGGTTTTACTCTGGAGACAAACTTGGGAAGTTCTGCTACTTACAAGTCGGGGATGTGCTTAGGGCTGGAGTGCTGCCGGTCCCTGCAGTTGTAGATGGCCCAGCGGTGGCTGGAGGATACCAAAGAGCAAACATTATTCAAAGAAAATTCAACCTACTTCCTCAAACTTTCAGCAGCATCTTTCCTTTCAACACATATGAAATTGAAATTAATAAGAACTCGACCTCGCACTCAAGCCAATTTGTAGTTTCACCATGAACAACATCCGTCTCAAGAGCGGAGATGCTGTTAATGATATTTGTCAACAATTTTCTCATTAATGCCATCAATTGACACTGGACTGCATCATTTCACACATTGTAAACACACTTTCATTGAATGGTGTTTTAACCAATGGTCTGTTTTCAAAGGAGGCATGCTTGATGTATATACATTTCATTATTCTGATATGTATCCTAGAAATTATTACCTGAATACACCTTAAACAGTACATTGAAAAGTTGGCTTTACATACAAGATAAACTTATCATGAACTCAAACTCACAGGTGGTTGGCCAAGGAGGTGTAGTGGTTCCCGTCACTGAAGTTGTACTTGGTGCTATGATGAAGAAAGGATATCAGGAAGAATTAATTATTCAAAGGAATTCAACATATTTAAAAAAAAACTATCGGCATGGTCCTTTCAACATGGATAAAAAGGTAGAGTGTTTGTGTTTGGCGCAGCAGAGAAAAGATTATGTAAGGCTGAAAGACAACCCATACTTTTATCATTTCAAGAAATGAGCCCGCTTCTCGATTGTGCAAGTCCTTTGCAACAGCCCTTGGCTCCATTAACCATCCACTAACACTCTCTTTTATCTTGCACAATCAACCCAGTCTCTGATGAGGTCACATCTCCTTAAAACCCTGTAGTCGTGACAATACCTTCACATTTTGTAAATGTGTCATCTTCATCTATTCATCATCGTTGAAAAGAATTTGATCTAAAACTTGATCAATGGCTCTTGCGCAAAGCATGCTGGCCAGTCAATTCAGAAATGACATTGATCTCATTTTGCTTATCTAGTCAGAACATGGCCAGTATTCTCAATTACATTTCCTATTTCATTGCTGACTTTCATAGAATTTCAGAAGACACAAATATTCCAATATTCAGCAATGAACCTAGATCCCAAGTCCTCAAAACACCTGCACCTTTACATCAATTACTTGGTTTTACACTTGAGACAATCTTGGGAAGATCTGCTACTTACAAGTCGGGGATGTGCTTGGGGCTGGAGTGCTGCCTGTCCCTGCAGTTGTAGATGGCCCAGCGGTGGCTAGAGGATACCAAAGAGCAAAAATTATTCAAAGAAAATTTAACCTACATCCTCAAACTTTCAGCAGGATCTTTCCTTTCAAAACATATGAAATTGAAATTAATAAGAACTCGACCTCGCACAGAAACGATCGCAACAGGTGAGTAGTCAGTTTATATTTTTGTCTTTTCCGTAAATGAATCTGTTTTTCAATTATGTAAAACAGCTATTTACACCTTTACCCACCCACATCCACTTCCTTGTATTTTGAGTATTCACCCACTGCATCATGTTGTCACTCTTCCTTTAAATTCCATTGTAGTGACAATTCCTGCTGCACCACACTTACCACAGATTCCCACATCTCCAAATGTGGCATCACTAACTTTTGCCCAGTACCCTGAATGCCTGTAACCTGAAACATTATCTTTGGAACTTGGTCAAAAGATGCTGCATAGCCACCTCAGAAATGTCCACGTTCTCCATTTTCTAACCTCGTCAGAATTTACTCAGTATTTGACATTTGTTTTCCAAATCAATAATGTATTGCTGGATGTCAAAGAATTTGATCTGGAAATACATATATCACATTGTGTTCACTCGGTTTGTGGTTTTTGCTGCAGTTGTAGTAATGCCCGTTCCTTCAGTGGGTTTGTGCCCCACAGGTCAAATAGTATAAGAAATGATAATAATTATAATTGAGTGAGTGACTGTCAATTTTGTATGAATGATAATCATAACATGGTCTCAATGAAATATACAATATTCTCAAGCGAGGACGAGTGGAGTGAATGAATCCATCATTTTTTCCTGTTGCTGTGTTCACACTTTTTATCGCAATGCTTTGGGCCTGTAATGACTGTCCTGGGGGCTAAATGGGCACCCAAGCCAATTTGTAGTTTCACCATTAACAACATCTGTCTCAAGAGGGGAGATGCTGTTAATGATATTTGTCATCAATTTCCTCATTAATGCCATCCATTGACACTGGACTGCATCATTTCACACATTGTAAACACACTTTCATTAAATGGTGTTGTAACCAATGGGCTGTTTTCAAATGAGGCATGCTTGATGTATATACACTTCATTATTCTGATTTGTATCCTAGAAATTATTACCTGAATACACCTTAACCAGTACATTGAAAAGTTGGCTTTACATACAAGATAAACATATCATGAACCAGACTCACAGGTGGTTGGGCCAGGAGGTGTAGTTGTTCCCGTCACTGAAGTTGTACTTGGTGCTGTGATGAAGAAAGGATATCAGGAAGCATTAATTATTCAAAGGAATTCAACACATTAAAAAAAAAACTATCGGCATGATCCTTTCAACATGGAGGAAAAGGATGAGGGTCTGTGTTTGGCACAACAGAGAAAAGATTATGTAAGGCTGAAAGATAACCCATACTTTTATCATTTCAGGAAATGAGCCTGTTTCTCGATTGTGTAAATCCTTTGCAACAGCCATTAACCATCCACTAGCACTCTCTTTTATCTTGCACAATCAACCCATTCTCTGATGAAGCCGCAACTCCTTTATACCCTGTAGTCGTGACAATCCCTCCACATTTTGCATATGTTCCATGTCTCTGAATGAGTCATCTTCATCTATTCATCATCATGTTGAAAAGATTTTGATCTAAAACTTGATCAATGGCAATTGGGCAAAGCATGCTGGCCAGTCAATACAGAAATGGCGTTGATCTCATTTTGGTTACCTAATCAGAACATGCCTAGTATTCCCAATTTAATTTCCTATTTCATTGCAGACACAAATATTCCAATATTCAGCAATGAACAGAGATTCCATGACCTCAATAACCCTACACCTTTACATCAATCACTTGGTTTTACACTTGAGACAAATTTGGGAAGTTCTGCTACTTACAAGTCGGGGATATGCTTAGGGCTGGAGTGCTGCCGGTCCCTGCAGTTGTAGATGGCCCAGCGGTGGCAAGAGGATACCAAAGAGCAAACATTATTCCAAGAAAATTCAACCTACTTCCTCAAACTTTCAGCAGCATCTTTCCTTTCAACACATATGATATTGAAATTAATAAGAACTCGACCTCGCACTCAAGCCAATTTCTAGTTTCACCATGAACAACATCCGTCTCAAGAGCAGAGATGCTGTTAATGATATTTGTCATCAATTTCCTCATTAATGCCATCAATTGACACTGGACTGCATCATTTCACACATTGTAAACACATTTTCATTGAATGGTGTTTTAACCAATGGGCTGTTTTCAAAGGAGGCATGCTTGATGTATATACATTTCATTATTCTGATTTGTATCCTAGAAATTATTACCTGAATACACCTTAACCAGTACATTGAAAAGTTGGCTTTACATACAAGATAAACTTATCATGAACTCAGACTCACAGGTGGTTGGCCAAGGAGGTGTAGTGGTTCCCGTCACTGAAGTTGTACTTGGTGCTATGATGAAGAAAGGATATCAGGAAGTATTAATTATTCAAAGGAATTCAACATATTTTTTTAAAAACTATCGGCATGGTCCTTTCAACATGGAGGAAAAGGAAGAGTGTTTGTCCTTTGCAACAGCCCTTGGCTCCATTAACCATCCACTAACACTCTCTTTTATCTTGCACAATCAACCCAGTCTCTGATGAAGTCGCATCTCCTTAAAACCCTGTAGTCGTGACAATACCTTCACATTTTGTAAATGTGTCATCTTCATCTATTCATCATCGTTGAAAAGAATTTGATCTAAAACTTGATCAATGGCTCTTGGGCAAAGCATGCTGGCCAGTCAATTCAGAAATGACATTGATCTCATTTTGCTTATCTAGTCAGAACATGGCCAGTATTCACAATTACACTTCCTATTTCATTGCAGACACAAATATTTCAATATTCAGCAAGGAACAGAGATTCCATGACCTCAATAATCCTAAACCTTTACATCAATCACTTGATTTTACACTTGAGACAAACTTGGGAAGTTCTGCTACTTACAAGTCGGGGATGTGCTTAGGGCTGGAGTGCTGCCGGTCCCTGCAGTTGTAGATGGCCCAGCGGTGGCTAGAGGATACCAAAGAGCAAACATTATTCAAAGAAAATTCAACCTACTTCCTCAAACTTTCAGCAGCATCTTTCCTTTCAACACATATGAAATTGAAATTAATAAGAACTCGACCTCGCACTTGTAGATGATATATGCATGTGCCTTCAATATAGTGACCTCATCACTACTAACCACTCCCCATATCACAAGTATAACTACAACCTCCCCACCCACAGATCGCTCTCTAGTTCCTGTGACAGACCACGTACAGCTAGTGCATTATGTAATGCTCCAGTATGAATAAAGATAGTAAAGTAACGATGTGTCGTTAGAACATCTTTACAAGGTGTCATACCTCTTACCTTGCGCCTCCTGTCTATCGGTTTATCATTTAATTTTGTCACAGTTTTTTGTTTCCCCAACCCTCTCATTTCCTCGTCATGGCCACTTCTGCCTGCAAGCCCGATGTGCTCGTTTTCGATTCTGACATTGCCCATCGATGGGATGTCTTCAGACGTGACTTTGACCACTATGTCACGATCGCTCATCCTGCCGCCACCCCAGAGCTCACAGCCTCTCTGCTTCTCAACTTGGCTGGTCCCGAGGCCCTGGCTCGGTCAGACTTCTTCGTCTACGCTGCGGGAGAATCTGCTCAGGACCCGGTATGTCTGTTGGCTAAGTTTACTGCAATTGTGACATTCCAACAAACTGCATCTTAGAACGTTTTAAACTGTTCGCGCAGCGTCAGCTCCCTGGGGAATCTGCAGAGAACTATGTCGCTGCGCTGCGGCACCTGGCCAGTCGGTGCCGCCTTAACACGCTGACCCCCGAGGAGATTATTAGGGACCTTCTGGTTTACGGTCTCCGCGACGATACGCTCAGGGCCGAACTTTTGCGGAGGCCCGATCTGACTTTTAACGATGCAATGCACGCCACTCGCTTGGCTGAGGCTGTTACCTCGGTGGTGTCACCGGCTGACCATGCTATTAACCTTGCCAGCACTTCCAGCCATCTGATGAACACGCCCCGGTCGCGACCCCCGGGGTCGCTCACTGCTCCAGGGGGACGTGCCCCGGTGTTCGAAACTGCTCCCAGGGGACGTGCCCGGCAAAGGTGCCCTAATTGTAACTTCACCACTCATCAATACAATGTATGCCCTGCCTTCGGTAAAATGTGTAATGTCTGCAAGAAATTGAACCACTTCGCTGCGGCCTGTCGTTCCCGTGGGAAGCCTTTCGCTGCTCCGAGGTGCATTTTAAACAACTTGGTACAAGCTGATAGCGAGCTCAGCTCCCCGTGCTATTTCGTCGAACAGTCTGTATCTGAATCCGACTCCTCTCAGGGGGAGACCAGCCTGTTTACTGTGTTGGACGCACCTGCTATGATAACAGACCCTTCAGTTCGAGTAACTGTGAACAACTCGACCTTCACTGCTAAGATTGATACCGGGGCGGTTGCGAACGTTATGTCAACAACCCTCTTCAACAAGATAAGAACTAATGAGAAGGTTTTTTCTGACAGCTCAACTTTGCATGCCTACGGGGGAGGGGTGCTTACTCCTGTGGGAAAGGCTACTCTAAGCTGCAAGATACTGGAGTCCTCTCGGCCCCTCACTTTCTATCTCCTCGATCGAAAATGCATTACCCTGTTGGGTATCCAAGCATGCCAGGAAATGGGCCTGGTATCCTTCTGTGAGAAAGGGGTTAATAGGTATAAGTTGATTTAGACAAGAACCCTTTGTATAGTAGGGAGTATAGTAGGGAGGATAGGGGGAGTAAAGGACAAGTACAGATGGTGACTTTTTCAAGGATGAGAACAGAGAAGATAGCAACAGCCCAGCATAGAACTAGGGTAAGGGTCATAAGAAACACTCAGTGCGCATGGGCAATGAACTTACATGAATATGTACACACACCCACTATGACAAGATGTCTCATTTAAATGCACATGCGATGCATGATATGGGAGGTGTCTTTGACGTCGGGTGGACGTTCCAGGACGTTCTCGTGGGAATGTGGGCTTTATGTTATGATTGGAAGAAGCACAATGGGGAGGGATGAGGGTGTGACAATGATACCCATGAAATGTATAAAGATGGAAGTCATCCCGATCCTCGGTGTGCCTCTAGGGGACATCAGAGGAGAGGCACCTATTCTGCAGAATATGATTTGAATAAAAAGCTTCTTTGCTGACTTTGTCTCTAAAAGCGTTTGTGATTTTTGAATCTCACACTTCCACCATGACATTCACCAGGTGCAGGCCCTCATGGACCCGTTGGCTGAATACCCTGACCGCTTTGATGATGAGCTGGGCAAACTGCCCTGCAACTACAAGATTGAGTAGACCGCAAGATCGAACCAGTGGTCAATTCACCTCACCGTGTCTCCTTCGCCATGAAGGACAGAGTGGAGTCGACGCTACACAGCATGGTAAAAATGGGCATCCTAAAGGCGGTCATCGAGCCCACCAGGTGGGTCTCCACCATGGTTGTTGCCGCGAAAAAGGACAAAAGCGAGATACGCATTTGCAACAACCCCAAAGACCTCAACCTGGCCATTAAACGCCCACACTACCCTATGAGAACGGTAGAGGAAGTCGCTGCACAGGTTGGTCCGGCAACAGTCTTTTCTGTCCTCGATGCCAAAAGCTCCTTCTGGCAGATACCACTTGACGAGCAGTCCTCCATCTTGACAACTTTCGCCACCCCCTTCGGCAGATTTCGGTTTCTCCGAATGCCATTCGGAATCAACTCTGCCAGCGAGGTATTCCAACGGACAATGGAACAGCTGTTTACCGATCTACCGTGCGCCATCATCGTTGACGACATCCTCGTTTACGGTAAGGATGTCGCCGAACATGACTTCAACCTCCGCCAGGCCCTAGACAGGGCCCGGAAAATCAACTTGAAACTGAACCCCAAGAAGTGCCGATTTCACGTCCCGGGGGTCACCTATGTTGGACGTATTCACTGCCAAGGGGCTGAAACCCGACCCGCAAAAAACGGCTGCCATTTCCGGGATGTCTTCTCCTACTGATGTGGCAGGCCTACAACGCTTCCTGGGCATGGTAAACTACCTGGGGAAGTTCATCCCCGACCTCAGCGAGCTCAGCGCTCCCCTGAGGGAATTGATAAAAAAGGACACGGCCTGGGTTTGGTTCCCCCACCACCAGAAAGCCTTCGACATCCTTAAATCCAAGCTAATCAGTAACCCCACACTCAAGTTTTTTGACCTGAAGCGTCCCATTGTCCTCACCTGCGATGCCTCTCAGTTCGGACTCGGTGCCGCCTGTCTCCAGGTCCATGATGGCCTACAGCTGCCTGTCTCCTTCGCATCCCGCACCATGACCGCTACCGAACAGCACTACGCGCAGATCGAGAAGGAGCTACTGGCCGTGGTGTTTGCCTGCTCCAAATTCAAGGACTACATCCTGGGCAACACTTTCACCATTGAAACTGACCACCAGCCGCTTGTCACCATTCTCAACAAATCGATCCATGTTGCCTCATCCCGCCTGCAGCGCATGATGCTGCAGCTCCAGCGCTTCACTTTCAACGTGGTTTATCGTAAGGGCAAGGACATGTTCGTGGCCGACACGTTGTCTCGTGCCCCGCTGACGTCCACCGTTCGCCACCCCTATGAGATGTCTGATCTGATGGTGCTCCAAGTGAACATCGTCCCTTCACAGCAGATGAAGTCCCTGGTTGAACACACTGCCAATGACCCTACCCTGCAACAGTTTTCTGCCGTCATCCAGCGGGACTGGCCTGACCGTCGTTCCGCGTTGCCGGCTGGCGCCGTGCCCTACTTCCTGGTCCGTGACGAGCTCGTACTACACGACGGCGTGGTGGTGAAGGGTCACAAGGTTGTCGTGCCTGCTGCGCTGCACGACCACTATCTTCAGGTCGCTCACCGCGGACATCCTGGGGCCGAAGCCACCGTGTCTCACGCCCAGAGCCAGTTCTATTGGCCTGGTATGGCCCAATACATCCGGGAGAGAGTCTCCTCGTGTTCCACCTGCAACAGTCTCGCCCCCCACCAGCAGCGACAACCGCTTCTGCAGCAGCCTGCCCCCGAACTGCCCTGGATGGCGGTTGCCGTTGACGTTTTTGAGTGGCGGGGCAAACACTTCCTGGTTGTCGTTGACTCCTACTCCAGCTGGTTCGAGGTCGACCAGCTGCACTCCCTAACCTCTTCGACCGTCATCGGCAAGTTAGGCCATCATTTTTGCATTTTGGCCCCCCGGCAAGCCTGCAGTCGGACAATGGCAGCCAGTTCACGAGCTCCGAGTTTAAAGCTTTCGCATCTAGATGGAACTTTCACCATTTCACCAGCAGCCCGGAGTACCTGCAAAGCAACGGTCTGGCCGAGCGCGCCGTCCGCAGTGCAAAGAACTTGCTGGAACAATGTCGCTTATCCAACTCCGATTTCTATCTGGCCCTCCTCAACCTCCGCAACATCTCCCGCGACCCTGCCATGGGTTCCCCTGCTCAGCGGCTCATGTCTCGCGCTACCAGACTCCCGATCCCTGTGGCCCAGCGCTCCCTCATACCGTCTGTCCTCACGCCTGCTGCTGTTCAGAAACGCATTGCCTTCAGGCACGATGTCCAGAAGCGTTCCCATGACAGGTCCTGCCACCCACTGCCGCGCCTCTTCCCCGTTCAAGTTGTCCGCATGCAGACCCCTTCCGGTCACTCCAAGCTCGCTACCATCATCGGCTCTGCGGGGTCGCCCAGGTCTTATCTCGTCGACCATGCGGGAACCATTTACCGACGGTCCCACCAGCACCTTCAGCTCGTCAACGAGCCGCGGCCACCTGCCGCGGATCCCTTTGCTCCCCCACTGCAGTTTCTACGTCCGGGCGATGCTCTGCCCGTCATTCCTCACATGCAACGGTCTACACCACCTCAACTCCTTTCGTCCCACCCTACTCCGGCTAGTCCTCACTCGCCTGCCCGCGCTCTGCCCGCTCCTGATCCTGCATCACCTCCGGTTCTTGTGCCACTGTCTTCTCCGTCTCCTCCCGTTTCCGGTTCGTCTGTCCCCATCGGTGCCTCTTCTTCCTGCCGGTAGGGAGGATAGCGAGATGCGAACCCGGTCAGGACGTGTTGTCAAACCGCCTGTCCACTATGGCGATTTTGTTTAACCGTCCTAGCGCATGAGCCGTGGTCGCCCTGTCACTATTCTATTTGCCTGTCGTTTCCAAGGGGAAAGATGTAGATGATATATGCATGTGCCTTTAATATAGTGACCTCATCACTACTAACCACTCCCCATATCACAAGTATAACTACAACCTCCCCACCCACAGATCGCTCTCTAGTTCCTGTGACAGACCACGTACAGCTAGTGCAATATGTAATGCTCCAGTATGAATAAAGATAGTAAAGTAACGATGTGTCGTTAGAACATCTTTACAGCACTCAAGCCAATTTGTAGTTTCACCATGAACAACATCCGTCTCAAGAGCGGAGATGCTGTTAATGATATTTGTCATCAATTTCCTCATTAATGCCATCGATTGACACTGGACTGCATCATTTCACACATTGTAAACACACTTTCATTGAATGGTGTTTTAACCAATGGGCTGTTTTCAAAGCAGGCATGCTTGATGTATATACATTTCATTATTCTGATTTGTATCCTAGAAATTATTACCTGAATACACCTTAACCAGTACATTGAAAAGTTGGCTTTACATACAAGATAAACTTATCATGAACTCAGACTCACAGGTGGTTGGCCAAGGAGGTGTAGTGGTTCCCGTCACTGAAGTTGTACTTGGTGCTATGATGAAGAAAGGATATCAGGAAGTATTAATTATTCAAAGGAATGCAACATATTTTTAAAAAAACTATCGGCATGGTCCTTTCAACATGGAGGAAAAGGAAGAGTGCTTGTGTTTGGCGCAGCAGAGAAAAGATTATGTAAGGCTGAAAGACAACCCATACTTTTATCAATTCAGGAAATGAGCCTGCTTCTCGATTGTGCAAGTCCTTTGCAACAGCCCTTGGCTCCATTAACCATCCACTAACACTCTCTTTTATCTTGCACAATCAACCCAGTCTCTGATGAAGTCGCATCTCCTTAAAACCCTGTAGTCGTGACAATACCTTCACATTTTGTAAATGTGTCATCTTCATCTAATCATCATCGTTGAAAAGAATTTGATCTAAAACTTGAACAATGGCTCTTGGGCAAAGCATGCTGGCCAGTCAATTCAGAAATGACATTGATCTCATTTTGCTTATCTAGTCAGAACATGGCCAGTATTCTCAATTACACTTCCTATTTCATTGCAGACAGAAATATTCCAATATTCAGCAATGAACAGAGATTCCATGACCTCAATAATCCTACACCTTTACATCAATCACTTGGTTTTACACTTGAGACAAACTTGGGAAGTTCTGCTACTTACAAGTCGGGGATGTGCTTAGGGCTGGAGTGCTGCCGGTCCCTGCAGTTGTAGATGGCCCAGCTGTGGCTAGAGGATACCAAAGAGCAAACATAATGCAAAGAAAATTCAACCTACTTCCTCAAACTTTCAGCAGCATCTTTCCTTTCAACACATATGAAATTGAAATTAATAAGAACTCGACCTCGCACTCAAGCCAATTTGTAGTTTCACCATGAACAACATCCGTCTCAAGAGCAGAGATGCTGTTAATGATTTTTGTCATTAATTTCCTCATTAATGCCATCTATTGACACTGGACTGCATCATTTCACACATTGTAAACACACTTTCATTGAATGGTGTTTTAACCAATGGGCTGTTTTCAAAGGAGGCATGCTTGATGTATATACATTTCATTATTTTGATTTGTATCCTAGAAATTATTACCTGAATACACCTTAACCAGTACATTGAAAAGTTGGCTTTACATACAAGATAAACTTATCATGAACTCAGACTCACAGGGGGTTGGCCAAGGAGGTGTAGTGGTTCCCGTCACTGAAGTTGTACTTGGTGCTATGATGAAGAAAGGATATCAGGAAGTATTAATTATTCAAAGGAATGCAACATATTTAAAAAAAAACTATCGGCATGGTCCTTTCTTTTTTTTTTTTTTTTTTTTTTTTTTTAATTTTTATTTATTAGAAGTACATTACATTACAACCACATACATTAATACTCGTCATTTATATCTTCTTACAATTAATGTACTCCCATTATTTATTTTTTTACACTAGAAAAAGAAAAGATTGAAAGAAAGAAGAAAGTGAAGGAAAAAGTGCAAGTGTAGAAAAGTGTAGAAAATGTAACAACAAAAAAGGACGAAGACCCTATAAGAGCGAAATTAAAAACAAAAAGAAAAAGAGTTAAGAAATAGGCCCTAAGAAAAGAAAAGAGAAAGAGAAAAAAAGAGAAACAAATGTTTTTTTTTGAGCATCACGTAAATAGGACATACCAACTCTTCAACTATCATCCCCCCTTACCTGACCTCAATTTTTTATTTTTTTAAAGTACTTTTGCACCCTATGTTTGTAATAATTCTATAAATGCAGACCACGTCAGGTGGAAGTGATCTGGTTTACCTGCTAGGAGGAGTCTTATCTCTTCTAGGTGTAATGTTTCAAACATATTTGAAATCCACATATTTATAGTTGGTATTGGAGCCTTCTTCCAAAATTTTAGAATTAGCTTTTTTCCAGTTATTAACCCATAGTCCATTAATTTCTTTTGAAACACATTTAGTTCTGGATCATCTTCCGTTATTCCGAAGATAATCCATTCTGTTTTGGGTATCAGTCTTGTTTTAAATAACTTTGTAAAGATTTCAAAAATTTCATTCCAAAATTTTTGAATTTTTGTACAGAAGACAAATGAGTGCGCTATAGTTGCTTCTTGGGATTGACATTTATCACAAATAGATGATACGTTTGGGAAAATTTTATGAATTTTAGTTTTCGAATAATATAATCTATGTAAAATTTTAAATTGTATTAAAGTGTGTCTTACATTAATCGAGCATTTATGCACGTTTAATAAGTATTCATTCCAACTTTCCTTTGAAATTTTAATAGCTAACTCTTGTTCCCAGTCTCTTCTGATACCCTCCGTAGGTGGTATTTGTACATTTAAAATAATATTATACAAGGCATGGTCCTTTCAACATGGAGGAAAAGGAAGAGTGCTTGTGTTTGGCGCAGCAGAGAAAAGATTATGTAAGGCTGAAGGACAACCCATACTTTTATCAATTCAGGAAATGAGCCTGCTTCTCGATTGTCCAAGTCCTTTGCAACAGCCCTTGGCTCCATTAACCATCCACTAACACTCTCTTTTATCTTGCACAATCAACCAAGTCTCTGATGAAGTCGCATCTCCTTAAAACCCTGTAGTCGTGACAATACCTTCACATTTTGTAAATGTGTCATCTTCATCTAATCATCATCGTTGAAAAGAATTTGATCTAAAACTTGATCAATGGCTCTTGGGCAAAGCATGCTGGCCAGTCAATTCAGAAATGACATTGATCTCATTTTGCTTATCTAGTCAGAACATGGCCAGTATTCTCAATTACACTTCCTATTTCATTGCAGACAGAAATATTCCAATATTCAGCAATGAACAGAGATTCCATGACCTCAATAATCCTACACCTTTACATCAATCACTTGGTTTTACACTTGAGACAAACTTGGGAAGTTCTGCTACTTACAAGTCGGGGATGTGCTTAGGGCTGGAGTGCTGCCGGTCCCTGCAGTTGTAGACGGCCCAGCGGTGGCTAGAGGATACCAAAGGGCAAACATAATTCAAAGAAAATTCAACCTACTTCCTCAAACTTTCAGCAGCATCTTTCCTTTCAACACATATGAAATTGAAATTAATAAGAACTCGACCTCGCACTCAAGCCAATTTGTAGTTTCACCATGAACAACATCCGTCTCAAGAGCAGAGATGCTGTTAATGATTTTTGTCATTAATTTCCTCATTAATGCCATCTATTGACACTGGACTGCATCATTTCACACATTGTAAACACACTTTCATTGAATGGTGTTTTAACCAATGGGCTGTTTTCAAAGGAGGCATGCTTGATGTATATACATTTCATTATTCTGATTTGTATCCTAGAAATTATTACCTGAATACACCTTAACCAGTACATTGAAAAGTTGGCTTTACATACAAGATAAACTTATCATGAACTCAGACTCACAGGGGGTTGGCCAAGGAGGTGTAGTGGTTCCCGTCACTGAAGTTGTACTTGGTGCTATGATGAAGAAAGGATATCAGGAAGTATTAATTATTCAAAGGAATTCAACATATTTAAAAAAAAACTATCGGCATGGTCCTTTCAACATGGAGGAAAAGGAAGAGTGTTTGTGTTTGGCGCAGCAGAGAAAAGATTATGTAAGGCTGAAAGACAACCCATACTTTTATCATTTCAGGAAATGAGCCTGCTTCTCGATTGTGCAAGTTCTTTGCAACAGCCCTTGGCTCCATTAACCATCCACTAACACTCTCTTTTATCTTGCACAATCAACCCAGTCTCTGATGAAGTCGCATCTGCTTAAAACCCTGTAGTCGTGACAATACCTTCACATTTTGTAAATGTGTCATCTTCATCTATTCATCATCGTTGAAAAGAATTTGATCTAAAACTTAATCAATGGCTCTTGGGCAAAGCATGCTGGCCAGTCAATTCAGAAATGACATTGATCTCATTTTGCTTATCTAGTCAGAACATGGCCAGTATTCCCAATTTAATTTTCTATTTAATTGCAGACACAAATATTCCAATATTCAGCAATGAACATGACCTCAATAACCCCATGACCTCAATAACCCTACACCTTTACATCAATCACTTGGTTTTACACAAGACAAACTTGGGAAGATCACTTTCAATATATTTGAAAATTAAATTAATACGCACACGATGCAACAGAGAAAAGATTTCAACAAGCAAGTAGTCAGTTTATCTGTCATATCAGTAAATGAAGCAGTTTTTCAATTATGTAAGCTCATCGCAACACCTTTACCCACCCACTGCCTCTTCCCTGTATTTTGCACATTCGCCCTCTGCATCAGGTTGCCACTCTTCCTTTATATTTCATTGTGCTGACAATTCCTGCTGCACCACACTTACCACAGACCCCACATCTCCAAATGTGGCATCACCAACATTTGCCCATTACCCTGAATGCCTGACATTTGACACTTGACATTTGTTTTCAAAATCACGAATGTATTGCTGGATGTCAAAGAATTTGATCAAGAAATATTGTATTGTATTGTATTGTATATCTTTATTGTCATTTCCTGAGTATTCGCATACCCAGAGGAAACAAAAAAACGTTCCTCAACCAGTGTCCATTTCAGTGTGCAGTAAAAAATAAATAGAAGTAAAAATACATATATCATGAACAAATTAACACTCTACTAAACATCAACAGGCGTTCCGATCGGCAGCGGCACGACAGTGGCTCTGCTGCAGTGTGTCCAGGTTGGTGGTTGGTGCACGATACTTTGGCAGTGGGCAAAGTCCGTTTATCAGTCTTATAACCTGCGGGAAGAAGCTGAGGAGCATCCTGCTGGTTTTGCACCTAATGCTCCGGTACCTCTTCCCAGATGGCAGGATGGAGAACATGTGATGCGATGGGTGGTAGGGGTCTTTGATGATGGAGATGGCTCTGCTGATACATCTCTTCCTGTATATGTCCAGCAGGAAAGGGAGTGGAGCACCAATAATCCTGGTGGCGGTCTTCACAATCCTGTCTAGTTGGTGCCGTTCGTACGCCTTGCAGCTCCCGAACCAGGAAGTGATGCCGTAGGTTAATGTGCTCTCGATCGTCCCCCTATAAAAAGTTCGTAGGTGTGTAGTGGGGAGACCTGCTTTACGTAGTCTTCGGAAAGGGTGTAGTCGCTGCTGGGCTCTCTTGACCAGTGCTGTGGTGTTGGTTGTGGACGTCAGGTCATCTGACAGGTGGAGCCCTAGGAACTTCACGCTGTTGACCCTTTCCACATCAGCTCCATCGATGTGCAGAGGTGTATGGTGTTGTTTTCCCGCCCTCCTGAAGTCAACCACCATCTCCTTAGTTTTTCCCACGTTGAGAATGAGGTTGTGGGATTTGCACCATCCTGTGAGCAGCTCCACCTCCATCCTGTACGCCGACTCATCATTGTCACTGATGAGACCCACCACTGTTGTGTCATCAGCGAACTTGTTGATGAAGTTGTTGTTGAGTCTAGCAGTACAGTCGTGTGTTAGCAGACTAAACAGCAGGGGGTTTAGGACACAGCCTTGGGGCGAGCCAGTGCTCACGGCTATGGTTTTTGATGTCCGGCCCTGCAGCTCTGCGTGGGTTGATGCTGGCAAAGGCCTTTTTAACTCCGGCTGCAGACAGCCTGAGCAACTGGTCACTGGGAGATGGCAGTAGTGCACGTGTCTGGGTGCTGTTTTCAACCTCAAACCGTGCGTAGAACTCGTTCAGTTCATCTGGTAGAGAGGGGTCGTTTTGGCATATCCGCAGCGGGGGGGGGGGCTTGTAGTCAGTGATGGTATGAAATCCCTGCCACAAGCGACGTGTGTCTTTGTCATTTGCGAAGTGGCTATTAAGTTTTTGTCCATACAGCCTCTTCGCTTCCCTGATCCCCCGGGATAGGTTACTCCTTGCCAGTTTGTATGCTGTGTTGTCCCCAGATTTGAATGCAGCATTCCGGATTCTCAGTAGGGAACACACTTCCCCAGTTAGCCAAGGTTTCTGATTGGCACGCCTCCTGACGGTTTTTACCACCGTTACATCATCAATGCATTTATTGATGTATCCGATGACGGATTCTGTGTATTCTTGGAGGTTGATGCTACTGTCATCTGTTACTGCCTCTCTGAAAATGGCCCACTGTGTGGTTTCAAAACAGTCTTGTAGTGCTGCGGTGGCTCCCTGTTGCCATGTTCTGACTTCTTTGACCGTTGGCCTGTCCTGTTTCACCCTGGGTCTGTATGCATATATCACATGGTGTTCACCTGGGATGTGGTTTTTGCTGCAGTTGTAGTAATGCCTGTTCCTTCAGTGGGGTTATGCCCCACAGATCAAATAGTATAAGAAATTATAATAATTATAGTTGAGTGAAAGACTGTCATTTTTGTATGCACGATAATCATAACATGAATTCAATGACATATACAATAGACGAGTGGAGTGAATGATTCCATCATTTTTCCTGTTGCTGTGTTCACACTTTTTATCGCAATCCTTTGGGCCTGTTATGACTGACCTGGGGGCTAAATGGGCACTCAAGCCAAATTGTAGTTTCACCATTAACAACATTCGTCTCAAGAGCGGAGATGCAGATAATGATATTTGTCATCAATTTCCAGATTAATGCCAAGAATTGACACTGTTCAGTAAGAAGACTGCATAATTTCTCACATTGTAAACCACCCTTACAGTGAATGGTGTTTTTACCAATGGGCTGTTTTCAAAGGAGATATGCTTGATGTATATATATTTCATTATTCTGATTTGCATTCTAGAAATTATTACCTGAATACACCTTCACCAGCACATTGAAAGGTTGGCTTTACATACAATAATAATAATAATAATAATAATCATTTTATTTACTGGCGCCTTTCTAAAACCCAAGGACACCTTACAATGCATAGAATCACAACAAAACAAAAAAACACATAATCGGAATAAATTAAATTAAAAAAAAAAAAAAAAAAAAAAAAAACAAGATAAACTTATCATGAACGGTGACTTACAGATGGTGGTTGGGCCAGGAGGTGTAGTGGTCCCCGTCACTGAAGTTGTACTTGGTGCTGCGATGAAGAAAGGATATCAGGAAGCATTAATTACTCAAAGGAATTCAACACTTCACATTTTGCATATGTTCCATGTCTCTAAATGTGTCATCTTCATCTACTCATCATCGTTGAAAAGAATTTGATCTAAAACTTGATCAATGGCTCTTGGGCAAAGCATGCTGGCCAGTCAATTCAGAAATGACATTGATCTCATTTTGCTTATCTAGTCAGAACAAGGCCAGTATTCCCAAATAAACTTCCTATCTCATTGCTGACTTTCAAAGAAATTCAGAAGACACAAATATTCCAATATTCAGCAATGAACCTAGATCCCATGACCTCAAAACACCTGCACTTTTACATCAATTACTTGGTTTGACACTTGAGACAAACTTGGGAAGAGCTGCTACTTACAAGTCGGGGATGTGCTTGGGGCTGGAGTGCTGCCGGTCCCTGCAGTTGTAGATGGCCCAGCGGTGGCTAGAGGATATCAAAGAGCAAAAATTATTCAAAGAAAATTCAACCTACTTCCTCAAACTTTCATCAGGATCTTTCCTTTCAAAACATATGAAATTGAAATTAATAAGAATTCGACCTCGCAGAGAAAAGATCGCAACAGGTGAGTAGTCAGTTTATATTTTTGTCATTTCAGTAAATGAATCTGTTTTTCAATTATGTAAAACAGCTATTTACACCTTTACCCTCCCACATCCACTTCCTTGTATTTTGAGTATTCACCCACTGCATCATGTTGTCACTCTTCCTTTAAATTCCATTGTAGTGACAATTCCTGCTGCACCACACTTACCACAGATTCCCACATCTCCAAATGTGGCATCACTAACATTTACCCATTACCCTGAATGCCTGTAACCTGAAACATTATCTTTGGAACTTGGTCAAAAGATGCTGCATAGCCACCTCAGAAATGTCCACGTTCTCCATTTTCTAACCTCGTCAAAATTTGCTCAGTATTTGACATTTGTTTTCCAAATCAATAATGTATTGCTGGATGTCAAAGAATTTGATCTGGAAATACATATATCACATCGTGTTCACTCGGTTTGTGTTTTTTGCTGCAGTTGTAGTAATGCCCGTTCCTTCAGTGGGGTTGTGCCCCACAGGTCAAATAGTATAAGAAATGATAATAATTATACTTGAGTGAGTGACTGTCATTTTTGTATGAATGCTAATCATAACATGGTCTCAATGAAATATACAATATTCTCAAGCGAGGACGAGTGGAGTGAATGAATCCATCATTTTTCCTGTTGCTGTGTTCACACTTTTTATCGCAATGCTTTGGGCCTGTAATGACTGACCTGGGGGCTAAATGGGCACCCAAGCCAATTTGTAGTTTCACCATTAACAACATCTGTCTCAAGAGGGGAGATGCTGTTAATGATATTTGTCATCAATTTCCTCATTAATCCCATCCATTGACACGGGACTGCATCATTTCACACATTGTAAACACACTTTCATTGAATGGTGTTTTAACCAATGGGCTGTTTTCAAAGCAGGCATGCTTGATGTATATACATTTCATTATTCTGATTTGTATCCTAGAAATTATTACCTGAATACACCTTAACCAGTACATTGAAAAGTTGGCTTTACATACAAGATAAACTTATCATGAACTCAGACTCACAGGTGGTTGGCCAAGGAGGTGTAGTGGTTCCCGTCACTGAAGTTGTACTTGGTGCTATGATGAAGAAAGGATATCAGGAAGTATTAATTATTCAAAGGAATGCAACATATTTTTAAAAAAACTATCGGCATGGTCCTTTCAACATGGAGGAAAAGGAAGAGTGCTTGTGTTTGGCGCAGCAGAGAAAAGATTATGTAAGGCTGAAAGACAACCCATACTTTTATCATTTCAGGAAATGAGCCTGCTTCTCGATTGTGCAAGACCTTTGCAACAGCCCTTGGCTCCATTAACCATCCACTAACACTCTCTTTTATCTTGCACAATCAACCCAGTCTCTGATGAAGTCACATCTCCTTAAAACCTTGTAGTCGTGACAATACCTTCACATTTTGTAAATGTGTCATCTTCATCTATTCATCATCGTTGAAAACAATTTGATCTAAAACTTGATCAATTGCTCTTGGGCAAAGCATGCTGGCCAGTCAATTCAGAAATGACATTGATCTCATTTTCCTTATCTAGTCAGAACATGGCCAGTATTCTCAATTACACTTCCTATTTCATTGCAGACACAAATATTCCAATATTCAGCAATGAACAGAGATTCCATGACCTCAAAAATCCTACACCTTTACATCAATCACTTGGTTTTACACTTGAGACAAACTTGGGAAGATCTGCTACTTACAAGTCGGGGATGTGCTTAGGGCTGGAGTGCTGCCGGTCCCTGTAGTTGTAGATGGCCCAGCGGTGGCTAGAGGATACCAAAGAGCAAACATTATTCAAAGAAAATTCAACCTACTTCCTCAAACTTTCAGCAGCATCTTTCCTTTCAACACATATGAAATTGAAATTAATATGAACTCGACCTCGCACTCAAGCCAATTTGTAGTTTCACCATGAACAACATCCGTCTCAAGAGCGGAGATGCTGTTAATGATATTTGTCATCAATTTTCTCATTAACCCCATCAATTGACACTGGACTGCATCATTTCACACATTGTAAACACACTTTCATTGAATGGTGTTTTAACCAATGGGCTGTTTTCAAAGGAGGCATGCTTGATGTATATACATTTCATTATACTGATATGTATCCTAGAAATTATTACCTGAATACACCTTAAACAGTACATTGAAAAGTTGGCTTTACATACAAGATAAACTTATCATGAACAGACTCACAGGTGGTTGGCCAAGGAGGTGTAGTGGTTCCCGTCACTGAAGTTGTACTTGGTGCTATGATGAAGAAAGGATATCAGGAAGAATTAATTATTCAAAGGAATTCAACATATTTTTTTAAAAACTATCGGCATGGTCCTTTCAACATGGAGAAAAAGGTAGAGTGTTTGTGTTTGGCGCAGCAGAGAAAAGATTATGTAAGGCTGAAAGACAACCCATACTTTTATCATTTCAAGAAATGAGCCTGCTTCTCGATTGTGCAAGTCCTTTGCAACAGTCCTTGGCTCCATTAACCATCCACTAACACTCTCTTTTATCTTGCACAATCAACCCAGTATCTGATGAAGACGCATCTCCTTAAAACCCTGTAGTCGTGATAATACCTTCACATTTTGTAAATGTGTCATCTTCATCTATTCATCATCGTTGAAAAGAATTTGATCTAAAACTTGATCAATGACTCTTGGGCAAAGCATGCTGGCCAGTCAATTCAGAAATGACATTGATCTCATTTTGCTTATCTAGTCAGAACATGGCCAGTATTCTCAATTACATTTCCTATTTCATTGCTGACTTTCATAGAATTTCAGAAGACACAAATATTCCAATATTCAGCAATGAACCTAGATCCCAAGTCCTCAAAACACCTGTACCTTTACATCAATTACTTGGTTTTACACTTGAGACAAACTTGGGAAGATCTGCTACTTACAAGTCGGGGATGTGCTTGGGGCTGGAGTGCTGCCTGTCCCTGCAGTTGTAGATGGCCCAGCGGTTGCTAGAGGATACCAAAGAGCAAAAATTATTCAAAGAAAATTTAACCTACATCCTCAAACTTTCAGCAGGATCTTTCCTTTCAAAACATATGAAATTGAAATTAATAAGCACTCGACCTCACACAGAAAAGATCGCAACAGGTGAGTAGTCAATTTAAATTTTTGTCTTTTCAGTAAATGAATCTGTTTTTCAATTATGTAAAACAGCTATTTACACCTTTACCCACCCACATCCACTTCCTTGTATTTTGAGTATTCACCCACTGCATCATGTTGTCACTCTTCCTTTAAATTCCATTGTAGTGACAATTCCTGCTGCACCACACTTACCACAGATTCCCACATCTCCAAATGTGGCATCACTAACTTTTGCTCATTACCCTGAATGCCTGTAACCTGAAACATTATCTTTGGAACTTGGTCAAAAGATGCTGCATAGCCACCTCAGAAATGTCCACGTTCTCCATTTTCTAACCCCGTCAGAATTTGCTCAGTATTTGACATTTGTTTTCCAAATCAATAATGTATTGCTGGATGTCAAAGAATTTGATCTGGAAATACATATATCACATCGTGTTCACTCGGTTTGTGGTTTTTGCTGCAGTTGTAGTAATGCCCGTTCCTTCAGTGGGGTTGTGCCCCACAGGTCAAATAGTATAAGAAATGATAATAATTATAATTGAGTGAGTGACTGTCATTTTTGTATGACTGCTACTCATAACATGGTCTCAATGAAATATACCATATTCTCAAGCGAGGACGAGTGGAGTGAATGAATCCATCATTTTTCCTGTTGCTGTGTTCACACTTTTTATCGCAATGCTTTGGGCCTGTAATGACTGACCTGGGGGCTAAATGGGCACCCAAGCCAATTTGTAGTTTCACCATTAACAACATCTGTCTCAAGAGGGGAGATGCTGTTAATGATATTGTCATCAATTTCCTCATTAATCCCATCCATTGACACTGGACTGCATCATTTCACACATTGTAAACACACTTTCATTAAATGGTGTAGTAACCAATGGGCTGTTTTCAAAGGAGGCATCCTTGATGTATATACACTTCAATATTCTGATTTGTATCCTAGAAATTATTACCTGAATACACCTTAACCAGTACATTGAAAAGTTGGCTTTACATACAAGATAAACTTATCATGAACCAGACTCACAGGTGGTTGGTCCAGGAGGTGTAGTTGTTCCCGTCACTGAAGTTGTACTTGGTGCTGTGATGAAGAAAGGATATCAGGAAGCATTAATTATTCAAAGGAATTCAACACATTAAAAAAAAACTATCGGCATGATCCTTTCAACATGGAGGAAAAGGAAGAGGGTCTGTGTTTGGCACAGCAGAGAAAAGATTATGTAAGGCTGAAAGACAACCCATACTTTTATCATTTCAGGAAATGAGCCTGCTTCTAGATTGTGTAAGTCCTTTGCAACAGCCTTTATCTCCGTTAACCATCCACTAGCACTCTCTTTTATCTTGCACAATCAACCCAGTCTCTGATGAAGCCGCAACTCCTTTATACCCTGTAGTCGTGACAATACCTTCACATTTTGTAAATGTGTCATCTTCATCTATTCACCATCGTTGAAAAGAATTTGATCTAAAACTTGATCAATGGCTCTTGGGCAAAGCATGCTGGCCAGTCAATTCAGAAATGACATTGATCTCATTTTGCTTATCTAGTCAGAACATGGCCAGTATTCTCAATTACACTTCCTATTTCATTGCAGACACAAATATTCCAATATTCAGCAATGAACAGAGATTCCATGACCTCAATAATCCTACACTTTTACATCAATCACTTGGTTTTACACTTGAGACAAACTTGGGAAGTTCTGCTGCTTACAAGTCGGGGATGTGCTTAGGGCTGGAGTGCTGCCGGTCCCTGCAGTTATAGATGGCCCAGCGGTGGCTAGAGGATACAAAAGAGCAAACATTATTCAAAGAAAATTCAACCTACATCCTCAAACTTTCAGCAGCATCTTTCCTTTCAACACATATGAAATTGAAATTAATAAGAACTCGACCTCGCACTCAAGCCAATTTGTAGTTTCACCATGAACAACATCCGTCTCAAGAGCGGAGATGCTGTTAATGATATTTGTCATCAATTTCCTCATTAATGCCATCAATTGACACTGGACTGCATCATTTCACACATTGTAAACACACTTTCATTGAATGGTGTTTTAACCAATGGGCTGTTTTCAAAGGAGGCATGCTTGATGTATATACATTTCATTATTCTGATTTGTATCCTAGAAATTATTACCTGAATACACCTTAACCTGTACATTGAAAAGTTGGCTTTACATACAAGATAAACTTATCATGAACTCAGACTCACAGGTGGTTGGCCAAGGAGGTGTAGTGGTTCCCGTCACTGAAGTTGTACTTGGTGCTATGATGAAGAAAGGATATCAGGAAGTATTCATTATTCAAACAAATTCAACATATTAAAAAAAAAACTATCGGCATGGTCCTTTCAACATGGAGGAAAAGGAAGAGTGTTTGTGTTTGGCGCAGCAGAGAAAAGATTATGTAAGGCTGAAAGACAACCCATACTTTTATAATTTCAGGAAATGAGCCTGCTTCTCGATTGTGCAAGTCCTTTGCAACAGCCCTTGGCTCCATTAACCATCCACTAACACTCTCTTTTATCTTGCACAATCAACCCAGTCTCTGATGAAGTCACATCTCCTTAAAACCCTGTAGTCGTGACAATACCTTCACATTTTGTAAATGTGTCATCTTCATCTATTCATCATCGTTGAAAAGAATTTGATCTAAAACTTGATCAATGGCTCTTGGGCAAAGCATGCTGGCCAGTCAATTCAGAAATGACATTGATCTCATTTTGCTTATCTAGTCAGAACATGGCCAGTATTCTCAATTACACTTCCTATTTCATTGCAGACACAAATATTCCAATATTCAGCAATGAACAGAGATTCCATGACCTCAAAAATCCTACACCTTTACATCAATCACTTGGTTTTACACTTGAGACAAACTTGGGAAGTTCTGCTACTTACAAGTCGGGGATGTGCTTAGGGCTGGAGTGCTGCCGGTCCCTGTAGTTGTAGATGGCCCAGCGGTGGCTAGAGGATACCAAAGAGCAAACATTATTCAAAGAAAATTCAACCTACTTCCTCAAACTTTCAGCAGCATCTTTCCTTTCAACACATATGAAATTGAAATTAATATGAACTCGACCTCGCACTCAAGCCAATTTGTAGTTTCACCATGAACAACATCCGTCTCAAGAGCGGAGATGCTGTTAATGATATTTTTCATCAATTTTCTCATTAACCCCATCAATTGACACTGGACTGCATCATTTCACACATTGTAAACACACTTTCATTGAATGGTGTTTTAACCAATGGGCTGTTTTCAAAGGAGGCATGCTTGATGTATATACATTTCATTATACTGATATGTATCCTAGAAATTATTACCTGAATACACCTTAAACAGTACATTGAAAAGTTGGCTTTACATACAAGATAAACTTATCATGAACAGACTCACAGGTGGTTGGCCAAGGAGGTGTAGTGGTTCCCGTCACTGAAGTTGTACTTGGTGCTATGATGAAGAAAGGATATCAGGAAGAATTAATTATTCAAAGGAATTCAACATATTTTTTTAAAAACTATCGGCATGGTCCTTTCAACATGGAGAAAAAGGTAGAGTGTTTGTGTTTGGCGCAGCAGAGAAAAGATTATGTAAGGCTGAAAGACAACCCATACTTTTATCATTTCAAGAAATGAGCCTGCTTCTCGATTGTGCAAGTCCTTTGCAACAGTCCTTGGCTCCATTAACCATCCACTAACACTCTCTTTTATCTTGCACAATCAACCCAGTATCTGATGAAGTCGCATCTCCTTAAAACCCTGTAGTCGTGATAATACCTTCACATTTTGTAAATGTGTCATCTTCATCTATTCATCATCGTTGAAAAGAATTTGATCTAAAACTTGATCAATGACTCTTGGGCAAAGCATGCTGGCCAGTCAATTCAGAAATGACATTGATCTCATTTTGCTTATCTAGTCAGAACATGGCCAGTATTCTCAATTACATTTCCTATTTCATTGCTGACTTTCATAGAATTTCAGAAGACACAAATATTCCAATATTCAGCAATGAACCTAGATCCCAAGTCCTCAAAACACCTGTACCTTTACATCAATTACTTGGTTTTACACTTGAGACAAACTTGGGAAGATCTGCTACTTACAAGTCGGGGATGTGCTTGGGGCTGGAGTGCTGCCTGTCCCTGCAGTTGTAGATGGCCCAGCGGTTGCTAGAGGATACCAAAGAGCAAAAATTATTCAAAGAAAATTTAACCTACATCCTCAAACTTTCAGCAGGATCTTTCCTTTCAAAACATATGAAATTGAAATTAATAAGCACTCGACCTCACACAGAAAAGATCGCAACAGGTGAGTAGTCAATTTAAATTTTTGTCTTTTCAGTAAATGAATCTGTTTTTCAATTATGTAAAACAGCTATTTACACCTTTACCCACCCACATCCACTTCCTTGTATTTTGAGTATTCACCCACTGCATCATGTTGTCACTCTTCCTTTAAATTCCATTGTAGTGACAATTCCTGCTGCACCACACTTACCACAGATTCCCACATCTCCAAATGTGGCATCACTAACTTTTGCTCATTACCCTGAATGCCTGTAACTTGAAACATTATCTTTGGAACTTGGTCAAAAGATGCTGCATAGCCACCTCAGAAATGTCCACGTTCTCCATTTTCTAACCCCGTCAGAATTTGCTCAGTATTTGACATTTGTTTTCCAAATCAATAATGTATTGCTGGATGTCAAAGAATTTGATCTGGAAATACATATATCACATCGTGTTCACTCGGTTTGTGGTTTTTGCTGCAGTTGTAGTAATGCCCGTTCCTTCAGTGGGGTTGTGCCCCACAGGTCAAATAGTATAAGAAATGATAATAATTATAATTGAGTGAGTGACTGTCATTTTTGTATGACTGCTACTCATAACATGGTCTCAATGAAATATACCATATTCTCAAGCGAGGACGAGTGGAGTGAATGAATCCATCATTTTTCCTGTTGCTGTGTTCACACTTTTTATCGCAATGCTTTGGGCCTGTAATGACTGACCTGGGGGCTAAATGGGCACCCAAGCCAATTTGTAGTTTCACCATTAACAACATCTGTCTCAAGAGGGGAGATGCTGTTAATGATATTGTCATCAATTTCCTCATTAATCCCATCCATTGACACTGGACTGCATCATTTCACACATTGTAAACACACTTTCATTAAATGGTGTAGTAACCAATGGGCTGTTTTCAAAGGAGGCATGCTTGATGTATATACACTTCAATATTCTGATTTGTATCCTAGAAATTATTACCTGAATACACCTTAACCAGTACATTGAAAAGTTGGCTTTACATACAAGATAAACTTATCATGAACCAGACTCACAGGTGGTTGGTCCAGGAGGTGTAGTTGTTCCCGTCACTGAAGTTGTACTTGGTGCTGTGATGAAGAAAGGATATCAGGAAGCATTAATTATTCAAAGGAATTCAACACATTAAAAAAAAACTATCGGCATGATCCTTTCAACATGGAGGAAAAGGAAGAGGGTCTGTGTTTGGCACAGCAGAGAAAAGATTATGTAAGGCTGAAAGACAACCCATACTTTTATCATTTCAGGAAATGAGCCTGCTTCTAGATTGTGTAAGTCCTTTGCAACAGCCCTTATCTCCGTTAACCATCCACTAGCACTCTCTTTTATCTTGCACAATCAACCCAGTCTCTGATGAAGCCGCAACTCCTTTATACCCTGTAGTCGTGACAATACCTTCACATTTTGTAAATGTGTCATCTTCATCTATTCACCATCGTTGAAAAGAATTTGATCTAAAACTTGATCAATGGCTCTTGGGCAAAGCATGCTGGCCAGTCAATTCAGAAATGACATTGATCTCATTTTGCTTATCTAGTCAGAACATGGCCAGTATTCTCAATTACACTTCCTATTTCATTGCAGACACAAATATTCCAATATTCAGCAATGAACAGAGATTCCATGACCTCAATAATCCTACACCTTTACATCAATCACTTGGTTTTACACTTGAGACAAACTTGGGAAGTTCTGCTGCTTACAAGTCGGGGATGTGCTTAGGGCTGGAGTGCTGCCGGTCCCTGCAGTTGTAGATGGCCCAGCGGTGGCTAGAGGATACAAAAGAGCAAACATTATTCAAAGAAAATTCAACCTACATCCTCAAACTTTCAGCAGCATCTTTCCTTTCAACACATATGAAATTGAAATTAATAAGAACTCGACCTCGCACTCAAGCCAATTTGTAGTTTCACCATGAACAACATCCGTCTCAAGAGCGGAGATGCTGTTAATGATATTTGTCATCAATTTCCTCATTAATGCCATCAATTGACACTGGACTGCATCATTTCACACATTGTAAACACACTTTCATTGAATGGTGTTTTAACCAATGGGCTGTTTTCAAAGGAGGCATGCTTGATGTATATACATTTCATTATTCTGATTTGTATCCTAGAAATTATTACCTGAATACACCTTAACCTGTACATTGAAAAGTTGGCTTTACATACAAGATAAACTTATCATGAACTCAGACTCACAGGTGGTTGGCCAAGGAGGTGTAGTGGTTCCCGTCACTGAAGTTGTACTTGGTGCTATGATGAAGAAAGGATATCAGGAAGTATTCATTATTCAAACAAATTCAACATATTAAAAAAAAAACTATCGGCATGGTCCTTTCAACATGGAGGAAAAGGAAGAGTGTATGTGTTTGGCGCAGCAGAGAAAAGATTATGTAAGGCTGAAAGACAACCCATACTTTTATAATTTCAGGAAATGAGCCTGCTTCTCGATTGTGCAAGTCCTTTGCAACAGCCCTTGGCTCCATTAACCATCCACTAACACTCTCTTTTATCTTGCACAATCAACCCAGTCTCTGATGAAGTCACATCTCCTTAAAACCCTGTAGTCGTGACAATACCTTCACATTTTGTAAATGTGTCATCTTCATCTATTCATCATCGTTGAAAAGAATTTGATCTAAAACTTGATCAATGGCTCTTGGGCAAAGCATGCTGGCCAGTCAATTCAGAAATGACATTGATCTCATTTTGCTTATCTAGTCAGAACATGGCCAGTATTCTCAATTACACTTCCTATTTCATTGCAGACACAAATATTCCAATATTCAGCAATGAACAGAGATTCCATGACCTCAAAAATCCTACACCTTTACATCAATCACTTGGTTTTACACTTGAGACAAACTTGGGAAGTTCTGCTACTTACAAGTCGGGGATGTGCTTAGGGCTGGAGTGCTGCCGGTCCCTGCAGTTGTAGATGGCCCAGCGGTGGCTAGAGGATACCAAAGAGCAAACATTATTCAAAGAAAATTCAACCTACTTCCTCAAACTTTCAGCAGGATCTTTCCTTTCAAAACATATGAAATTGAAATTAATAAGAACTCGACCTCGCATAGAAAAGATCGCAACAGGTGAGTAGTCAATTTATATTTTTGTCTTTTCAGTAAATGAATCTGTTTTTCAATTATGTAAAACAGCTATTTACACCTTTACCCACCCACATCCACTTCCTTGTATTTTGAGTATTCACCCACTGCATCATGTTGTCACTCTTCCTTTAAATTCCATTGTGGTGTCAATTCCTGCTGCACCACACTTACCACAGATTCCCACATCTCCAAATGTGGCATCACTAACTTTTGCCCATTACCCTGAATGCCTGTAACCTGAAACATTATCTTTGGAACTTGGTCAAAAGATGCTGCATAGCCACCTCAGAAATGTCCACGTTCTCCATTTTCTAACCTCGTCAGAATTTGCTCAGTATTTGACATTTGTTTTCCAAATCAATAATGGATTGCTGGGTGTCAAAGAATTTGATCTGGAAATCCATATATCACATCGTGTTCACTCGGTTTGTGGTTTTTGCTGCAGTTGTAGTAATGCCCGTTCCTTCAGTGGGGTTGTGCCCGACAGGTCAAATAGTATAAGAAATGATAATAATTATAATTGAGTGAGTGACTGTCATTTTTGTATGAATGCTAATCATAACATGGTCTCAATGAAATATACAATATTCTCAAGCGAGGACGAGTGGAGTGAATGAATCCATCATTTTTCCTGTTGCTGTGTTCACACTTTTTATCGCAATGCTTTGGGCCTGTAATGACTGACCTGGGGGCTAAATGGGCACTCAAGCCAATTTGTAGTTTCACCATTAACAACATCTGTCTCAAGAGCGGAGATGCTGTTAATGATATTTGTCACCAATTTCCTCATTAATGCCATCAATTGACACTGGACTGCATCATTTCACACATTGTAAACACACTTTCATTGAATGGTGTTTTAACCAATGGGCTGTTTTCAAAGGAGGCATGCTTGATGTATATACATTTCATTATTCTGATTTGTATCCTAGAAATTATTACCTGAATACACCTTAACCTGTACATTGAAAAGTTGGCTTTACATACAAGATAAACTTATCATGAACTCAGACTCACAGGTGGTTGGCCAAGGAGGTGTAGTGGTTCCCGTCACTGAAGTTGTACTTGGTGCTATGATGAAGAAAGGATATCAGGAAGTATTAATTATTCAAAGGAATTCAACATATTTTTAAAAAAACTATCGGCATGGTCCTTTCAACATGGAGGAAAAGGAAGAGTGTTTGTGTTTGGCGCAGCAAAGAAAAGATTATGTAAGGCTGAAAGACAACCCATACTTTTATCATTTCAGGAAATGAGCCTGCTTCTCGATTGTGCAAGTCCTTTGCAACAGCCCTTGGCTCCATTAACCATCCACTAACACTCTCTTTTATCTTGCACAATCAACCCAGTCTCTGATGAAGTCACATCTCCTTAAAACCCAGTAGTCGTGACAATAACTTCACATGTTGTAAATGTGTCATCTTCATCTATTCATCATCGTTGAAAAGAATTTGATCTAAAACTTGATCAATGGCACTTGGCAAAGCATGCTGGCCAGTCAATACAGAAATGACATTGAGCTCATTTTGCTTATCTAGTCAGAACATGGCCAGTATTCTCAATTACACTTCCTATTTCATTGCTGACTTTCATAGAATTTCAGAAGACACAAATATTCCAATATTCAGCAATGAACCTAGATCCCAAGTCCTCAAAACACCTGCACCTTTACATCAATTACTTGGTTTTACACTTGAGACAAACTTGGGAAGATCTGCTACTTACAAGTCGGGGATGTGCTTGGGGCTGGAGTGCTGCCTGTCCCTGCAGTTGTAGATGGCCCAGCGGTGGCTAGAGGATACCAAAGAGCAAAGATTATTCAAAGAAAATTTAACCTACTTCCTCAAACTTTCAGCAGGATCTTTCCTTTCAAAACATATGAAATTGAAATTAATAAGAACTCGACCTCGCAGAGAAAAGATCGCAACAGGTGAGTAGTCAGTTTATATTTTTGTCATTTCAGTAAATGAATCTGTTTTTCAATTATGTAAAACAGCTATTTACACCTTTACCCACCCACATCCACTTCCTTGTATTTTGAGTATTTACCCACTGCATCATGTTGTCACTCTTCCTTTAAATTCCATTGTAGTGACAATTCCTGCTGCACCACACTTACCACAGATTCCCACATCTCCAAATGTGGCATCACTAACATTTGCCCATTACCCTGAATGCCTGTAACCTGAAACATTATCTTTGGAACTTTGTCAAAAGATGCTGCATAGCCACCTCAGAAATGTCCATGTTCTCCATTTTCTAACCTCGTCAGAATTTGCTCAGTATTTGAAATTTGTTTTCCAAATCAATAATGTATTGCCGGATGTCAAAGAATTTGATCTGGAAATACATATATCACGTCGTGTTCACTCGGTATGTGGTTTTTGCTGCAGTTGTAGTAATGCCCGTTCCTTCAGTGGGGTTGTGTCCCACAGGTCAAATAGTATAAGAAATGATAATAATTATAATTGAGTCAGTGACTGTCATTTTTGTATGAATGATAATCATAACATGGTCTCAATGAAATATACAATATTCTCAAGCGAGGACGAGTGGAGTGAATGAATCCATCATTTTTCCTGCTGCTGTGTTCACACTTTCTATCGCAATGCTTTGGGCCTGTAATGACTGACCTGGGGGCTAAATGGGCACTCAAGCCAATTTGTAGTTTCACCATTAACAACATCTGTCTCAAGAGGGGAGATGCTGTTAATGATATTTGTCATCAATTTCCTCATTAATCCCATCCATTGACACTGGACTGCATCATTTCACACATTGTAAACACACTTTCATTAAATGGTGTTGTAACTAATGGGCTGTTTTCAAAGGAGGCATGCTTGATGTATATACACTTCATTATTCTGATTTGTATCCTAGAAATTATTACCTGAATACACCTTAACCAGTACATTGAAAAGTTGGCTTTACATACAAGATAAACGTATCATGAACCAGACTCACAGGTGGTTGGCCAAGGAGGTGTAGTGGTTCCCGTCACTGAAGTTGTACTCGGTGCTATGATGAAGAAAGGATATCAGGAAGTATTAATTATTCAAAGGAATTCAACATATTTAAAAAAAAACTATCGGCATGGTCCTTTCAACATGGAGGAAAAGGAAGAGTGTTTGTGTTTGGCGCAGCAGAGAAAAGATTATGTAAGGCTGAAAGACAACCCATACTTTTATCATTTCAGGAAATGAGCCTGCGTCTCGATTGTACAAGTCCTTTGCAACAGCCCTTGGCTCCATTAACCATCCACTAACACTCTCTTTTATCTTGCACAATCAACCCAGTCTCTGATGAAGTCGCATCTCCTTAAAACCCTGTAGTCGTGACAATACCTTCACATTTTGTAAATGTGTCATCTTCATCTATTCATCATCATTGAAAAGAATTTGATCTAAAACTTGATCAATTGCTCTTGGGCAAAGCATGCTGGCCAGTCAATTCAGAAATGACATTGATCTCATTTTGCTTATCTAGTCAGAACATGGCCAGTTTTCTCAATTACACTTCCTATTTCATTGCAGACACAAATATTCCAATATTCAGCAATGAGCAGAGATTCCATGACCTCAATAACCCTACACCTTTATATCAATCATTTGGTTTTACTCTGGAGACAAACTTGGGAAGTTCTGCTACTTACAAGTCGGGGATGTGCTTAGGGCTGGAGTGCTGCCGGTCCCTGCAGTTGTAGATGGCCCAGCGGTGGCTGGAGGATACCAAAGAGCAAACATTATTCAAAGAAAATTCAACCTACTTCCTCAAACTTTCAGCAGCATCTTTCCTTTCAACACATATGAAATTGAAATTAATAAGAACTCGACCTCGCACTCAAGCCAATTTGTAGTTTCACCATGAACAACATCCGTCTCAAGAGCGGAGATGCTGTTAATGATATTTGTCATCAATTTTCTCATTAATGCCATCAATTGACACTGGACTGCATCATTTCACACATTGTAAACACACTTTCATTGAATGGTGTTTTAACCAATGGGCTGTTTTCAAAGGAGGCATGCTTGATGTATATACATTTCATTATTCTGATATGTATCCTGGAAATTAATACCTGAATACACCTTAAACAGTACATTGAAAAGTTGGCTTTACATACAAGATAAACTTATCATGAACTCAGACTCACAGGTGGTTGGCCAAGGAGGTGTAGTGGTTCCCGTCACTGAAGTTGTACTTGGTGCTATGATGAAGAAAGGATATCAGGAAGAATTAATTATTCAAAGGAATTCAACATATTTTTAAAAAAACTATCGGCATGGTCCTTTCAACATGGATAAAAAGGTAGAGTGTTTGTGTTTGGCGCAGCAGAGAAAAGATTATGTAAGGCTGAAAGACAACCCATACTTTTATCATTTCAAGAAATGAGCCCGCTTCTCGATTGTGCAAGTCCTTTGCAACAGCCCTTGGCTCCATTAACCATCCACTAACACTCTCTTTTATCTTGCACAATCAACCCAGTCTCTGATGAAGTCGCATCTCCTTAAAACCCTGTGGTCGTGACAATACCTTCACATTTTGTAAATGTGTCATCTTCATCTATTCATCATCGTTGAAAAGAATTTGATCTAAAACTTGATCAATGGCTCTTGGGCAAAGCATGCTGGCCAGTCAATTCAGAAATGACATTGATCTCATTTTGCTTATCTAGTCAGAACATGGCCAGTATTCTCAATTACACTTCCTATTTCATTGCTGACTTTCATAGAATTTCAGAAGACACAAATATTCCAATATTCAGCAATGAACCTAGAACCGAAGTCCTCAAAACACCTGCACCTTTACATCAATTACTTGGCTTTACACTTGAGACAAACATGGGAAGATCTGCAACTTACAAGTCGGGGATGTGCTTGGGGCTGGAGTGCTGCCTGTCCCTGCAGTTGTAGATGGCCGAGCGGTTGCTAGAGGATACCAAAGAGCAAAAATTATTCAAAGAACATTTAACCTACTTCCTCAAACTTTCAGCAGGATCTTTCCTTTCAAAACATATGAAATTGAAATTAATAAGAACTCGACCTCCGCAGAGAAAAGATCGCAACAGGTGAGTAGTCAGTTTATATTTTTGTCATTTCAGTAAATGAATCTGTTTTTCCATTATGTATAACAGCTATTTACACCTTTACCCACCCACATCCACTTCCTTGTATTTAGAGTATTCACCCACTGCATCATGTTGTCACTCTTCCTTTAAATTCCATTGTAGTGACAATTCCTGCTGCACCACACTTACCACAGATTCCACATCTCCAAATGTGGCATCACTAACTCTTGCCCATTACCCTGAATGCCTGTAACCTGAAATATTATCTTTGGCACTTGGGCAAAAGATGCAGCATAGCCACCTCAGAAATGTCCACGTTCTCCATTTGCTAACCTCGTCAGAATTTGCTCAGTATTTGACATTTGTTTTACAAATCAATAATGTATTGCTGGATGTCAAAGAATTTGATCTGGAAATACATATATCACATCGTGTTCACTCGGTTTGTGGTTTTTGCTGCAGTTGTAGTAATGCCCGTTCCTTCAGTAGGGTTGTGCCCCACAGGTCAAATAGTATAAGAAATGATAATAATTATAATTGAGTCAGTGACTGTCATTTTTGTATGAATGATAATCATAACATCGTCTCAATGAAATATACAATATTCTCAAGCGAGGACGAGTGGAGCGGATGAATCCAACATTTTTCCTGTTGCTGTGTTCACAATTTTTATCGCAATGCTTTGGGCCTGTAATGACTGACCTGGGGGCTAAATGGGCACTCAAGCCAATTTGTAGTTTCACCATTAACAACATCTGTCTCAAGAGGGAAAATGCTGTTAATGATATTTGTCATCAATTTCCTCATTAATCCCATCCATTGACACGGGACTGCATCATTTCACACATTGTAAACACACTTTCATTAAATGGTGTTGTAACCAATGGGCTGTTTTCAAATGAGGCATGCTTGATATATATACACTTCATTATTCTGATTTGTATCCTAGAAATTATTACCTGAATACACCTTAACCAGTACATTGAAAAGTTGGCTTTACATACAAGATAAACTTATCATGAACCAGACTCACAGGTGGTTGGTCCAGGAGGTGTAGTTGTTCCCGTCACTGAAGTTGTACTTGGTGCTGTGATGAAGAAAGGATATCAGGAAGCATTAATTATTCAAAGGAATTCAACACATTAAAAAAAAACTATCGGCATGATCCTTTCAACATGGAGGAAAAGGAAGAGGGTCTGTGTTTGGCACAGCAGAGAAAAGATTATGTAAGGCTGAAAGACAACCCATACTTTTATCATTTCAGGAAATGAGCCTGCTTCTCGATTGTGTAAGTCCTTTGCAACAGCCCTTATCTCCGTTAACCATCCACTAGCACTCTCTTTTATCTTGCACAATCAACCCAGTCTCTGATGAAGCCGCAACTCCTTTATACCCTGTAGTCGTGACAATACCTTCACATTTTGTAAATGTGTCATCTTCATCTATTCATCATCGTTGAAAAGAATTTGATCTAAAACTTGATCAATGGCTCTTGGGCAAAGCATGCTGGCCAGTCAATTCAGAAATGACATTGATCTCATTTTGCTTATCTAGTCAGAACATGGCCAGTATTCTCAATTACACTTCCTATTTCATTGCAGACACAAATATTCCAATATTCAGCAATGAACAGAGATTCCATGACCTCAATAACCCTACACCTTTACATCAATCATTTGGTTTTACTCTTGAGACAAACTTGGGAAGTTCTGCTACTTACAAGTCAGGGATGTGCTTAGGGCTGGAGTGCTGCCGGTCCCTGCAGTTGTAGATGGCCCAGCGGTGGCTAGAGGATACCAAAGAGCAAACATTATTCAAAGAAAATTCAACCTACTTCCTCAAACTTTCAGCAGCATCTTTCCTTTCAACACATATGAAATTGAAATTAATAAGAACTCGACCTCGCACTCAAGCCAATTTGTAGTTTCACCATGAACAACATCCGTCTCAAGAGCGGAGATGCTGTTAATGATATTTGTCATCAATTTCCTCATTAATGCCATCAATTGACACTGGACTGCATCATTTCACACATTGTAAACACACTTTCATTGAATGGTGTTTTAACCAATGGGCTGTTTTCAAAGGAGGCATGCTTGATGTATATACATTTCATTATTCTGATTTGTATCCTAGAAATTATTACCTGAATACACCTTAACCTGTACATTGAAAAGTTGGCTTTACATACAAGATAAACTTATCATGAACTCAGACTCACAGGTGGTTGGCCAAGGAGGTGTAGTGGTTCCCGTCACTGAAGTTGTACTTGGTGCTATGATGAAGAAAGGATATCAGGAAGTATTATTTATTCAAAGGAATTCAACATATTTTTAAAAAAACTATCGGCATGGTCCTTTCAACATGGAGGAAAAGGAAGAGTGTTTGTGTTTGGCGCAGCAGAGAAAAGATTATGTAAGGCTGAAAGACAACCCATACTTTTATCATTTCAGGAAATGAGCCTGCTTCTCGATTGTGCAAGTCCTTTGCAACAGCCCTTGGCTCCATTAACCATCCACTAACACTCTCTTTTATCTTGCACAATCAACCCAGTCTCTGATGAAGTCACATCTCCTTAAAACCTTGTAGTCATGACAATACCTTCACATTTTGTAAATGTGTCATCTTCATCTATTCATCATCGTTGAAAACAATTTGATCTAAAACTTGATCAATTGCTCTTGGGCAAAGCATGCTGGCCAGTCAATTCAGAAATGACATTGATCTCATTTTCCTTATCTAGTCAGAACATGGCCAGTATTCTCAATTACACTTCCTATTTCATTGCAGACACAAATATTCCAATATTCAGCAATGAACAGAGATTCCATGACCTCAAAAATCCTACACCTTTACATCAATCACTTGGTTTTACACTTGAGACAAACTTGGGAAGATCTGCTACTTACAAGTCGGGGATGTGCTTAGGGCTGGAGTGCTGCCGGTCCCTGCAGTTGTAGATGGCCCAGCGGTGGCTAGAGGATACCAAAGAGCAAACATTATTCAAAGAAAATTCAACCTACTTCCTCAAACTTTCAGCAGCATCTTTCCTTTCAACACATATGAAATTGAAATTAATATGAACTCGACCTCGCACTCAAGCCAATTTGTAGTTTCACCATGAACAACATCCGTCTCAAGAGCGGAGATGCTGTTAATGATATTTGTCATCAATTTTCTCATTAATCCCATCAATTGACACTGGACTGCATCATTTCACACATTGTAAACACACTTTCATTGAATGGTGTTTTAACCAATGGGCTGTTTTCAAAGGAGGCATGCTTGATGTATATACATTTCATTATACTGATATGTATCCTAGAAATTATTACCTGAATACACCTTAAACAGTACATTGAAAAGTTGGCTTTACATACAAGATAAACTTATCATGAACTCAGACTCACAGGTGGTTGGCCAAGGAGGTGTAGTGGTTCCCGTCACTGAAGTTGTACTTGGTGCTATGATGAAGAAAGGATATCAGGAAGAATTAATTATTCAAAGGAATTCAACATATTTTTTAAAAAACTATCGGCATGGTCCTTTCAACATGGAGAAAAAGGTAGAGTGTTTGTGTTTGGCGCAGCAGAGAAAAGATTATGTAAGGCTGAAAGACAACCCATACTTTTATCATTTCAAGAAATGAGCCTGCTTCTCGATTGTGCAAGTCCTTTGCAACAGTCCTTGGCTCCATTAACCATCCACTAACACTCTCTTTTATCTTGCACAATCAACCCAGTATCTGATGAAGTCGCATCTCCTTAAAACCCTGTAGTCGTGATAATACCTTCACATTTTGTAAATGTGTCATCTTCATCTATTCATCATCGTTGAAAAGAATTTGATCTAAAACTTGATCAATGACTCTTGGGCAAAGCATGCTGGCCAGTCAATTCAGAAATGACATTGATCTCATTTTGCTTATCTAGTCAGAACATGGCCAGTATTCTCAATTACATTTCCTATTTCATTGCTGATTTTCATAGAATTTCAGAAGACACAAATATTCCAATATTCAGCAATGAACCTAGATCCCAAGTCCTCAAAACACCTGTACCTTTACATCAATTACTTGGTTTTACACTTGAGACAAACTTGGGAAGATCTGCTACTTACAAGTCGGGGATGTGCTTGGGGCTGGAGTGCTGCCTGTCCCTGCAGTTGTAGATGGCCCAGCGGTGGCTAGAGGATACCAAAGAGCAAAAATTATTCAAAGAAAATTTAACCTACATCCTCAAACTTTCAGCAGGATCTTTCCTTTCAAAACATATGAAATTGAAATTAATAAGCACTCGACCTCACACAGAAAAGATCGCAACAGGTGAGTAGTCAATTTAAATGTTTGTCTTTTCAGTAAATGAATCTGTTTTTCAATTATGTAAAACAGCTATTTACACCTTTACCCACCCACATCCACTTCCTTGTATTTTGAGTATTCACCCACTGCATCATGTTGTCACTCTTCCTTTAAATTCCATTGTAGTGACAATTCCTGCTGCACCACACTTACCACAGATTCCCACATCTCCAAATGTGGCATCACTAACTTTTGCCCATTACCCTGAATGCCTGTAACCTGAAACATTATCTTTGGAACTTGGTCAAAAGATGCTGCATAGCCACCTCAGAAATGTCCCCGTTCTCCATTTTCTAACCCCGTCAGAATTTGCTCAGTATTTGACATTTGTTTTCCAAATCAATAATGTATTGCTGGATGTCAAAGAATTTGATCTGGAAATACATATATCACATCGTGTTCACTCGGTTTGTGGTTTTTGCTGCAGTTGTAGTAATACCCGTTCCTTCAGTGGGGTTGTGCCCCACTGGTCAAATAGTATAAGAAATGATAATAATTATACTTGAGTGAGTGACTGTCATTTTTGTATGAATGATAATCATAACATGGTCTCAATGAAATATACAATATTCTCAAGCGAGGATGAGTGGAGTGAATGAATCCATCATTTTTCCTGTTGCTGTGTTCACACTTTTTATCGCAATGCTTTGGGCCTGTAATGACTGACCTGGGGGCTAAATGGGCACCCAAGCCAATTTGTAGTTTCACCATTAACAACATCTGTCTCAAGAGGGGAGATGCTGTTAATGATATTTGTCATCAATTTCCTCATTAATCCCATCCATTGACACGGGACTGCATCATTTCACACATTGTAAACACACTTTCATTGAATGGTGTTTTAACCAATGGGCTGTTTTCAAAGCAGGCATGCTTGATGTATATACATTTCATTATTCTGATTTGTATCCTAGAAATTATTACCTGAATACACCTTAACCAGTACATTGAAAAGTTGGCTTTACATACAAGATAAACTTATCATGAACTCAGACTCACAGGTGGTTGGCCAAGGAGGTGTAGTGGTTCCCGTCACTGAAGTTGTACTTGGTGCTATGATGAAGAAAGGATATCAGGAAGTATTAATTATTCAAAGGAATGCAACATATTTTAAAAAAAACTATCGGCATGGTCCTTTCAACATGGAGGAAAAGGAAGAGTGCTTGTGTTTGGCGCAGCAGAGAAAAGATTATGTAAGGCTGAAAGACAACCCATACTTTTATCAATTCAGGAAATGAGCCTGCTTCTCGATTGTGTAAGTCCTTTGCAACAGCCCTTATCTCCGTTAACCATCCACTAGCACTCTCTTTTATCTTGCACAATCAACCCAGTCTCTGATGAAGCCGCAACTCCTTTATAACCTGTAGTCGTGACAATACCTTCACATTTTGTAAATGTGTCATCTTCATCTATTCATCATCGTTGAAAAGAATTTGATCTAAAACTTGATCAATGGCTCTTGTGCAAAGCATGCTGGCCAGTCAATTCAGAAATGACATTGATCTCATTTTGCTTATCTAGTCAGAACATGGCCAGTATTCTCAATTACACTTCCTATTTCATTGCAGACACAAATATTCCAATATTCAGCAATGAACAGAGATTCCATGACCTCAATAACCCTACACCTTTACATCAATCATTTGGTTTTACTCTTGAGACAAACTTGGGAAGTTCTGCTACTTACAAGTCGGGGATGTGCTTAGGGCTGGAGTGCTGCCGGTCCCTGCAGTTGTAGATGGCCCAGCGGTGGCTAGAGGATACCAAAGAGCAAACATTATTCAAAGAAAATTCAACCTACTTCCTCAAACTTTCAGCAGCATCTTTCCTTTCAACACATATGAAATTGAAATTAATAAGAACTCGACCTCGCACTCAAGCCAATTTGTAGTTTCACCATGAACAACATCCGTCTCAAGAGCGGAGATGCTGTTAATGATATTTGTCATCAATTTCCTCATTAATGCCATCAATTGACACTGGACTGCATCATTTCACACATTGTAAACACACTTTCATTGAATGGTGTTTTAACCAATGGGCTGTTTTCAAAGGAGGCATGCTTGATGTATATACATTTCATTATACTGATATGTATCCTAGAAATTATTACCTAAATACACCTTAAACAGTACATTGAAAAGTTGGCTTTACATACAAGATAAACTTATCATGAACAGACTCACAGGTGGTTGGCCAAGGAGGTGTAGTGGTTCCCGTCACTGAAGTTGTACTTGGTGCTATGATGAAGAAAGGATATCAGGAAGAATTAATTATTCAAAGGAATTCAACATATTTTTTTAAAAACTATCGGCATGGTCCTTTCAACATGGAGAAAAAGGTAGAGTGTTTGTGTTTGGCGCAGCAGAGAAAAGATTATGTAAGGCTGAAAGACAACCCATACTTTTATCATTTCAAGAAATGAGCCTGCTTCTCGATTGTGCAAGTCCTTTGCAACAGTCCTTGGCTCCATTAACCATCCACTAACACTCTCTTTTATCTTGCACAATCAACCCAGTATCTGATGAAGTCGCATCTCCTTAAAACCCTGTAGTCGTGATAATACCTTCACATTTTGTAAATGTGTCATCTTCATCTATTCATCATCGTTGAAAAGAATTTGATCTAAAACTTGATCAATGACTCTTGGGCAAAGCATGCTGGCCAGTCAATTCAGAAATGACATTGATCTCATTTTGCTTATCTAGTCAGAACATGGCCAGTATTCTCAATTACATTTCCTATTTCATTGCTGACTTTCATAGAATTTCAGAAGACACAAATATTCCAATATTCAGCAATGAACCTAGATCCCAAGTCCTCAAAACACCTGTACCTTTACATCAATTACTTGGTTTTACACTTGAGACAAACTTGGGAAGATCTGCTACTTACAAGTCGGGGATGTGCTTGGGGCTGGAGTGCTGCCTGTCCCTGCAGTTGTAGATGGCCCAGCGGTTGCTAGAGGATACCAAAGAGCAAAAATTATTCAAAGAAAATTTAACCTACATCCTCAAACTTTCAGCAGGATCTTTCCCTTCAAAACATATGAAATTGAAATTAATAAGCACTCGACCTCACACAGAAAAGATCGCAACAGGTGAGTAGTCAATTTAAATTTTTGTCTTTTCAGTAAATGAATCTGTTTTTCAATTATGTAAAACAGCTATTTACACCTTTACCCACCCACATCCACTTCCTTGTATTTTGAGTATTCACCCACTGCATCATGTTGTCACTCTTCCTTTAAATTCCATTGTAGTGACAATTCCTGCTGCACCACACTTACCACAGATTCCCACATCTCTAAATGTGGCATCACTAACTTTTGCTCATTACCCTGAATGCCTGTAACCTGAAACATTATCTTTGGAACTTGGTCAAAAGATGCTGCATAGCCACCTCAGAAATGTCCACGTTCTCCATTTTCTAACCCCGTCAGAATTTGCTCAGTATTTGACATTTGTTTTCCAAATCAATAATGTATTGCTGGATGTCAAAGAATTTGATCTGGAAATACATATATCACATCGTGTTCACTCGGTTTGTGGTTTTTGCTGCAGTTGTAGTAATGCCCGTTCCTTCAGTGGGGTTGTGCCCCACAGGTCAAATAGTATAAGAAATGATAATAATTATAATTGAGTGAGTGACTGTCATTTTTGTATGACTGCTACTCATAACATGGTCTCAATGAAATATACCATATTCTCAAGCGAGGACGAGTGGAGTGAATGAATCCATCATTTTTCCTGTTGCTGTGTTCACACTTTTTATCGCAATGCTTTGGGCCTGTAATGACTGACCTGGGGGCTAAATGGGCACCCAAGCCAATTTGTAGTTTCACCATTAACAACATCTGTCTCAAGAGGGGAGATGCTGTTAATGATATTGTCATCAATTTCCTCATTAATCCCATCCATTGACACTGGACTGCATCATTTCACACATTGTAAACACACTTTCATTAAATGGTGTAGTAACCAATGGGCTGTTTTCAAAGGAGGCATGCTTGATGTATATACACTTCAATATTCTGATTTGTATCCTAGAAATTATTACCTGAATACACCTTAACCAGTACATTGAAAAGTTGGCTTTACATACAAGATAAACTTATCATGAACCAGACTCACAGGTGGTTGGTCCAGGAGGTGTAGTTGTTCCCGTCACTGAAGTTGTACTTGGTGCTGTGATGAAGAAAGGATATCAGGAAGCATTAATTATTCAAAGGAATTCAACACATTAAAAAAAAACTATCGGCATGATCCTTTCAACATGGAGGAAAAGGAAGAGGGTCTGTGTTTGGCACAGCAGAGAAAAGATTATGTAAGGCTGAAAGACAACCCATACTTTTATCATTTCAGGAAATGAGCCTGCTTCTAGATTGTGTAAGTCCTTTGCAACAGCCCTTATCTCCGTTAACCATCCACTAGCACTCTCTTTTATCTTGCACAATCAACCCAGTCTCTGATGAAGCCGCAACTCCTTTATACCCTGTAGTCGTGACAATACCTTCACATTTTGTAAATGTGTCATCTTCATCTATTCACCATCGTTGAAAAGAATTTGATCTAAAACTTGATCAATGGCTCTTGGGCAAAGCATGCTGGCCAGTCAATTCAGAAATGACATTGATCTCATTTTGCTTATCTAGTCAGAACATGGCCAGTATTCTCAATTACACTTCCTATTTCATTGCAGACACAAATATTCCAATATTCAGCAATGAACAGAGATTCCATGACCTCAATAATCCTACACCTTTACATCAATCACTTGGTTTTACACTTGAGACAAACTTGGGAAGTTCTGCTGCTTACAAGTCGGGGATGTGCTTAGGGCTGGAGTGCTGCCGGTCCCTGCAGTTGTAGATGGCCCAGCGGTGGCTAGAGGATACAAAAGAGCAAACATTATTCAAAGAAAATTCAACCTACATCCTCAAACTTTCAGCAGCATCTTTCCTTTCAACACATATGAAATTGAAATTAATAAGAACTCGACCTCGCACTCAAGCCAATTTGTAGTTTCACCATGAACAACATCCGTCTCAAGAGCGGAGATGCTGTTAATGATATTTGTCATCAATTTCCTCATTAATGCCATCAATTGACACTGGACTGCATCATTTCACACATTGTAAACACACTTTCATTGAATGGTGTTTTAACCAATGGGCTGTTTTCAAAGGAGGCATGCTTGATGTATATACATTTCATTATTCTGATTTGTATCCTAGAAATTATTACCTGAATACACCTTAACCTGTACATTGAAAAGTTGGCTTTACATACAAGATAAACTTATCATGAACTCAGACTCACAGGTGGTTGGCCAAGGAGGTGTAGTGGTTCCCGTCACTGAAGTTGTACTTGGTGCTATGATGAAGAAAGGATATCAGGAAGTATTCATTATTCAAACAAATTCAACATATTAAAAAAAAAACTATCGGCATGGTCCTTTCAACATGGAGGAAAAGGAAGAGTGTTTGTGTTTGGCGCAGCAGAGAAAAGATTATGTAAGGCTGAAAGACAACCCATACTTTTATAATTTCAGGAAATGAGCCTGCTTCTCGATTGTGCAAGTCCTTTGCAACAGCCCTTGGCTCCATTAACCATCCACTAACACTCTCTTTTATCTTGCACAATCAACCCAGTCTCTGATGAAGTCACATCTCCTTAAAACCCTGTAGTCGTGACAATACCTTCACATTTTGTAAATGTGTCATCTTCATCTATTCATCATCGTTGAAAAGAATTTGATCTAAAACTTGATCAATGGCTCTTGGGCAAAGCATGCTGGCCAGTCAATTCAGAAATGACATTGATCTCATTTTGCTTATCTAGTCAGAACATGGCCAGTATTCTCAATTACACTTCCTATTTCATTGCAGACACAAATATTCCAATATTCAGCAATGAACAGACATTCCATGACCTCAAAAATCCTACACCTTTACATCAATCACTTGGTTTTACACTTGAGACAAACTTGGGAAGTTCTGCTACTTACAAGTCGGGGATGTGCTTAGGGCTGGAGTGCTGCCGGTCCCTGCAGTTGTAGATGGCCCAGCGGTGGCTAGAGGATACCAAAGAGCAAACATTATTCAAAGAAAATTCAACCTACTTCCTCAAACTTTCAGCAGGATCTTTCCTTTCAAAACATATGAAATTGAAATTAATAAGAACTCGACCTCGCATAGAAAAGATCGCAACAGGTGAGTAGTCAATTTATATTTTTGTCTTTTCAGTAAATGAATCTGTTTTTCAATTATGTAAAACAGCTATTTACACCTTTACCCACCCACATCCACTTCCTTGTATTTTGAGTATTCACCCACTGCATCATGTTGTCACTCTTCCTTTAAATTCCATTGTGGTGACAATTCCTGCTGCACCACACTTACCACAGATTCCCACATCTCCAAATGTGGCATCACTAACTTTTGCCCATTACCCTGAATGCCTGTAACCTGAAACATTATCTTTGGAACTTGGTCAAAAGATGCTGCATAGCCACCTCAGAAATGTCCACGTTCTCCATTTTCTAACCTCGTCAGAATTTGCTCAGTATTTGACATTTGTTTTCCAAATCAATAATGGATTGCTGGGTGTCAAAGAATTTGATCTGGAAATCCATATATCATATCGTGTTCACTCGGTTTGTGGTTTTTGCTGCAGTTGTAGTAATGCCCGTTCCTTCAGTGGGGTTGTGCCCGACAGGTCAAATAGTATAAGAAATGATAATAATTATAATTGAGTGAGTGACTGTCATTTTTGTATGAATGCTAATCATAACATGGTCTCAATGAAATATACAATATTCTCAAGCGAGGACGAGTGGAGTGAATGAATCCATCATTTTTCCTGTTGCTGTGTTCACACTTTTTATCGCAATGCTTTGGGCCTGTAATGACTGACCTGGGGGCTAAATGGGCACTCAAGCCAATTTGTAGTTTCACCATTAACAACATCTGTCTCAAGAGCGGAGATGCTGTTAATGATATTTGTCACCAATTTCCTCATTAATGCCATCAATTGACACTGGACTGCATCATTTCACACATTGTAAACACACTTTCATTGAATGGTGTTTTAACCAATGGGCTGTTTTCAAAGGAGGCATGCTTGATGTATATACATTTCATTATTCTGATTTGTATCCTAGAAATTATTACCTGAATACACCTTAACCTGTACATTGAAAAGTTGGCTTTACATACAAGATAAACTTATCATGAACTCAGACTCACAGGTGGTTGGCCAAGGAGGTGTAGTGGTTCCCGTCACTGAAGTTGTACTTGGTGCTATGATGAAGAAAGGATATCAGGAAGTATTAATTATTCAAAGGAATTCAACATATTTTTAAAAAAACTATCGGCATGGTCCTTTCAACATGGAGGAAAAGGAAGAGTGTTTGTGTTTGGCGCAGCAGAGAAAAGATTATGTAAGGCTGAAAGACAACCCATACTTTTATCATTTCAGGAAATGAGCCTGCTTCTCGATTGTGCAAGTCCTTTGCAACAGCCCTTGGCTCCATTAACCATCCACTAACACTCTCTTTTATCTTGCACAATCAACCCAGTCTCTGATGAAGTCACATCTCCTTAAAACCCAGTAGTCGTGACAATAACTTCACATGTTGTAAATGTGTCATCTTCATCTATTCATCATCGTTGAAAAGAATTTGATCTAAAACTTGATCAATGGCACTTGGCAAAGCATGCTGGCCAGTCAATACAGAAATGACATTGAGCTCATTTTGCTTATCTAGTCAGAACATGGCCAGTATTCTCAATTACACTTCCTATTTCATTGCTGACTTTCATAGAATTTCAGAAGACACAAATATTCCAATATTCAGCAATGAACCTAGATCCCAAGTCCTCAAAACACCTGCACCTTTACATCAATTACTTGGTTTTACACTTGAGACAAACTTGGGAAGATCTGCTACTTACAAGTCGGGGATGTGCTTGGGGCTGGAGTGCTGCCTGTCCCTGCAGTTGTAGATGGCCCAGCGGTGGCTAGAGGATACCAAAGAGCAAAGATTATTCAAAGAAAATTTAACCTACTTCCTCAAACTTTCAGCAGGATCTTTCCTTTCAAAACATATGAAATTGAAATTAATAAGAACTCGACCTCGCAGAGAAAAGATCGCAACAGGTGAGTAGTCAGTTTATATTTTTGTCATTTCAGTAAATGAATCTGTTTTTCAATTATGTAAAACAGCTATTTACACCTTTACCCACCCACATCCACTTCCTTGTATTTTGAGTATTTACCCACTGCATCATGTTGTCACTCTTCCTTTAAATTCCATTGTAGTGACAATTCCTGCTGCACCACACTTACCACAGATTCCCACATCTCCAAATGTGGCATCACTAACATTTGCCCATTACCCTGAATGCCTGTAACCTGAAACATTATCTTTGGAACTTTGTCAAAAGATGCTGCATAGCCACCTCAGAAATGTCCATGTTCTCCATTTTCTAACCTCGTCAGAATTTGCTCAGTATTTGAAATTTGTTTTCCAAATCAATAATGTATTGCCGGATGTCAAAGAATTTGATCTGGAAATACATATATCACGTCGTGTTCACTCGGTATGTGGTTTTTGCTGCAGTTGTAGTAATGCCCGTTCCTTCAGTAGGGTTGTGCCCCACAGGTCAAATAGTATAAGAAATGATAATAATTATAATTGAGTCAGTGACTGTCATTTTTGTATGAATGATAATCATAACATCGTCTCAATGAAATATACAATATTCTCAAGCGAGGACGAGTGGAGCGGATGAATCCAACATTTTTCCTGTTGCTGTGTTCACAATTTTTATCGCAATGCTTTGGGCCTGTAATGACTGACCTGGGGGCTAAATGGGCACTCAAGCCAATTTGTAGTTTCACCATTAACAACATCTGTCTCAAGAGGGAAAATGCTGTTAATGATATTTGTCATCAATTTCCTCATTAATCCCATCCATTGACACGGGACTGCATCATTTCACACATTGTAAACACACTTTCATTAAATGGTGTTGTAACCAATGGACTGTTTTCAAATGAGGCATGCTTGATATATATACACTTCATTATTCTGATTTGTATCCTAGAAATTATTACCTGAATACACCTTAACCAGTACATTGAAAAGTTGGCTTTACATACAAGATAAACTTATCATGAACCAGACTCACAGGTGGTTGGTCCAGGAGGTGTAGTTGTTCCCGTCACTGAAGTTGTACTTGGTGCTGTGATGAAGAAAGGATATCAGGAAGCATTAATTATTCAAAGGAATTCAACACATTAAAAAAAAACTATCGGCATGATCCTTTCAACATGGAGGAAAAGGAAGAGGGTCTGTGTTTGGCACAGCAGAGAAAAGATTATGTAAGGCTGAAAGACAACCCATACTTTTATCATTTCAGGAAATGAGCCTGCTTCTCGATTGTGTAAGTCCTTTGCAACAGCCCTTACCTCCGTTAACCATCCACTAGCACTCTCTTTTATCTTGCACAATCAACCCAGTCTCTGATGAAGCCGCAACTCCTTTATACCCTGTAGTCGTGACAATACCTTCACATTTTGTAAATGTGTCATCTTCATCTATTCATCATCGTTGAAAAGAATTTGATCTAAAACTTGATCAATGGCTCTTGGGCAAAGCATGCTGGCCAGTCAATTCAGAAATGACATTGATCTCATTTTGCTTATCTAGTCAGAACATGGCCAGTATTCTCAATTACACTTCCTATTTCATTGCAGACACAAATATTCCAATATTCAGCAATGAACAGAGATTCCATGACCTCAATAACCCTACACCTTTACATCAATCATTTGGTTTTACTCTTGAGACAAACTTGGGAAGTTCTGCTACTTACAAGTCAGGGATGTGCTTAGGGCTGGAGTGCTGCCGGTCCCTGCAGTTGTAGATGGCCCAGCGGTGGCTAGAGGATACCAAAGAGCAAACATTATTCAAAGAAAATTCAACCTACTTCCTCAAACTTTCAGCAGCATCTTTCCTTTCAACACATATGAAATTGAAATTAATAAGAACTCGACCTCGCACTCAAGCCAATTTGTAGTTTCACCATGAACAACATCCGTCTCAAGAGCGGAGATGCTGTTAATGATATTTGTCATCAATTTCCTCATTAATGCCATCAATTGACACTGGACTGCATCATTTCACACATTGTAAACACACTTTCATTGAATGGTGTTTTAACCAATGGGCTGTTTTCAAAGGAGGCATGCTTGATGTATATACATTTCATTATTCTGATTTGTATCCTAGAAATTATTACCTGAATACACCTTAACCTGTACATTGAAAAGTTGGCTTTACATACAAGATAAACTTATCATGAACTCAGACTCACAGGTGGTTGGCCAAGGAGGTGTAGTGGTTCCCGTCACTGAAGTTGTACTTGGTGCTATGATGAAGAAAGGATATCAGGAAGTATTATTTATTCAAAGGAATTCAACATATTTTTAAAAAAACTATCGGCATGGTCCTTTCAACATGGAGGAAAAGGAAGAGTGTTTGTGTTTGGCGCAGCAGAGAAAAGATTATGTAAGGCTGAAAGACAACCCATACTTTTATCATTTCAGGAAATGAGCCTGCTTCTCGATTGTGCAAGTCCTTTGCAACAGCCCTTGGCTCCATTAACCATCCACTAACACTCTCTTTTATCTTGCACAATCAACCCAGTCTCTGATGAAGTCACATCTCCTTAAAACCTTGTAGTCATGACAATACCTTCACATTTTGTAAATGTGTCATCTTCATCTATTCATCATCGTTGAAAACAATTTGATCTAAAACTTGATCAATTGCTCTTGGGCAAAGCATGCTGGCCAGTCAATTCAGAAATGACATTGATCTCATTTTCCTTATCTAGTCAGAACATGGCCAGTATTCACAATTACACTTCCTATTTCATTGCAGACACAAATATTCCAATATTCAGCAATGAACAGAGATTCCATGACCTCAAAAATCCTACACCTTTACATCAATCACTTGGTTTTACACTTGAGACAAACTTGGGAAGATCTGCTACTTACAAGTCGGGGATGTGCTTAGGGCTGGAGTGCTGCCGGTCCCTGCAGTTGTAGATGGCCCAGCGGTGGCTAGAGGATACCAAAGAGCAAACATTATTCAAAGAAAATTCAACCTACTTCCTCAAACTTTCAGCAGCATCTTTCCTTTCAACACATATGAAATTGAAATTAATATGAACTCGACCTCGCACTCAAGCCAATTTATAGTTTCACCATGAACAACATCCGTCTCAAGAGCGGAGATGCTGTTAATGATATTTGTCATCAATTTTCTCATTAATCCCATCAATTGACACTGGACTGCATCATTTCACACATTGTAAACACACTTTCATTGAATGGTGTTTTAACCAATGGGCTGTTTTCAAAGGAGGCATGCTTGATGTATATACATTTCATTATACTGATATGTATCCTAGAAATTATTACCTGAATACACCTTAAACAGTACATTGAAAAGTTGGCTTTACATACAAGATAAACTTATCATGAACTCAGACTCACAGGTGGTTGGCCAAGGAGGTGTAGTGGTTCCCGTCACTGAAGTTGTACTTGGTGCTATGATGAAGAAAGGATATCAGGAAGAATTAATTATTCAAAGGAATTCAACATATTTTTTAAAAAACTATCGGCATGGTCCTTTCAACATGGAGAAAAAGGTAGAGTGTTTGTGTTTGGCGCAGCAGAGAAAAGATTATGTAAGGCTGAAAGACAACCCATACTTTTATCATTTCAAGAAATCAGCCTGCTTCTCGATTGTGCAAGTCCTTTGCAACAGTCCTTGGCTCCATTAACCATCCACTAACACTCTCTTTTATCTTGCACAATCAACCCAGTATCTGATGAAGTCGCATCTCCTTAAAACCCTGTAGTCGTGATAATACCTTCACATTTTGTAAATGTGTCATCTTCATCTATTCATCATCGTTGAAAAGAATTTGATCTAAAACTTGATCAATGACTCTTGGGCAAAGCATGCTGGCCAGTCAATTCAGAAATGACATTGATCTCATTTTGCTTATCTAGTCAGAACATGGCCAGTATTCTCAATTACATTTCCTATTTCATTGCTGATTTTCATAGAATTTCAGAAGACACAAATATTCCAATATTCAGCAATGAACCTAGATCCCAAGTCCTCAAAACACCTGTACCTTTACATCAATTACTTGGTTTTACACTTGAGACAAACTTGGGAAGATCTGCTACTTACAAGTCGGGGATGTGCTTGGGGCTGGAGTGCTGCCTGTCCCTGCAGTTGTAGATGGCCCAGCGGTGGCTAGAGGATACCAAAGAGCAAAAATTATTCAAAGAAAATTTAACCTACATCCTCAAACTTTCAGCAGGATCTTTCCTTTCAAAACATATGAAATTGAAATTAATAAGCACTCGACCTCACACAGAAAAGATCGCAACAGGTGAGTAGTCAATTTAAATTTTTGTCTTTTCAGTAAATGAATCTGTTTTTCAATTATGTAAAACAGCTATTTACACCTTTACCCACCCACATCCACTTCCTTGTATTTTGAGTATTCACCCACTGCATCATGTTGTCACTCTTCCTTTAAATTCCATTGTAGTGACAATTCCTGCTGCACCACACTTACCACAGATTCCCACATCTCCAAATGTGGCATCACTAACTTTTGCCCATTACCCTGAATGCCTGTAACCTGAAACATTATCTTTGGAACTTGGTCAAAAGATGCTGCATAGCCACCTCAGAAATGTCCCCGTTCTCCATTTTCTAACCCCGTCAGAATTTGCTCAGTATTTGACATTTGTTTTCCAAATCAATAATATTTGCTGGATGTCAAAGAATTTGATCTGGAAATACATATATCACATCGTGTTCACTCGGTTTGTGGTTTTTGCTGCAGTTGTAGTAATACCCGTTCCTTCAGTGGGGTTGTGCCCCACTGGTCAAATAGTATAAGAAATGATAATAATTATACTTGAGTGAGTGACTGTCATTTTTGTATGAATGATAATCATAACATGGTCTCAATGAAATATACAATATTCTCAAGCGAGGATGAGTGGAGTGAATGAATCCATCATTTTTCCTGTTGCTGTGTTCACACTTTTTATCGCAATGCTTTGGGCCTGTAATGACTGACCTGGGGGCTAAATGGGCACCCAAGCCAATTTGTAGTTTCACCATTAACAACATCTGTCTCAAGAGGGGAGATGCTGTTAATGATATTTGTCATCAATTTCCTCATTAATCCCATCCATTGACACGGGACTGCATCATTTCACACATTGTAAACACACTTTCATTGAATGGTGTTTTAACCAATGGGCTGTTTTCAAAGCAGGCATGCTTGATGTATATACATTTCATTATTCTGATTTGTATCCTAGAGATTATTACCTGAATACACCTTAACCAGTACATTGAAAAGTTGGCTTTACATACAAGATAAACTTATCATGAACTCAGACTCACAGGTGGTTGGCCAAGGAGGTGTAGTGGTTCCCGTCACTGAAGTTGTACTTGGTGCTATGATGAAGAAAGGATATCAGGAAGTATTAATTATTCAAAGGAATGCAACATATTTTTAAAAAAACTATCGGCATGGTCCTTTCAACATGGAGGAAAAGGAAGAGTGCTTGTGTTTGGCGCAGCAGAGAAAAGATTATGTAAGGCTGAAAGACAACCCATACTTTTATCAATTCAGGAAATGAGCCTGCTTCTCGATTGTGTAAGTCCTTTGCAACAGCCCTTATCTCCGTTAACCATCCACTAGCACTCTCTTTTATCTTGCACAATCAACCCAGTCTCTGATGAAGCCGCAACTCCTTTATACCCTGTAGTCGTGACAATACCTTCACATTTTGTAAATGTGTCATCTTCATCTATTCATCATCGTTGAAAAGAATTTGATCTAAAACTTGATCAATGGCTCTTGGGCAAAGCATGCTGGCCAGTCAATTCAGAAATGACATTGATCTCATTTTGCTTATCTAGTCAGAACATGGCCAGTATTCTCAATTACACTTCCTATTTCATTGCAGACACAAATATTCCAATATTCAGCAATGAACAGAGATTCCATGACCTCAATAACCCTACACCTTTACATCAATCATTTGGTTTTACTCTTGAGACAAACTTGGGAAGTTCTGCTATTTACAAGTCGGGGATGTGCTTAGGGCTGGAGTGCTGCCGGTCCCTGCAGTTGTAGATGGCCCAGCGGTGGCTAGAGGATACCAAAGAGCAAACATTATTCAAAGAAAATTCAACCTACTTCCTCAAACTTTCAGCAGCATCTTTCCTTTCAACACATATGAAATTGAAATTAATAAGAACTCGACCTCGCACTCAAGCCAATTTGTAGTTTCACCATGAACAACATCCGTCTCAAGAGCGGAGATGCTGTTAATGATATTTGTCATCAATTTCCTCATTAATGCCATCAATTGACACTGGACTGCATCATTTCACACATTGTAAACACACTTTCATTGAATGGTGTTTTAACCAATGGGCTGTTTTCAAAGGAGGCATGCTTGATGTATATACATTTCATTATTCTGATTTGTATCCTAGAAATTATTACCTGAATACACCTTAACCTGTACATTGAAAAGTTGGCTTTACATACAAGATAAACTTATCATGAACTCAGACTCACAGGTGGTTGGCCAAGGAGGTGTAGTGGTTCCCGTCACTGAAGTTGTACTTGGTGCTATGATGAAGAAAGGATATCAGGAAGTATTATTTATTCAAAGGAATTCAACATATTTTTATAAAAACTATCGGCATGGTCCTTTCAACATGGAGGAAAAGGAAGAGTGTTTGTGTTTGGCGCAGCAGAGAAAAGATTATGTAAGGCTGAAAGACAACCCATACTTTTATCATTTCAGGAAATGAGCCTGCTTCTCGATTGTGCAAGTCCTTTGCAACAGCCCTTGGCTCCATTAACCATCCACTAACACTCTCTTTTATCTTGCACAATCAACCCAGTCTCTGATGAAGTCACATCTCCTTAAAACCTTGTAGTCGTGACAATACCTTCACATTTTGTAAATGTGTCATCTTCATCTATTCATCATCGTTGAAAACAATTTGATCTAAAACTTGATCAATTGCTCTTGGGCAAAGCATGCTGGCCAGTCAATTCAGAAATGACATTGATCTCATTTTCCTTATCTAGTCAGAACATGGCCAGTATTCTCAATTACACTTCCTATTTCATTGCAGACACAAATATTCCAATATTCAGCAATGAACAGAGATTCCATGACCTCAAAAATCCTACACCTTTACATCAATCACTTGGTTTTACACTTGAGACAAACTTGGGAAGATCTGCTACTTACAAGTCGGGGATGTGCTTAGGGCTGGAGTGCTGCCGGTCCCTGTAGTTGTAGATGGCCCAGCGGTGGCTAGAGGATACCAAAGAGCAAACATTATTCAAAGAAAATTCAACCTACTTCCTCAAACTTTCAGCAGCATCTTTCCTTTCAACACATATGAAATTGAAATTAATATGAACTCGACCTCGCACTCAAGCCAATTTGTAGTTTCACCATGAACAACATCCGTCTCAAGAGCGGAGATGCTGTTAATGATATTTGTCATCAATTTTCTCATTAACCCCATCAATTGACACTGGACTGCATCATTTCACACATTGTAAACACACTTTCATTGAATGGTGTTTTAACCAATGGGCTGTTTTCAAAGGAGGCATGCTTGATGTATATACATTTCATTATACTGATATGTATCCTAGAAATTATTACCTGAATACACCTTAAACAGTACATTGAAAAGTTGGCTTTACATACAAGATAAACTTATCATGAACAGACTCACAGGTGGTTGGCCAAGGAGGTGTAGTGGTTCCCGTCACTGAAGTTGTACTTGGTGCTATGATGAAGAAAGGATATCAGGAAGAATTAATTATTCAAAGGAATTCAACATATTTTTTTAAAAACTATCGGCATGGTCCTTTCAACATGGAGAAAAAGGTAGAGTGTTTGTGTTTGGCGCAGCAGAGAAAAGATTATGTAAGGCTGAAAGACAACCCATACTTTTATCATTTCAAGAAATGAGCCTGCTTCTCGATTGTGCAAGTCCTTTGCAACAGTCCTTGGCTCCATTAACCATCCACTAACACTCTCTTTTATCTTGCACAATCAACCCAGTATCTGATGAAGTCGCATCTCCTTAAAACCCTGTAGTCGTGATAATACCTTCACATTTTGTAAATGTGTCATCTTCATCTATTCATCATCGTTGAAAAGAATTTGATCTAAAACTTGATCAATGACTCTTGGGCAAAGCATGCTGGCCAGTCAATTCAGAAATGACATTGATCTCATTTTGCTTATCTAGTCAGAACATGGCCAGTATTCTCAATTACATTTCCTATTTCATTGCTGACTTTCATAGAATTTCAGAAGACACAAATATTCCAATATTCAGCAATGAACCTAGATCCCAAGTCCTCAAAACACCTGTACCTTTACATCAATTACTTGGTTTTACACTTGAGACAAACTTGGGAAGATCTGCTACTTACAAGTCGGGGATGTGCTTGGGGCTGGAGTGCTGCCTGTCCCTGCAGTTGTAGATGGCCCAGCGGTTGCTAGAGGATACCAAAGAGCAAAAATTATTCAAAGAAAATTTAACCTACATCCTCAAACTTTCAGCAGGATCTTTCCTTTCAAAACATATGAAATTGAAATTAATAAGCACTCGACCTCACACAGAAAAGATCGCAACAGGTGAGTAGTCAATTTAAATTTTTGTCTTTTCAGTAAATGAATCTGTTTTTCAATTATGTAAAACAGCTATTTACACCTTTACCCACCCACATCCACTTCCTTGTATTTTGAGTATTCACCCACTGCATCATGTTGTCACTCTTCCTTTAAATTCCATTGTAGTGACAATTCCTGCTGCACCACACTTACCACAGATTCCCACATCTCCAAATGTGGCATCACTAACTTTTGCTCATTACCCTGAATGCCTGTAACCTGAAACATTATCTTTGGAACTTGGTCAAAAGATGCTGCATAGCCACCTCAGAAATGTCCACGTTCTCCATTTTCTAACCCCGTCAGAATTTGCTCAGTATTTGACATTTGTTTTCCAAATCAATAATGTATTGCTGGATGTCAAAGAATTTGATCTGGAAATACATATATCACATCGTGTTCACTCGGTTTGTGGTTTTTGCTGCAGTTGTAGTAATGCCCGTTCCTTCAGTGGGGTTGTGCCCCACAGGTCAAATAGTATAAGAAATGATAATAATTATAATTGAGTGAGTGACTGTCATTTTTGTATGACTGCTACTCATAACATGGTCTCAATGAAATATACCATATTCTCAAGCGAGGACGAGTGGAGTGAATGAATCCATCATTTTTCCTGTTGCTGTGTTCACACTTTTTATCGCAATGCTTTGGGCCTGTAATGACTGACCTGGGGGCTAAATGGGCACCCAAGCCAATTTGTAGTTTCACCATTAACAACATCTGTCTCAAGAGGGGAGATGCTGTTAATGATATTGTCATCAATTTCCTCATTAATCCCATCCATTGATACTGGACTGCATCATTTCACACATTGTAAACACACTTTCATTAAATGGTGTAGTAACCAATGGGCTGTTTTCAAAGGAGGCATGCTTGATGTATATACACTTCAATATTCTGATTTGTATCCTAGAAATTATTACCTGAATACACCTTAACCAGTACATTGAAAAGTTGGCTTTACATACAAGATAAACTTATCATGAACCAGACTCACAGGTGGTTGGTCCAGGAGGTGTAGTTGTTCCCGTCACTGAAGTTGTACTTGGTGCTGTGATGAAGAAAGGATATCAGGAAGCATTAATTATTCAAAGGAATTCAACACATTAAAAAAAAACTATCGGCATGATCCTTTCAACATGGAGGAAAAGGAAGAGGGTCTGTGTTTGGCACAGCAGAGAAAAGATTATGAAAGGCTGAAAGACAACCCATACTTTTATCATTTCAGGAAATGAGCCTGCTTCTAGATTGTGTAAGTCCTTTGCAACAGCCCTTATCTCCGTTAACCATCCACTAGCACTCTCTTTTATCTTGCACAATCAACCCAGTCTCTGATGAAGCCGCAACTCCTTTATACCCTGTAGTCGTGACAATACCTTCACATTTTGTAAATGTGTCATCTTCATCTATTCACCATCGTTGAAAAGAATTTGATCTAAAACTTGATCAATGGCTCTTGGGCAAAGCATGCTGGCCAGTCAATTCAGAAATGACATTGATCTCATTTTGCTTATCTAGTCAGAACATGGCCAGTATTCTCAATTACACTTCCTATTTCATTGCAGACACAAATATTCCAATATTCAGCAATGAACAGAGATTCCATGACCTCAATAATCCTACACCTTTACATCAATCACTTGGTTTTACACTTGAGACAAACTTGGGAAGTTCTGCTGCTTACAAGTCGGGGATGTGCTTAGGGCTGGAGTGCTGCCGGTCCCTGCAGTAGTAGATGGCCCAGCGGTGGCTAGAGGATACAAAAGAGCAAACATTATTCAAAGAAAATTCAACCTACATCCTCAAACTTTCAGCAGCATCTTTCCTTTCAACACATATGAAATTGAAATTAATAAGAACTCGACCTCGCACTCAAGCCAATTTGTAGTTTCACCATGAACAACATCCGTCTCAAGAGCGGAGATGCTGTTAATGATATTTGTCATCAATTTCCTCATTAATGCCATCAATTGACACTGGACTGCATCATTTCACACATTGTAAACACACTTTCATTGAATGGTGTTTTAACCAATGGGCTGTTTTCAAAGGAGGCATGCTTGATGTATATACATTTCATTATTCTGATTTGTATCCTAGAAATTATTACCTGAATACACCTTAACCTGTACATTGAAAAGTTGGCTTTACATACAAGATAAACTTATCATGAACTCAGACTCACAGGTGGTTGGCCAAGGAGGTGTAGTGGTTCCCGTCACTGAAGTTGTACTTGGTGCTATGATGAAGAAAGGATATCAGGAAGTATTCATTATTCAAACAAATTCAACATATTAAAAAAAAAACTATCGGCATGGTCCTTTCAACATGGAGGAAAAGGAAGAGTGTTTGTGTTTGGCGCAGCAGAGAAAAGATTATGTAAGGCTGAAAGACAACCCATACTTTTATAATTTCAGGAAATGAGCCTGCTTCTCGATTGTGCAAGTCCTTTGCAACAGCCCTTGGCTCCATTAACCATCCACTAACACTCTCTTTTATCTTGCACAATCAACCCAGTCTCTGATGAAGTCACATCTCCTTAAAACCCTGTAGTCGTGACAATACCTTCACATTTTGTAAATGTGTCATCTTCATCTATTCATCATCGTTGAAAAGAATTTGATCTAAAACTTGATCAATGGCTCTTGGGCAAAGCATGCTGGCCAGTCAATTCAGAAATGACATTGATCTCATTTTGCTTATCTAGTCAGAACATGGCCAGTATTCTCAATTACACTTCCTATTTCATTGCAGACACAAATATTCCAATATTCAGCAATGAACAGACATTCCATGACCTCAAAAATCCTACACCTTTACATCAATCACTTGGTTTTACACTTGAGACAAACTTGGGAAGTTCTGCTACTTACAAGTCGGGGATGTGCTTAGGGCTGGAGTGCTGCCGGTCCCTGCAGTTGTAGATGGCCCAGCGGTGGCTAGAGGATACCAAAGAGCAAACATTATTCAAAGAAAATTCAACCTACTTCCTCAAACTTTCAGCAGGATCTTTCCTTTCAAAACATATGAAATTGAAATTAATAAGAACTCGACCTCGCATAGAAAAGATCGCAACAGGTGAGTAGTCAATTTATATTTTTGTCTTTTCAGTAAATGAATCTGTTTTTCAATTATGTAAAACAGCTATTTACACCTTTACCCACCCACATCCACTTCCTTGTATTTTGAGTATTCACCCACTGCATCATGTTGTCACTCTTCCTTTAAATTCCATTGTGGTGACAATTCCTGCTGCACCACACTTACCACAGATTCCCACATCTCCAAATGTGGCATCACTAACTTTTGCCCATTACCCAGAATGCCTGTAACCTGAAACATTATCTTTGGAACTTGGTCAAAAGATGCTGCATAGCCACCTCAGAAATGTCCACGTTCTCCATTTTCTAACCTCGTCAGAATTTGCTCAGTATTTGACATTTGTTTTCCAAATCAATAATGGATTGCTGGGTGTCAAAGAATTTGATCTGGAAATCCATATATCACATCGTGTTCACTCGGTTTGTGGTTTTTGCTGCAGTTGTAGTAATGCCCGTTCCTTCAGTGGGGTTGTGCCCGACAGGTCAAATAGTATAAGAAATGATAATAATTATAATTGAGTGAGTGACTGTCATTTTTGTATGAATGCTAATCATAACATGGTCTCAATGAAATATACAATATTCTCAAGCGAGGACGAGTGGAGTGAATGAATCCATCATTTTTCCTGTTGCTGTGTTCACACTTTTTATCGCAATGCTTTGGGCCTGTAATGACTGACCTGGGGGCTAAATGGGCACTCAAGCCAATTTGTAGTTTCACCATTAACAACATCTGTCTCAAGAGCGGAGATGCTGTTAATGATATTTGTCACCAATTTCCTCATTAATGCCATCAATTGACACTGGACTGCATCATTTCACACATTGTAAACACACTTTCATTGAATGGTGTTTTAACCAATGGGCTGTTTTCAAAGGAGGCATGCTTGATGTATATACATTTCATTATTCTGATTTGTATCCTAGAAATTATTACCTGAATACACCTTAACCTGTACATTGAAAAGTTGGCTTTACATACAAGATAAACTTATCATGAACTCAGACTCACAGGTGGTTGGCCAAGGAGGTGTAGTGGTTCCCGTCACTGAAGTTGTACTTGGTGCTATGATGAAGAAAGGATATCAGGAAGTATTAATTATTCAAAGGAATTCAACATATTTTTAAAAAAACTATCGGCATGGTCCTTTCAACATGGAGGAAAAGGAAGAGTGTTTGTGTTTGGCGCAGCAGAGAAAAGATTATGTAAGGCTGAAAGACAACCCATACTTTTATCATTTCAGGAAATGAGCCTGCTTCTCGATTGTGCAAGTCCTTTGCAACAGCCCTTGGCTCCATTAACCATCCACTAACACTCTCTTTTATCTTGCACAATCAACCCAGTCTCTGATGAAGTCACATCTCCTTAAAACCCAGTAGTCGTGACAATAACTTCACATGTTGTAAATGTGTCATCTTCATCTATTCATCATCGTTGAAAAGAATTTGATCTAAAACTTGATCAATGGCACTTGGCAAAGCATGCTGGCCAGTCAATACAGAAATGACATTGAGCTCATTTTGCTTATCTAGTCAGAACATGGCCAGTATTCTCAATTACACTTCCTATTTCATTGCTGACTTTCATAGAATTTCAGAAGACACAAATATTCCAATATTCAGCAATGAACCTAGATCCCAAGTCCTCAAAACACCTGCACCTTTACATCAATTACTTGGTTTTACACTTGAGACAAACTTGGGAAGATCTGCTACTTACAAGTCGGGGATGTGCTTGGGGCTGGAGTGCTGCCTGTCCCTGCAGTTGTAGATGGCCCAGCGGTGGCTAGAGGATACCAAAGAGCAAAGATTATTCAAAGAAAATTTAACCTACTTCCTCAAACTTTCAGCAGGATCTTTCCATTCAAAACATATGAAATTGAAATTAATAAGAACTCGACCTCGCAGAGAAAAGATCGCAACAGGTGAGTAGTCAGTTTATATTTTTGTCATTTCAGTAAATGAATCTGTTTTTCAATTATGTAAAACAGCTATTTACACCTTTACCCACCCACATCCACTTCCTTGTATTTTGAGTATTTACCCACTGCATCATGTTGTCACTCTTCCTTTAAATTCCATTGTAGTGACAATTCCTGCTGCACCACACTTACCACAGATTCCCACATCTCCAAATGTGGCATCACTAACATTTGCCCATTACCCTGAATGCCTGTAACCTGAAACATTATCTTTGGAACTTTGTCAAAAGATGCTGCATAGCCACCTCAGAAATGTCCATGTTCTCCATTTTCTAACCTCGTCAGAATTTGCTCAGTATTTGAAATTTGTTTTCCAAATCAATAATGTATTGCCGGATGTCAAAGAATTTGATCTGGAAATACATATATCACGTCGTGTTCACTCGGTATGTGGTTTTTGCTGCAGTTGTAGTAATGCCCGTTCCTTCAGTAGGGTTGTGCCCCACAGGTCAAATAGTATAAGAAATGATAATAATTATAATTGAGTCAGTGACTGTCATTTTTGTATGAATGATAATCATAACATCGTCTCAATGAAATATACAATATTCTCAAGCGAGGACGAGTGGAGCGGATGAATCCAACATTTTTCCTGTTGCTGTGTTCACAATTTTTATCGCAATGCTTTGGGCCTGTAATGACTGACCTGGGGGCTAAATGGGCACTCAAGCCAATTTGTAGTTTCACCATTAACAACATCTGTCTCAAGAGGGAAAATGCTGTTAATGATATTTGTCATCAATTTCCTCATTAATCCCATCCATTGACACGGGACTGCATCATTTCACACATTGTAAACACACTTTCATTAAATGGTGTTGTAACCAATGGGCTGTTTTCAAATGAGGCATGCTTGATATATATACACTTCATTATTCTGATTTGTATCCTAGAAATTATTACCTGAATACACCTTAACCAGTACATTGAAAAGTTGGCTTTACATACAAGATAAACTTATCATGAACCAGACTCACAGGTGGTTGGTCCAGGAGGTGTAGTTGTTCCCGTCACTGAAGTTGTACTTGGTGCTGTGATGAAGAAAGGATATCAGGAAGCATTAATTATTCAAAGGAATTCAACACATTAAAAAAAAACTATCGGCATGATCCTTTCAACATGGAGGAAAAGGAAGAGGGTCTGTGTTTGGCACAGCAGAGAAAAGATTATGTAAGGCTGAAAGACAACCCATACTTTTATCATTTCAGGAAATGAGCCTGCTTCTCGATTGTGTAAGTCCTTTGCAACAGCCCTTATCTCCGTTAACCATCCACTAGCACTCTCTTTTATCTTGCACAATCAACCCAGTCTCTGATGAAGCCGCAACTCCTTTATACCCTGTAGTCGTGACAATACCTTCACATTTTGTAAATGTGTCATCTTCATCTATTCATCATCGTTGAAAAGAATTTGATCTAAAACTTGATCAATGGCTCTTGGGCAAAGCATGCTGGCCAGTCAATTCAGAAATGACATTGATCTCATTTTGCTTATCTAGTCAGAACATGGCCAGTATTCTCAATTACACTTCCTATTTCATTGCAGACACAAATATTCCAATATTCAGCAATGAACAGAGATTCCATGACCTCAATAACCCTACACCTTTACATCAATCATTTGGTTTTACTCTTGAGACAAACTTGGGAAGTTCTGCTACTTACAAGTCAGGGATGTGCTTAGGGCTGGAGTGCTGCCGGTCCCTGCAGTTGTAGATGGCCCAGCGGTGGCTAGAGGATACCAAAGAGCAAACATTATTCAAAGAAAATTCAACCTACTTCCTCAAACTTTCAGCAGCATCTTTCCTTTCAAAACATATGAAATTGAAATTAATAAGAACTCGACCTCGCACTCAAGCCAATTTGTAGTTTCACCATGAACAACATCCGTCTCAAGAGCGGAGATGCTGTTAATGATATTTGTCATCAATTTCCTCATTAATGCCATCAATTGACACTGGACTGCATCATTTCACACATTGTAAACACACTTTCATTGAATGGTGTTTTAACCAATGGGCTGTTTTCAAAGGAGGCATGCTTGATGTATATACATTTCATTATTCTGATTTGTATCCTAGAAATTATTACCTGAATACACCTTAACCTGTACATTGAAAAGTTGGCTTTACATACAAGATAAACTTATCATGAACTCAGACTCACAGGTGGTTGGCCAAGGAGGTGTAGTGGTTCCCGTCACTGAAGTTGTACTTGGTGCTATGATGAAGAAAGGATATCAGGAAGTATTATTTATTCAAAGGAATTCAACATATTTTTAAAAAAACTATCGGCATGGTCCTTTCAACATGGAGGAAAAGGAAGAGTGTTTGAGTTTGGCGCAGCAGAGAAAAGATTATGTAAGGCTGAAAGACAACCCATACTTTTATCATTTCAGGAAATGAGCCTGCTTCTCGATTGTGCAAGTCCTTTGCAACAGCCCTTGGCTCCATTAACCATCCACTAACACTCTCTTTTATCTAGCACAATCAACCCAGTCTCTGATGAAGTCACATCTCCTTAAAACCTTGTAGTCATGACAATACCTTCACATTTTGTAAATGTGTCATCTTCATCTATTCATCATCGTTGAAAACAATTTGATCTAAAACTTGATCAATTGCTCTTGGGCAAAGCATGCTGGCCAGTCAATTCAGAAATGACATTGATCTCATTTTCCTTATCTAGTCAGAACATGGCCAGTATTCTCAATTACACTTCCTATTTCATTGCAGACACAAATATTCCAATATTCAGCAATGAACAGAGATTCCATGACCTCAAAAATCCTACACCTTTACATCAATCACTTGGTTTTACACTTGAGACAAACTTGGGAAGATCTGCTACTTACAAGTCGGGGATGTGCTTAGGGCTGGAGTGCTGCCGGTCCCTGCAGTTGTAGATGGCCCAGCGGTGGCTAGAGGATACCAAAGAGCAAACATTATTCAAAGAAAATTCAACCTACTTCCTCAAACTTTCAGCAGCATCTTTCCTTTCAACACATATGAAATTGAAATTAATATGAACTCGACCTCGCACTCAAGCCAATTTGTAGTTTCACCATGAACAACATCCGTCTCAAGAGCGGAGATGCTGTTAATGATATTTGTCATCAATTTTCTCATTAATCCCATCAATTGACACTGGACTGCATCATTTCACACATTGTAAACACACTTTCTTTGAATGGTGTTTTAACCAATGGGCTGTTTTCAAAGGAGGCATGCTTGATGTATATACATTTCATTATACTGATATGTATCCTAGAAATTATTACCTGAATACACCTTAAACAGTACATTGAAAAGTTGGCTTTACATACAAGATAAACTTATCATGAACTCAGACTCACAGGTGGTTGGCCAAGGAGGTGTAGTGGTTCCCGTCACTGAAGTTGTACTTGGTGCTATGATGAAGAAAGGATATCAGGAAGAATTAATTATTCAAAGGAATTCAACATATTTTTTAAAAAACTATCGGCATGGTCCTTTCAACATGGAGAAAAAGGTAGAGTGTTTGTGTTTGGCGCAGCAGAGAAAAGATTATGTAAGGCTGAAAGACAACCCATACTTTTATCATTTCAAGAAATGAGCCTGCTTCTCGATTGTGCAAGTCCTTTGCAACAGTCCTTGGCTCCATTAACCATCCACTAACACTCTCTTTTATCTTGCACAATCAACCCAGTATCTGATGAAGTCGCATCTCCTTAAAACCCTGTAGTCGTGATAATACCTTCACATTTTGTAAATGTGTCATCTTCATCTATTCATCATCGTTGAAAAGAATTTGATCTAAAACTTGATCAATGACTCTTGGGCAAAGCATGCTGGCCAGTCAATTCAGAAATGACATTGATCTCATTTTGCTTATCTAGTCAGAACATGGCCAGTATTCTCAATTACATTTCCTATTTCATTGCTGATTTTCATAGAATTTCAGAAGACACAAATATTCCAATATTCAGCAATGAACCTAGATCCCAAGTCCTCAAAACACCTGTACCTTTACATCAATTACTTGGTTTTACACTTGAGACAAACTTGGGAAGATCTGCTACTTACAAGTCGGGGATGTGCTTGGGGCTGGAGTGCTGCCTGTCCCTGCAGTTGTAGATGGCCCAGCGGTGGCTAGAGGATACCAAAGAGCAAAAATTATTCAAAGAAAATTTAACCTACATCCTCAAACCTTCAGCAGGATCTTTCCTTTCAAAACATATGAAATTGAAATTAATAAGCACTCGACCTCACACAGAAAAGATCGCAACAGGTGAGTAGTCAATTTAAATTTTTGTCTTTTCAGTAAATGAATCTGTTTTTCAATTATGTAAAACAGCTATTTACACCTTTACCCACCCACATCCACTTCCTTGTATTTTGAGTATTCACCCACTGCATCATGTTGTCACTCTTCCTTTAAATTCCATTGTAGTGACAATTCCTGCTGCACCACACTTACCACAGATTCCCACATCTCCAAATGTGGCATCACTAACTTTTGCTCATTACCCTGAATGCCTGTAACCTGAAACATTATCTTTGGAACTTGGTCAAAAGATGCTGCATAGCCACCTCAGAAATGTCCACGTTCTCCATTTTCTAACCCCGTCAGAATTTGCTCAGTATTTGACATTTGTTTTCCAAATCAATAATGTATTGCTGGATGTCAAAGAATTTGATCTGGAAATACATATATCACATCGTGTTCACTCGGTTTGTGGTTTTTGCTGCAGTTGTAGTAATACCCGTTCCTTCAGTGGGGTTGTGCCCCACTGGTCAAATAGTATAAGAAATGATAATAATTATACTTGAGTGAGTGACTGTCATTTTTGTATGAATGATAATCATAACATGGTCTCAATGAAATATACAATATTCTCAAGCGAGGATGAGTGGAGTGAATGAATCCATCATTTTTCCTGTTGCTGTGTTCACACTTTTTATCGCAATGCTTTGGGCCTGTAATGACTGACCTGGGGGCTAAATGGGCACCCAAGCCAATTTGTAGTTTCACCATTAACAACATCTGTCTCAAGAGGGGAGATGCTGTTAATGATATTTGTCATCAATTTCCTCATTAATCCCATCCATTGACACGGGACTGCATCATTTCACACATTGTAAACACACTTTCATTGAATGGTGTTTTAACCAATGGGCTGTTTTCAAAGCAGGCATGCTTGATGTATATACATTTCATTATTCTGATTTGTATCCTAGAAATTATTACCTGAATACACCTTAACCAGTACATTGAAAAGTTGGCTTTACATACAAGATAAACTTATCATGAACTCAGACTCACAGGTGGTTGGCCAAGGAGGTGTATTGGTTCCCGTCACTGAAGTTGTACTTGGTGCTATGATGAAGAAAGGATATCAGGAAATATTAATTATTCAAAGGAATGCAACATATTTTTAAAAAAACTATCGGCATGGTCCTTTCAACATGGAGGAAAAGGAAGAGTGCTTGTGTTTGGCGCAGCAGAGAAAAGATTATGTAAGGCTGAAAGACAACCCATACTTTTATCAATTCAGGAAATGAGCCTGCTTCTCGATTGTGTAAGTCCTTTGCAACAGCCCTTATCTCCGTTAACCATCCACTAGCACTCTCTTTTATCTTGCACAATCAACCCAGTCTCTGATGAAGCCGCAACTCCTTTATACCCTGTAGTCGTGACAATACCTTCACATTTTGTAAATGTGTCATCTTCATCTATTCATCATCGTTGAAAAGAATTTGATCTAAAACTTGATCAATGGCTCTTGTGCAAAGCATGCTGGCCAGTCAATTCAGAAATGACATTGATCTCATTTTGCTTATCTAGTCAGAACATGGCCAGTATTCTCAATTACACTTCCTATTTCATTGCAGACACAAATATTCCAATATTCAGCAATGAACAGAGATTCCATGACCTCAATAACCCTACACCTTTACATCAATCATTTGGTTTTACTCTTGAGACAAACTTGGGAAGTTCTGCTACTTACAAGTCGGGGATGTGCTTAGGGCTGGAGTGCTGCCGGTCCCTGCAGTTGTAGATGGCCCAGCGGTGGCTAGAGGATACCAAAGAGCAAACATTATTCAAAGAAAATTCAACCTACTTCCTCAAACTTTCAGCAGCATCTTTCCTTTCAACACATATGAAATTGAAATTAATAAGAACTCGACCTCGCACTCAAGCCAATTTGTAGTTTCACCATGAACAACATCCGTCTCAAGAGCGGAGATGCTGTTAATGATATTTGTCATCAATTTCCTCATTAATGCCATCAATTGACACTGGACTGCATCATTTCACACATTGTAAACACACTTTCATTGAATGGTGTTTTAACCAATGGGCTGTTTTCAAAGGAGGCATGCTTGATGTATATACATTTCATTATTCTGATTTGTATCCTAGAAATTATTACCTAAATACACCTTAACCTGTACATTGAAAAGTTGGCTTTACATACAAGATAAACTTATCATGAACTCAGACTCACAGGTGGTTGGCCAAGGAGGTGTAGTGGTTCCCGTCACTGAAGTTGTACTTGGTGCTATGATGAAGAAAGGATATCAGGAAGTATTATTTATTCAAAGGAATTCAACATATTTTTATAAAAACTATCGGCATGGTCCTTTCAACATGGAGGAAAAGGAAGAGTGTTTGTGTTTGGCGCAGCAGAGAAAAGATTATGTAAGGCTGAAAGACAACCCATACTTTTATCATTTCAGGAAATGAGCCTGCTTCTCGATTGTGCAAGTCCTTTGCAACAGCCCTTGGCTCCATTAACCATCCACTAACACTCTCTTTTATCTTGCACAATCAACCCAGTCTCTGATGAAGTCACATCTCCTTAAAACCTTGTAGTCGTGACAATACCTCCACATTTTGTAAATGTGTCATCTTCATCTATTCATCATCGTTGAAAACAATTTGATCTAAAACTTGATCAATTGCTCTTGGGCAAAGCATGCTGGCCAGTGAATTCAGAAATGACATTGATCTCATTTTCCTTATCAAGTCAGAACATGGCCAGTATTCTCAATTACACTTCCTATTTCATTGCAGACACAAATATTCCAATATTCAGCAATGAACAGAGATTCCATGACCTCAAAAATCCTACACCTTTACATCAATCACTTGGTTTTACACTTGAGACAAACTTGGGAAGATCTGCTACTTACAAGTCGGGGATGTGCTTAGGGCTGGAGTGCTGCCGGTCCCTGTAGTTGTAGATGGCCCAGCGGTGGCTAGAGGATACCAAAGAGCAAACATTATTCAAAGAAAATTCAACCTACTTCCTCAAACTTTCAGCAGCATCTTTCCTTTCAACACATATGAAATTGAAATTAATATGAACTCGACCTCGCACTAAAGCCAATTTGTAGTTTCACCATGAACAACATCCGTCTCAAGAGCGGAGATGCTGTTAATGATATTTGTCATCAATTTTCTCATTAACCCCATCAATTGACACTGGACTGCATCATTTCACACATTGTAAACACACTTTCATTGAATGGTGTTTTAACCAATGGGCTGTTTTCAAAGGAGGCATGCTTGATGTATATACATTTCATTATACTGATATGTATCCTAGAAATTATTACCTGAATACACCTTAAACAGTACATTGAAAAGTTGGCTTTACATACAAGATAAACTTATCATGAACAGACTCACAGGTGGTTGGCCAAGGAGGTGTAGTGGTTCCCGTCACTGAAGTTGTACTTGGTGCTATGATGAAGAAAGGATATCAGGAAGAATTAATTATTCAAAGGAATTCAACATATTTTTTTAAAAACTATCGGCATGGTCCTTTCAACATGGAGAAAAAGGTAGAGTGTTTGTGTTTGGCGCAGCAGAGAAAAGATTATGTAAGGCTGAAAGACAACCCATACTTTTATCATTTCAAGAAATGAGCCTGCTTCTCGATTGTGCAAGTCCTTTGCAACAGTCCTTGGCTCCATTAACCATCCACTAACACTCTCTTTTATCTTGCACAATCAACCCAGTATCTGATGAAGTCGCATCTCCTTAAAACCCTGTAGTCGTGATAATACCTTCACATTTTGTAAATGTGTCATCTTCATCTATTCATCATCGTTGAAAAGAATTTGATCTAAAACTTGATCAATGACTCTTGGGCAAAGCATGCTGGCCAGTCAATTCAGAAATGACATTGATCTCATTTTGCTTATCTAGTCAGAACATGGCCAGTATTCTCAATTACATTTCCTATTTCATTGCTGACTTTCATAGAATTTCAGAAGACACAAATATTCCAATATTCAGCAATGAACCTAGATCCCAAGTCCTCAAAACACCTGTACCTTTACATCAATTACTTGGTTTTACACTTGAGACAAACTTGGGAAGATCTGCTACTTACAAGTCGGGGATGTGCTTGGGGCTGGAGTGCTGCCTGTCCCTGCAGTTGTAGATGGCCCAGCGGTTGCTAGAGGATACCAAAGAGCAAAAATTATTCAAAGAAAATTTAACCTACATCCTCAAACTTTCAGCAGGATCTTTCCTTTCAAAACATATGAAATTGAAATTAATAAGCACTCGACCTCACACAGAAAAGATCGCAACAGGTGAGTAGTCAATTTAAATTTTTGTCTTTTCAGTAAATGAATCTGTTTTTCAATTATGTAAAACAGCTATTTACACCTTTACCCACCCACATCCACTTCCTTGTATTTTGAGTATTCACCCACTGCATCATGTTGTCACTCTTCCTTTAAATTCCATTGTAGTGACAATTCCTGCTGCACCACACTTACCACAGATTCCCACATCTCCAAATGTGGCATCACTAACTTTTGCTCATTACCCTGAATGCCTGTAACCTGAAACATTATCTTTGGAACTTGGTCAAAAGATGCTGCATAGCCACCTCAGAAATGTCCACGTTCTCCATTTTCTAACCCCGTCAGAATTTGCTCAGTATTTGACATTTGTTTTCCAAATCAATAATGTATTGCTGGATGTCAAAGAATTTGATCTGGAAATACATATATCACATCGTGTTCACTCGGTTTGTGGTTTTTGCTGCAGTTGTAGTAATGCCCGTTCCTTCAGTGGGGTTGTGCCCCACAGGTCAAATAGTATAAGAAATGATAATAATTATAATTGAGTGAGTGACTGTCATTTTTGTATGACTGCTACTCATAACATGGTCTCAATGAAATATACCATATTCTCAAGCGAGGACGAGTGGAGTGAATGAATCCATCATTTTTCCTGTTGCTGTGTTCACACTTTTTATCGCAATGCTTTGGGCCTGTAATGACTGACCTGGGGGCTAAATGGGCACCCAAGCCAATTTGTAGTTTCACCGTTAACAACATCTGTCTCAAGAGGGGAGATGCTGTTAATGATATTGTCATCAATTTCCTCATTAATCCCATCCATTGACACTGGACTGCATCATTTCACACATTGTAAACACACTTTCATTAAATGGTGTAGTAACCAATGGGCTGTTTTCAAAGGAGGCATGCTTGATGTATATACACTTCAATATTCTGATTTGTATCCTAGAAATTATTACCTGAATACACCTTAACCAGTACATTGAAAAGTTGGCTTTACATACAAGATAAACTTATCATGAACCAGACTCACAGGTGGTTGGTCCAGGAGGTGTAGTTGTTCCCGTCACTGAAGTTGTACTTGGTGCTGTGATGAAGAAAGGATATCAGGAAGCATTAATTATTCAAAGGAATTCAACACATTAAAAAAAAACTATCGGCATGATCCTTTCAACATGGAGGAAAAGGAAGAGGGTCTGTGTTTGGCACAGCAGAGAAAAGATTATGTAAGGCTGAAAGACAACCCATACTTTTATCATTTCAGGAAATGAGCCTGCTTCTAGATTGTGTAAGTCCTTTGCAACAGCCCTTATCTCCGTTAACCATCCACTAGCACTCTCTTTTATCTTGCACAATCAACCCAGTCTCTGATGAAGCCGCAACTCCTTTATACCCTGTAGTCGTGACAATACCTTCACATTTTGTAAATGTGTCATCTTCATCTATTCACCATCGTTGAAAAGAATTTGATCTAAAACTTGATCAATGGCTCTTGGGCAAAGCATGCTGGCCAGTCAATTCAGAAATGACATTGATCTCATTTTGCTTATCTAGTCAGAACATGGCCAGTATTCTCAATTACACTTCCTATTTCATTGCAGACACAAATATTCCAATATTCAGCAATGAACAGAGATTCCATGACCTCAATAATCCTACACCTTTACATCAATCACTTGGTTTTACACTTGAGACAAACTTGGGAAGTTCTGCTGCTTACAAGTCGGGGATGTGCTTAGGGCTGGAGTGCTGCCGGTCCCTGCAGTTGTAGATGGCCCAGCGGTGGCTAGAGGATACAAAAGAGCAAACATTATTCAAAGAAAATTCAACCTACATCCTCAAACTTTCAGCAGCATCTTTCCTTTCAACACATATGAAATTGAAATTAATAAGAACTCGACCTCGCACTCAAGCCAATTTGTAGTTTCACCATGAACAACATCCGTCTCAAGAGCGGAGATGCTGTTAATGATATTTGTCATCAATTTCCTCATTAATGCCATCAATTGACACTGGACTGCATCATTTCACACATTGTAAACACACTTTCATTGAATGGTGTTTTAACCAATGGGCTGTTTTCAAAGGAGGCATGCTTGATGTATATACATTCCATTATTCTGATTTGTGTCCTAGAAATTATTACCTGAATACACCTTAACCTGTACATTGAAAAGTTGGCTTTACATACAAGATAAACTTATCATGAACTCAGACTCACAGGTGGTTGGCCAAGGAGGTGTAGTGGTTCCCGTCACTGAAGTTGTACTTGGTGCTATGATGAAGAAAGGATATCAGGAAGTATTAATTATTCAAACAAATTCAACATATTAAAAAAAAAACTATTGGCATGGTCCTTTCAACATGGAGGAAAAGGAAGAGTGTTTGTGTTTGGCGCAGCAGAGAAAAGATTATGTAAGGCTGAAAGACAACCCATACTTTTATAATTTCAGGAAATGAGCCTGCTTCTCGATTGTGCAAGTCCTTTGCAACAGCCCTTGGCTCCATTAACCATCCACTAACACTCTCTTTTATCTTGCACAATCAACCCAGTCTCTGATGAAGTCACATCTCCTTAAAACCCTGTAGTCGTGACAATACCTTCACATTTTGTAAATGTGTCATCTTCATCTATTCATCATCGTTGAAAAGAATTTGATCTAAAACTTGATCAATGGCTCTTGGGCAAAGCATGCTGGCCAGTCAATTCAGAAATGACATTGATCTCATTTTGCTTATCTAGTCAGAACATGGCCAGTATTCTCAATTACACTTCCTATTTCATTGCAGACACAAATATTCCAATATTCAGCAATGAACAGAGATTCCATGACCTCAAAAATCCTACACCTTTACATCAATCACTTGGTTTTACACTTGAGACAAACTTGGGAAGTTCTGCTACTTACAAGTCGGGGATGTGCTTAGGGCTGGAGTGCTGCCGGTCCCTGCAGTTGTAGATGGCCCAGCGGTGGCTAGAGGATACCAAAGAGCAAACATTATTCAAAGAAAATTCAACCTACTTCCTCAAACTTTCAGCAGGATCTTTCCTTTCAAAACATATGAAATTGAAATTAATAAGAACTCGACCTCGCATAGAAAAGATCGCAACAGGTGAGTAGTCAATTTATATTTTTGTCTTTTCAGTAAATGAATCTGTTTTTCAATTATGTAAAACAGCTATTTACACCTTTACCCACCCACATCCACTTCCTTGTATTTTGAGTATTCACCCACTGCATCATGTTGTCACTCTTCCTTTAAATTCCATTGTGGTGACAATTCCTGCTGCACCACACTTACCACAGATTCCCACATCTCCAAATGTGGCATCACTAACTTTTGCCCATTACCCTGAATGCCTGTAACCTGAAACATTATCTTTGGAACTTGGTCAAAAGATGCTGCATAGCCACCTCAGAAATGTCCACGTTCTCCATTTTCTAACCTCGTCAGAATTTGCTCAGTATTTGACATTTGTTTTCCAAATCAATAATGGATTGCTGGGTGTCAAAGAATTTGATCTGGAAATCCATATATCACATCGTGTTCACTCGTTTTGTGGTTTTTGCTGCAGTTGTAGTAATGCCCGTTCCTTCAGTGGGGTTGTGCCCGACAGGTCAAATAGTATAAGAAATGATAATAATTATAATTGAGTGAGTGACTGTCATTTTTGTATGAATGCTAATCATAACATGGTCTCAATGAAATATACAATATTCTCAAGCGAGGACGAGTGGAGTGAATGAATCCATCATTTTTCCTGTTGCTGTGTTCACACTTTTTATCGCAATGCTTTGGGCCTGTAATGACTGACCTGGGGGCTAAATGGGCACTCAAGCCAATTTGTAGTTTCACCATTAACAACATCTGTCTCAAGAGCGGAGATGCTGTTAATGATATTTGTCACCAATTTCCTCATTAATGCCATCAATTGACACTGGACTGCATCATTTCACACATTGTAAACACACTTTCATTGAATGGTGTTTTAACCAATGGGCTGTTTTCAAAGGAGGCATGCTTGATGTATATACATTTCATTATTCTGATTTGTATCCTAGAAATTATTACCTGAATACACCTTAACCTGTACATTGAAAAGTTGGCTTTACATACAAGATAAACTTATCATGAACTCAGACTCACAGGTGGTTGGCCAAGGAGGTGTAGTGGTTCCCGTCACTGAAGTTGTACTTGGTGCTATGATGAAGAAAGGATATCAGGAAGTATTAATTATTCAAAGGAATTCAACATATTTTAAAAAAAACTATCGGCATGGTCCTTTCAACATGGAGGAAAAGGAAGAGTGTTTGTGTTTGGCGCAGCAGAGAAAAGATTATGTAAGGCTGAAAGACAACCCATACTTTTATCATTTCAGGAAATGAGCCTGCTTCTCGATTGTACCTTTGCAACAGCCCTTGGCTCCATTAACCATCCACTAACACTCTCTTTTATCTTGCACAATCAACCCAGTCTCTGATGAAGTCGCATCTCCTTAAAACCCTGTAGTCGTGACAATACCTTCACATTTTGTAAATGTGTCATCTTCATCTATTCATCATCATTGAAAAGAATTTGATCTAAAACTTGATCAATTGCTCTTGGGCAAAGCATGCTGGCCAGTCAATTCAGAAATGACATTGATCTCATTTTGCTTATCTAGTCAGAACATGGCCAGTTTTCTCAATTACACTTCCTATTTCATTGCAGACACAAATATTCCAATATTCAGCAATGAGCAGAGATTCCATGACCTCAATAACCCTACACCTTTACATCAATCATTTGGTTTTACTCTGGAGACAAACTTGGGAAGTTCTGCTACTTACAAGTCGGGGATGTGCTTAGGGCTGGAGTGCTGCCGGTCCCTGCAGTTGTAGATGGCCCAGCGGTGGCTGGAGGATACCAAAGAGCAAACATTATTCAAAGAAAATTCAACCTACTTCCTCAAACTTTCAGCAGCATCTTTCCTTTCAACACATATGAAATTGAAATTAATAAGAACTCGACCTCGCACTCAAGCCAATTTGTAGTTTCACCATGAACAACATCCGTCTCAAGAGCGGAGATGCTGTTAATGATATTTGTCATCAATTTTCTCATTAATGCCATCAATTGACACTGGACTGCATCATTTCACACATTGTAAACACACTTTCATTGAATGGTGTTTTAACCAATGGGCTGTTTTCAAAGGAGGCATGCTTGATGTATATACATTTCATTATTCTGATATGTATCCTAGAAATTAATACCTGAATACACCTTAAACAGTACATTGAAAAGTTGGCTTTACATACAAGATAAACTTATCATGAACTCAGACTCACAGGTGGTTGGCCAAGGAGGTGTAGTGGTTCCCGTCACTGAAGTTGTACTTGGTGCTATGATGAAGAAAGGATATCAGGAAGAATTAATTATTCAAAGGAATTCAACATATTTTAAAAAAAACTATCGGCATGGTCCTTTCAACATGGATAAAAAGGTAGAGTGTTTGTGTTTGGCGCAGCAGAGAAAAGATTATGTAAGGCTGAAAGACAACCCATACTTTTATCATTTCAAGAAATGAGCCCGCTTCTCGATTGTGCAAGTCCTTTGCAACAGCCCTTGGCTCCATTAACCATCCACTAACACTCTCTTTTATCTTGCACAATCAACCCAGTCTCTGATGAAGTCGCATCTCCTTAAAACCCTGTGGTCGTGACAATACCTTCACATTTTGTAAATGTGTCATCTTCATCTATTCATCATCGTTGAAAAGAATTTGATCTAAAACTTGATCAATGGCTCTTGGGCAAAGCATGCTGGCCAGTCAATTCAGAAATGACATTGATCTCATTTTGCTTATCTAGTCAGAACATGGCCAGTATTCTCAATTACACTTCCTATTTCATTGCTGACTTTCATAGAATTTCAGAAGACACAAATATTCCAATATTCAGCAATGAACCTAGAACCGAAGTCCTCAAAACACCTGCACCTTTACATCAATTACTTGGTTTTACACTTGAGACAAACATGGGAAGATCTGCAACTTACAAGTCGGGGATGTGCTTGGGGCTGGAGTGCTGCCTGTCCCTGCAGTTGTAGATGGCCCAGCGGTTGCTAGAGGATACCAAAGAGCAAAAATTATTCAAAGAACATTTAACCTACTTCCTCAAACTTTCAGCAGGATCTTTCCTTTCAAAACATATGAAATTGAAATTAATAAGAACTCGACCTCCGCAGAGAAAAGATCGCAACAGGTGAGTAGTCAGTTGATATTTTTGTCATTTCAGTAAATGAATCTGTTTTTCCATTATGTATAACAGCTATTTACACCTTTACCCACCCACATCCACTTCCTTGTATTTAGAGTATTCACCCACTGCATCATGTTGTCACTCTTCCTTTAAATTCCATTGTAGTGACAATTCCTGCTGCACCACACTTACCACAGATTCCACATCTCCAAATGTGGCATCACTAACTCTTGCCCATTACCCTGAATGCCTGTAACCTGAAATATTATCTTTGGCACTTGGGCAAAAGATGCAGCATAGCCACCTCAGAAATGTCCACGTTCTCCATTTGCTAACCTCGTCAGAATTTGCTCAGTATTTGACATTTGTTTTACAAATCAATAATGTATTGCTGGATGTCAAAGAATTTGATCTGGAAATACATATATCACATCGTGTTCACTCGGTTTGTGGTTTTTGCTGCAGTTGTAGTAATGCCCGTTCCTTCAGTAGGGTTGTGCCCCACAGGTCAAATAGTATAAGAAATGATAATAATTATAATTGAGTCAGTGACTGTCATTTTTGTATGAATGATAATCATAACATCGTCTCAATGAAATATACAATATTCTCAAGCGAGGACGAGTGGAGCGGATGAATCCAACATTTTTCCTGTTGCTGTGTTCACAATTTTTATCGCAATGCTTTGGGCCTGTAATGACTGACCTGGGGGCTAAATGGGCACTCAAGCCAATTTGTAGTTTCACCATTAACAACATCTGCCTCAAGAGGGAAAATGCTGTTAATGATATTTGTCATCAATTTCCTCATTAATCCCATCCATTGACACTGGACTGCATCATTTCACACATTGTAAACACACTTTCAGTGAAGGTGTTTTAACCAATGGACTGTTTTCATGCTTGATGTATATATGTTTCATTATTCTGATTTGTATCCTAGAAGTTATTACCTTAATACACCTTAACCAGTTCATTGAAAAGTTGGCTTTACATACAAGATAAACTTATCATGAACCAGACTCACAGGTGGTTGGGCCAGGAGGTGTAGTGGTTCCCGTCACTGAAGTTGTACTTGGTGCTGTGATGAAGAAAGGAAACCAGAAAGCATTAATTATTCAAAGGAATTCAACACATTAAATAAAAACTATCATAGAAACATAGAAAATAGGTGCAGGAGTAGGCCATTCGACCCTTCGAGCCTGCACCACCATTCAATATGATCATGGCTGATCATCCAACTCAGTATCCCGTACCTGCCTTCTCTCCATACCCCCTGATCTCCTTAGCCACAAGGGCCACATCTAACTCCCTCTTAAATATAGCCAATGAACTGGCCTCAACTACCTTGTCTGGCAGAGAATTCCAGAGATTCACCACTCTCCGTGTGAATTTTTTTTTCTCATCTCAGTCCTAAAAGACCCCCCCCCCCCTTATCCTTAAACTGTGACCCCTTGTTCTGGACTTCCCCAACATCGGGAACAATCTTCCTGCATCTAGTCTGTCCAACCCCTTAAGAATTTTGTAAGTTTCTATAAAATCCCCCCTCAATCTTCTAAATTCTAGCGAGTCCAAGCCGAGTCTACCCAGTCGTTCTTAATATGAAAGTCCTGATATCCCAGGAATCGGTCTGGTGAACCTTCTCTGTACTCCCTCTATGGCAAGAATGTCTTTCCTCAGATTAGGAGACTAAAACTGTGCGCAATACTCCAGGTGTGGTCTCACCAAGACTCTGCACAACTGCACTCTAGCTGCATGTCATCCGCAAACTTGGAGATGTTGCATTCAATTCCCTCGTCCAAATCATTAATATATATTGTAAATGGCTGGGGTCACAGCACCAAGCCTTGAGGTACCCCACTAGTCACTGCCTGCCATTGTGAAAAGGACCCGTTTACTCCTACTCTTTGCTTCCTGTCTGCCAGTTCTCTATCCACATCAATACTGAACCCCCAATACCGTGCGCTTTAAGTTTGCATACTAATCTCTTATGTGGGACCTTGTCGAAAGCCTTCTGAAAGTCCAGATAGAACACATCCACTGGTTCTCCCTTATCCACTCTACTAGTTACATCCTCGAAAAATTCTATAAGATTCGTCAGACATGATTTACCTTTCATAAATCCATGCTGACTTTGTCCAATGATTTCACCACTTTCCAAATGTGCTGCTATCCCATCTTTAATAACTGACTCTAGCAGTTTCCCCACTACCGATGTTAGACTAACTGGTCTGTAATTCCCCGTTTTCTCCCTCTCTCTCTCTCTCCCTTTTTAAAAAGTGGGGTTACATTAGCTACCCTCCAATCCTCAGGAACTACTCCAGAAACTAAAGAGTTTTGAAATATTATCACTAATGCTTCCACTATTTCTGGAGCTACTTCCTTAAGTACTCTGGGATGCAGCCTATCTGGCCCTGGGGATTTATCGGCCTTTAATCCATTCAATTTACCTAACACCACTTCCCGGCTAACCTGGATTTCACTCAGTTCCTCCATCTCATTTGACCCCCGGTCCCCTGCTATTTCCGGCAGATTATTTATGTCTTCCTCAGTGAAGACAGAACCTAAGTAGTAATTCAATTGGTCTGCCATGTCCTTGTTCCCCATGATCAATTCACCTGTTTCTGACTGCAAGGGACCTACATTTGTTTTAACTAATCTTTCTCTTCACATATCTATAAAAACTTTTGCAGTCAGTTTTAATGTTCCCTGCCAGTTTTCTTTCATAATCTATTTTCCCTTTCCTAATTAAGCCCTTTGTCCTCCTCTGCTGGACTGAATTTCTCCCAGTTCTCTGGTAGGCTGCTTTTTATGGCTAATTTGTATGCTTCATCTTTTGTTTTGATACTATCCCTGATTTCCCTTGTTATCCACAGATGCACTACCTTCCCTGATTTATTCTTTTGCCAAACTGGGATGAACAATTGTTGTAGTTCATCCATGCAGTCTTTAAATGCCTTCCATTGCCTATCCACCGTCAACCTTTTAAGAATCAATTGCCAGTCTATCTTGGCCAATTCACGTCTCATACCTTCAAAGTTACCTTTCTTTAAGTTCAGAACCCTTGTTTCTGAATTAATTATGTCACTCTCCATCCTAATGAAGAACTCAACCATATTATGGTCACTCTTGCCCAAGGGGCCACGCACAACAAGACTGCTAACTAACCCTTCCTCATTACTCAATACCCAGTCTAGAATAGCCTGCTCCCTCGTTGGTTCCTCTACATGTTGGTTTAGAAAACTATCGTGCATACATTCCAAGAAATCCTCTTCCTCAGCACCCCTGCCAATTTGATTCACCCAATCTATATGTAGATTGAAGTCACCCATTATAACTGTTTTACCTTTGTTGCACGCATTTCTAATTTCCTGTTGGATGCCATCCCCAACTACACTACTACTGTTAGGTGGCCTGTACACAACACCCACTAGCATTTTCTGTCCCTTAGTGTTTCGCAGCTCTATTCATATCGATTCCACATCCTCCAAGCTTATGTCCTTCCTTTCTAATGCGTTAATCTCCTCTCTAACCAGCAACGCTACCTCACCTCCTTTTCCTTTCTGTCTATCCCTCCTGAATATTGAATATCCCTGGATGTTCATCTCCCAGCCTTGGTCACCCTGGAGCCATGTCTCCGTGATCCCAACTATATCATATTTATTAATAACTATCTGCACATTCAACTCATCCACCTTATTACGAATGCTCCTTGCATTGAGACATAAAGCCTTCAGGCATGTTTTTACAACACTCTTAACCCTTATACAATTATGTAGAAAAGTGGCCCTTTTGGATTTTTGCCCTGGATTTGTCTGCTTGCCACTTTTACTTTTCACCTTGCTACCTATTGCTTCTACCCTCATTTTACACCCCTCTGTCTCTCTGCTCACACATTTAAGAAACCCACCACCTCTTATTCTCTGTTTATTTTATTTTTCTTCTTTCTCCCCTACATATTGGGTCTGAGAGCTTCCCTTCTCTGCCTCCTGCCTCACACACTGTCTACTAGCTTTCTCTATTTGAGTCCCTCCCCCCAACCGTTCTAAAGTTTAATCGGCATGGTTCTTTCGGCACCCCATTCTTTTATCATTTCAGGAAATGTGCCTGCTTCTCGATTGTGTAAGTCCTTTGCAGCAGTCCTTAGCACCATTAACCATCCACTAGCACTCTCTTTTATCTTGCACAATCAACCCAATCTCTGATGAAGTTACAACTCCTTAAAACCCTGTAGTCGTAACAATACCTTCACATTTTTCATATGTTCCATGTCTCTAAATGTGTCATCTTCATCTATTCATCATCATGTTGAAAAGAATTTGATCTAAAACTTGATCAATGGTTCTTGGGCAAAGCATGCTGGCCAGTCAATTCAGAAATGACATTGATCTCGTTTTGCTTATCTGGTCAGAACAAGGCCAGTATTCCCAATTAAACTTCCTATTTCATTGCTGACTTTCAAAGAATTTCAGAAGACACAAATATTCCAATATTCAGCAATGAACAGAGATTCCATGACCTCAATAACCCTACACTTTTACATCAATTACTTGGTTTTTCACTTGAGACAAACTTGGGAAGATCTGCTACTTACAAGTCGGGGATGTGCTTGGGGCTGGAGTGCTGCCGGTCCCTGCAGTTGTAGATGGCCCAGCAGTGGCTAGAGGATACCAAAGAGCAAAAATTAATCAAAGCAAATTCAACCTACTTCCTCAAACATTCATCAGGATCTTTCGTTTCAAAACATATGAAATTGAAATTAATAAGAACTCGACCTCGCAGAGAAAAGATCGCAACAGGTGAGTAGCCAGTTTATATTTTTGTCATTTCAGTAAATGAATCTGTTTTTCAATTATGTAAAACAGCTATTTACACCTTTACCCACCCACATTCACTTCCTTGTATTTTGAGTATTCACCCACTGCATCATGTTGTCACTCTTCCTTTAAATTCCATTGTAGTGACAATTCCTGCTGCACCACACTTACCACAGATTCCCACATCTCCAAATGTGGCATCACTAACTTTTGCCCATTACACTGAATGCCTGTAACCTGAAACATTATCTTTGGAACTTGGTCAAAAGATGCTGCATAGCCACCTCAGAAATGTCCACGTTCTCCATTTTCTAACCTCGTCAGAATTTGCTCAGTATTTGACATTTGTTTTCCAAATCAATAATGTATTGCTGGATGTCAAAGAATTTGATCTGGAAATACATATATCACATCATGTTCACTCGGTTTGTGGTTTTTGCTGCAGTTGTAGTAATGCCGTTCCTTCAGTGGGGTTGTGCCCCACAGGTCAAATAGTATAAGAAATGATAATAATTATAATTGAGTGAGTGACTGTCATTTTTGTATGAATGATAATCATAACATGGTCCCAATGAAATATACAATATTATCAAGCGAGGACGAGTGGAGCGAATGAATCCATCATTTTTCCTGTTGCTGTGTTCACACTTTCTATCGCAATGCTTTGGGCCTGTAATGACTGACCTGGGGGCTAAATGGGCACCCAAGCCAATTTGTAGTTTCACCATTAACAACATCTGTCTCAAGAGGGGAGATGCTGTTAATGATATTTGTCATCAATTTCCTCATTAATCCCATCCATTGACACTGGACTGCATCATTTCACACATTGTAAACACACTTTCATTAAATGGTGTTGTAACCAATGGGCTGTTTTCAAATGAGGCATGCTTGATGTATATACACTTCATTATTCTGATTTGTATCCTAGAAATTATTACCTGAATACACCTTAACCAGTACATTGAAAAGTTGGCTTTACATACAAGATAAACATATCATGAACCAGACTCACAGGTGGTTGGGCCAGGAGGTGTAGTTGTTCCCGTCACTGAAGTTGTACTTGGTGCTGTGATGAAGAAAGGATATCAGGAAGCATTAATTATTCAAAGAAATTCAACACATTAAAAAAAAAACTATCGGCATGATCCTTTCAACATGGAGGAAAAGGATGAGGGTCTGTGTTTGGCACAACAGAGAAAAGATTATGTAAGGCTGAAAGACAACCCATACTTTTATCATTTCAGGAAATGAGCCTGTTTCTCGATTGTGTAAATCCTTTGCAACAGCCATTAACCATCCACTAGCACTCTCTTTTATCTTGCACAATCAACCCATTCTCTGATGAAGCCGCAACTCCTTTATACCCTGTAGTCGTGACAATCCCTCCACATTTTACATATGTTCCATGTCTCTGAATGAGTCATCTTCATCTATTCATCATCATGTTGAAAAGATTTTGATCTAAAACTTGATCAATGGCAATTGGGCAAAGCATGCTGGCCAGTCAATACAGAAATGGCGTTGATCTCATTTTGGTTACCTAATCAGAACATGCCTAGTATTCCCAATTTAATTTCCTATTTCATTGCAGACACAAATATTCCAATATTCATCAATGAACAGAGATTCCATGACCTCAATAACCCTACACCTTTACATCAATCACTTGGTTTTACACTTGAGACAAATTTGGGAAGTTCTGCTACTTACAAGTCGGGGATATGCTTAGGGCTGGAGTGCTGCCGGTCCCTGCAGTTGTAGATGGCCCAGCGGTGGCAAGAGGATACCAAAGAGAAAACATTATTCCAAGAAAATTCAACCTACTTCCTCAAACTTTCAGCAGCATCTTTCCTTTCAACACATATGATATTGAAATTAATAAGAACTCGACCTCGCACTCAAGCCAATTTCTAGTTTCACCATGAACAACATCCGTCTCAAGAGCAGAGATGCTGTTAATGATATTTGTCATCAATTTCCTCATTAATGCCATCAATTGACACTGGACTGCATCATTTCACACATTGTAAACACATTTTCATTGAATGGTGTTTTAACCAATGGGCTGTTTTCAAAGGAGGCATGCTTGATGTATATACATTTCATTATTCTGATTTGTATCCTAGAAATTATTACCTGAATACACCTTAACCAGTACATTGAAAAGTTGGCTTTACATACAAGATAAACTTATCATGAACTCAGACTCACAGGTGGTTGGCCAAGGAGGTGTAGTGGTTCCCGTCACTGAAGTTGTACTTGGTGCTATGATGAAGAAAGGATATCAGGAAGTATTAATTATTCAAAGGAATTCAACATATTTTTTTAAAAACTATCGGCATGGTCCTTTCAACATGGAGGAAAAGGAAGAGTGTTTGTGTTTCGCGCAGCAGAGAAAAGATTATGTAAGGCTGAAAGACAACCCATACTTTTATCATTTCAGGAAATGAGCCTGCTTCTCGATTGTGCAAGTCCTTTGCAACAGCCCTTGGCTCCATTAACCATCCACTAACACTCTCTTTTATCTTGCACAATCAACCCAGTCTCTGATGAAGTCGCATCTCCTTAAAACCCTGTAGTCGTGACAATACCTTCACATTTTGTAAATGTGTCATCTTCATCTATTCATCATCGTTGAAAAGAATTTGATCTAAAACTTGATCAATGGCTCTTGGGCAAAGCATGCTGGCCAGTCAATTCAGAAATGACATTGATCTCATTTTGCTTATCTAGTCAGAACATGGCCAGTATTCTCAATTACACTTCCTATTTCATTGCAGACACAAATATTTCAATATTCAGCAAGGAACAGAGATTCCATGACCTCAATAATCCTAAACCTTTACATCAATCACTTGGTTTTACACTTGAGACAAACTTGGGAAGTTCTGCTACTTACAAGTCGGGGATGTGCTTAGGGCTGGAGTGCTGCCGGTCCCTGCAGTTGTAGATGGCCCAGCGGTGGCTAGAGGATACCAAAGAGCAAACATTATTCAAAGAAAATTCAACCTACTTCCTCAAACTTTCAGCAGCATCTTTCCTTTCAACACATATGAAATTGAAATTAATAAGAACTCGACCTCGCACTTGTAGATGATATATGCATGTGCCTTCAATATAGTGACCTCATCACTACTAACCACTCCCCATATCACAAGTATAACTACAACCTCCCCACCCACAGATCGCTCTCTAGTTCCTGTGACAGACCACGTACAGCTAGTGCATTATGTAATGCTCCAGTATGAATAAAGATAGTAAAGTAACGATGTGTCGTTAGAACATCTTTACAAGGTGTCATACCTCTTACCTTGCGCCTCCTGTCTATCGGTTTATCATTTAATTTTGTCACAGTTTTTTGTTTCCCCAACCCTCTCATTTCCTCGTCATGGCCACTTCTGCCCGCAAGCCCGATGTGCTCGTTTTCGATTCTGACATTGCCCATCGATGGGATGTCTTCAGACGTGACTTTGACCACTATGTCACGATCGCTCATCCTGCCGCCACCCCAGAGCTCACAGCCTCTCTGCTTCTCAACTTGGCTGGTCCCGAGGCCCTGGCTCGGTCAGACTTCTTCGTCTACGCTGCGGGAGAATCTGCTCAGGACCCGGTATGTCTGTTGGCTAAGTTTACTGCAATTGTGACATTCCAACAAACTGCATCTTAGAACGTTTTAAACTGTTCGCGCGGCGTCAGCTCCCTGGGGAATCTGCAGAGAACTATGTCGCTGCGCTGCGGCACCTGGCCAGTCGGTGCCGCCTTAACACGCTGACCCCCGAGGAGATTATTAGGGACCTTCTGGTTTACGGTCTCCGCGACGATACGCTCAGGGCCGAACTTTTGCGGAGGCCCGATCTGACTTTTAACGATGCAATGCACGCCACTCGCTTGGCTGAGGCTGTCACCTCGGTGGTGTCACCGGCTGACCATGCTATTAACCTTGCCAGCACTTCCAGCCATCTGATGAACACGCCCCGGTCGCGACCCCCGGGGTCGCTCACTGCTCCAGGGGGACGTGCCCCGGTGTTCGAAACTGCTCCCAGGGGACGTGCCCGGCAAAGGTGCCCTAATTGTAACTTCACCACTCATCAATACAATGTATGCCCTGCCTTCGGTAAAATGTGTAATGTCTGCAAGAAATTGAACCACTTCGCTGCGGCCTGTCGTTCCCGTGGGAAGCCTTTCGCTGCTCCGAGGTGCATTTTAAACAACTTGGTACAAGCTGATAGCGAACTCAGCTCCCCGTGCTATTTCGTCGAACAGTCTGTATCTGAATCCGACTCCTCTCAGGGGGAGACCAGCCTGTTTACTGTGTTGGACGCACCTGCTATGATAACAGACCCTTCAGTTCGAGTAACTGTGAACAACTCGACCTTCACTGCTAAGATTGATACCGGGGCGGTTGCGAACGTTATGTCAACAACCCTCTTCAACAAGATAAGAACTAATGAGAAGGTTTTTTCTGACAGCTCAACTTTGCATGCCTACGGGGGAGGGGTGCTTACACCTGTGGGAAAGGCTACTCGAAGCTGCAAGATACTGGAGTCCTCTCGGCCCCTCACTTTCTATCTCCTCGATCGAAAATGCATTACCCTGTTGGGTATCCAAGCATGCCAGGAAATGGGCCTGGTATCCTTCTGTGAGAAAGGGGTTAATAGGTATAAGTTGATTTAGACAAGAACCCTTTGTATAGTAGGGAGTATAGTAGGGAGGATAGGGGGAGTAAAGGACAAGTACAGATGGTGACTTTTTCAAGGATGAGAACAGAGAAGATAGCAACAGCCCAGCATAGAACTAGGGTAAGGGTCATAAGAAACACTCAGTGCGCATGGGCAATGAACTTACATGAATATGTACACACACCCACTATGACAAGATGTCTCATTTAAATGCACATGCGATGCATGATATGGGAGGTGTCTTTGACGTCGGGTGGACGTTCCAGGACGTTCTCGTGGGAATGTGGGCTTTATGTTATGATTGGAAGAAGCACAATGGGGAGGGATGAGGGTGTGACAATGATACCCATGAAATGTATAAAGATGGAAGTCATCCCGATCCTCGGTGTGCCTCTAGGGGACATCAGAGGAGAGGCACCTATTCTGCAGAATATGATTTGAATAAAAAGCTTCTTTGCTGACTTTGTCTCTAAAAGCGTTTGTGATTTTTGAATCTCACACTTCCACCATGACATTCACCAGGTGCAGGCCCTCATGGACCCGTTGGCTGAATACCCTGACCGCTTTGATGATGAGCTGGGCAAACTGCCCTGCAACTACAAGATTGAGTAGACCGCAAGATCGAACCAGTGGTCAATTCACCTCACCGTGTCTCCTTCGCCATGAAGGACAGAGTGGAGTCGACGCTACACAGCATGGTAAAAATGGGCATCCTAAAGGCGGTCATCGAGCCCACCAGGTGGGTCTCCACCATGGTTGTTGCCGCGAAAAAGGACAAAAGCGAGATACGCATTTGCAACAACCCCAAAGACCTCAACCTGGCCATTAAACGCCCACACTACCCTATGAGAACGGTAGAGGAAGTCGCTGCACAGGTTGGTCCGGCAACAGTCTTTTCTGTCCTCGATGCCAAAAGCTCCTTCCGGCAGATACCACTTGACGAGCAGTCCTCCATCTTGACAACTTTCGCCACCCCCTTCGGCAGATTTCGGTTTCTCCGAATGCCATTCGGAATCAACTCTGCCAGCGAGGTATTCCAACGGACAATGGAACAGCTGTTTACCGATCTACCGTGCGCCATCATCGTTGACGACATCCTCGTTTACGGTAAGGATGTTGCCGAACATGACTTCAACCTCCGCCAGGCCCTAGACAGGGCCCGGAAAATCAACTTGAAACTGAACCCCAAGAAGTGCCGATTTCACGTCCCGGGGGTCACCTATGTTGGACGTATTCACTGCCAAGGGGCTGAAACCCGACCCGCAAAAAACGGCTGCCATTTCCGGGATGTCTTCTCCTACTGATGTGGCAGGCCTACAACGCTTCCTGGGCATGGTAAACTACCTGGGGAAGTTCATCCCCGACCTCAGCGAGCTCAGCGCTCCCCTGAGGGAATTGATAAAAAAGGACACGGCCTGGGTTTGGTTCCCCCACCACCAGAAAGCCTTCGACATCCTTAAATCCAAGCTAATCAGTAACCCCACACTCAAGTTTTTTGACCTGAAGCGTCCCATTGTCCTCACCTGCGATGCCTCTCAGTTCGGACTCGGTGCCGCCTGTCTCCAGGTCCATGATGGCCTACAGCTGCCTGTCTCCTTCGCATCCCGCACCATGACCGCTATCGAACAGCACTACGCGCAGATCGAGAAGGAGCTACTGGCCGTGGTGTTTGCCTGCTCCAAATTCAAGGACTACATCCTGGGCAACACTTTCACCATTGAAACTGACCACCAGCCGCTTGTCACCATTCTCAACAAATCGATCCATGTTGCCTCATCCCGCCTGCAGCGCATGATGCTGCAGCTCCAGCGCTTCACTTTCAACGTGGTTTATCGTAAGGGCAAGGACATGTTCGTGGCCGACACGTTGTCTCGTGCCCCGCTGACGTCCACCGTTCGCCACCCCTATGAGATGTCTGATCTGATGGTGCTCCAAGTGAACATCGTCCCTTCACAGCAGATGAAGTCCCTGGTTGAACACACTGCCAATGACCCTACCCTGCAACAGTTTTCTGCTGTCATCCAGCGGGACTGGCCCGACCGTCGTTCCGCGTTGCCGGCTGGCGCCGTGCCCTACTTCCTGGTCCGTGACGAGCTCGTACTACACGACGGCGTGGTGGTGAAGGGTCACAAGGTTGTCGTGCCTGCTGCGCTGCACGACCACTATCTTCAGGTCGCTCACCGCGGACATCCTGGGGCCGAAGCCACCGTGTCTCACGCCCAGAGCCAGTTCTATTGGCCTGGTATGGCCCAATACATCCGGGAGAGGGTCTCCTCGTGTTCCACCTGCAACAGTCTCGCCCCCCACCAGCAGCGACAACCGCTTCTGCAGCAGCCTGCCCCCGAACTGCCCTGGATGGCGGTTGCCGTTGACGTTTTTGAGTGGCGGGGCAAACACTTCCTGGTTGTCGTTGACTCCTACTCCAGCTGGTTCGAGGTCGACCAGCTGCACTCCCTAACCTCTTCGACCGTCATCGGCAAGTTAGGCCATCATTTTTGCATTTTGGCCCCCCGGCAAGCCTGCAGTCGGACAATGGCAGCCAGTTCACGAGCTCCGAGTTTAAAGCTTTCGCATCTAGACGGAACTTTCACCATTTCACCAGCAGCCCGGAGTACCTGCAAAGCAACGGTCTGGCCGAGCGCGCCGTCCGCAGTGCAAAGAACTTGCTGGAACAATGTCGCTTATCCAACTCCGATTTCTATCTGGCCCTCCTCAACCTCCGCAACATCTCCCGCGACCCTGCCATGGGTTCCCCTGCTCAGCGGCTCATGTCTCGCGCTACCAGACACACGATCCCTGTGGCCCAGCGCTCCCTCATACCGTCTGTCCTCACGCCTGCTGCTGTTCAGAAACGCATTGCCTTCAGGCACGATGTCCAGAAGCGTTCCCATGACAGGTCCTGCCACCCACTGCCGTGCCTCTTCCCCGTTCAAGTTGTCCGCATGCAGACCCCTTCCGGTCACTCCAAGCTCGCTACCATCATCGGCTCTGCGGGGTCGCCCAGGTCTTATTTCGTCGACCATGCGGGAACCATTTACCGACGGTCCCACCAGCACCTTCAGCTCGTCAACGAGCCGCGGCCGCCTGCCGCGGATCCCTTTGCTCCCCCACTGCAGTTTCTGCGTCCGGGCGATGCTCTGCCCGTCATTCCTCACATGCAACGGTCTACACCACCTCAACTCCTTTCGTCCCACCCTACTCCGGCTAGTCCTCACTCGCCTGCCCGCGCTCTGCCCGCTCCTGATCCTGCATCACCTCCGGTTCTTGTGCCACTGTCTTCTCCGTCTCCTCCCGTTTCCCCGTTTCCGGTTCGTCTGTCCCCATCGGTGCCTCTTCTTCCTGCCGGTAGGGAGGATAGCGAGATGCGAACCCGGTCGGGACGTGTTGTCAAACCGCCTGTCCACTATGGCGATTTTGTTTAACCGTCCTAGCGCATGAGCCGTGGTCGCCCTGTCACTATTGTATTTGCCTGTCGTTTCCAAGGGGAAGGATGTAGATGATATATGCATGTGCCTTTAATATAGTGACCTCATCACTACTAACCACTCCCCATATCACAAGTATAACTACAACCTCCCCACCCACAGATCGCTCTCTAGTTCCTGTGACAGACCACGTACAGCTAGTGCAATATGTAATGCTCCAGTATGAATAAAGATAGTAAAGTAACGATGTGTCGTTAGAACATCTTTACAGCACTCAAGCCAATTTGTAGTTTCACCATGAACAACATCCGTCTCAAGAGCGGAGATGCTGTTAATGATATTTGTCATCAATTTCCTCATTAATGCCATCGATTGACACTGGACTGCATCATTTCACACATTGTAAACACACTTTCATTGAATGGTGTTTTAACCAATGGGCTGTTTTCAAAGCAGGCATGCTTGATGTATATACATTTCATTATTCTGATTTGTATCCTAGAAATTATTACCTGAATACACCTTAACCAGTACATTGAAAAGTTGGCTTTACATACAAGATAAACTTATCATGAACTCAGACTCACAGGTGGTTGGCCAAGGAGGTGTAGTGGTTCCCGTCACTGAAGTTGTACTTGGTGCTATGATGAAGAAAGGATATCAGGAAGTATTAATTATTCAAAGGAATGCAACATATTTTAAAAAAAACTATCAGCATGGTCCGTTCAACATGGAGGAAAAGGAAGAGTGCTTGTGTTTGGCGCAGCAGAGAAAAGATTATGTAAGGCTGAAAGACAACCCATACTTTTATCAATTCAGGAAATGAGCCTGCTTCTCGATTGTGCAAGTCCTTTGCAACAGCCCTTGGCTCCATTAACCATCCACTAACACTCTCTTTTATCTTGCACAATCAACCCAGTCTCTGATGAAGTCGCATCTCCTTAAAACCCTGTAGTCGTGACAATACCTTCACATTTTGTAAATGTGTCATCTTCATCTAATCATCATCGTTGAAAAGAATTTGATCTAAAACTTGAACAATGGCTCTTGGGCAAAGCATGCTGGCCAGTCAATTCAGAAATGACATTGATCTCATTTTGCTTATCTAGTCAGAACATGGCCAGTATTCTCAATTACACTTCCTATTTCATTGCAGACAGAAATATTCCAATATTCAGCAATGAACAGAGATTCCATGACCTCAATAATCCTACACCTTTACATCAATCACTTGGTTTTACACTTGAGACAAACTTGGGAAGTTCTGCTACTTACAAGTCGGGGATGTGCTTAGGGCTGGAGTGCTGCCGGTCCCTGCAGTTGTAGATGGCCCAGCGGAGGCTAGAGGATACCAAAGAGCAAACATAATTCAAAGAAAATTCAACCTACTTCCTCAAACTTTCAGCAGCATCTTTCCTTTCAACACATATGAAATTGAAATTAATAAGAACTCGACCTCGCACTCAAGCCAATTTGTAGTTTCACCATGAACAACATCCGTCTCAAGAGCAGAGATGCTGTTAATGATTTTTGTCATTAATTTCCTCATTAATGCCATCTATTGACACTGGACTGCATCATTTCACACATTGTAAACACACTTTCATTGAATGGTGTTTTAACCAATGGGCTGTTTTCAAAGGAGGCATGCTTGATGTATATACATTTCATTATTTTGATTTGTATCCTAGAAATTATTACCTGAATACACCTTAACCAGTACATTGAAAAGTTGGCTTTACATACAAGATAAACTTATCATGAACTCAGACTCACAGGGGGTTGGCCAAGGAGGTGTAGTGGTTCCCGTCACTGAAGTTGTACTTGGTGCTATGATGAAGAAAGGATATCAGGAAGTATTAATTATTCAAAGGAATGCAACATATTTTTAAAAAAACTATCGGCATGGTCCTTTCTTTTTTTTTTTTTTTTTTTTTTTTTTTAATTTTTATTTATTAGAAGTACATTACATTACAACCACATACATTAATACTCGTCATTTATATCTTCTTACAATTAATGTACTCCCTTTATTTATTTTTTTACACTAGAAAAAGAAAAGATTGAAAGAAAGAAGAAAGTGAAGGAAAAAGTGCAAGTGTAGAAAAGTGTAGAAAATGTAACAACAAAAAAGGACGAAGACCCTATAAGAGCGAAATTAAAAACAAAAAGAAAAAGAGTTAAGAAATAGGCCCTAAGAAAAGAAAAGAGAAAGAGAAAAAAAGAGAAACAAATGTTTTTTTTTGAGCATCACGTAAATAGGACATACCAACTCTTCAACTATCATCCCCCCTTACCTGACCTCAATTTTTTATTTTTTTAAAGTACTTTTGCACCCTATGTTTGTAATAATTCTATAAATGCAGACCACGTCAGGTGGAAGTGATCTGGTTTACCTGCTAGGAGGAGTCTTATCTCTTCTAGGTGTAATGTTTCAAACATATTTGAAATCCACATATTTATAGTTGGTATTGGAGCCTTCTTCCAAAATTTTAGAATTAGCTTTTTTCCAGTTATTAACCCATAGTCCATTAATTTCTTTTGAAACACATTTAGTTCTGGATAATCTTCCGTTATTCCGAAGATAATCCATTCTGCTTTGGGTATCAGTCTTGTTTTAAATAACTTTGTAAAGATTTCAAAAATTTCAATCCAAAATTTTTGAATTTTTGTACAGAAGACAAATGAGTGCGCTATAGTTGCTTCTTGGGATTGACATTTATCACAAATAGATGATACGTTTGGGAAAATTTTATGAATTTTAGTTTTCGAATAATATAATCTATGTAAAATTTTAAATTGTATTAAAGTGTGTCTTACATTAATCGAGCATTTATGCACGTTTAATAAGTATTCATTCCAACTTTCCTTTGAAATTTTAATAGCTAACTCTTGTTCCCAGTCTCTTCTGATACCCTCCGTAGGTGGTATTTGTACATTTAAAATAATATTATACAAGGCATGGTCCTTTCAACATGGAGGAAAAGGAAGAGTGCTTGTGTTTGGCGCAGCAGAGAAAAGATTATGTAAGGCTGAAGGACAACCCATACTTTTATCAATTCAGGAAATGAGCCTGCTTCTCGATTGTCCAAGTCCTTTGCAACAGCCCTTGGCTCCATTAACCATCCACTAACACTCTCTTTTATCTTGCACAATCAACCAAGTCTCTGATGAAGTCGCATCTCCTTAAAACCCTGTAGTCGTGACAATACCTTCACATTTTGTAAATGTGTCATCTTCATCTAATCATCATCGTTGAAAAGAATTTGATCTAAAACTTGATCAATGGCTCTTGGGCAAAGCATGCTGGCCAGTCAATTCAGAAATGACATTGATCTCATTTTGCTTATCTAGTCAGAACATGGCCAGTATTCTCAATTACACTTCCTATTTCATTGCAGACAGAAATATTCCAATATTCAGCAATGAACAGAGATTCCATGACCTCAATAATCCTACACCTTTACATCAATCACTTGGTTTTACACTTGAGACAAACTTGGGAAGTTCTGCTACTTACAAGTCGGGGGTGTGCTTAGGGCTGGAGTGCTGCCGGTCCCTGCAGTTGTAGATGGCCCAGCGGTGGCTAGAGGATACCAAAGGGCAAACATAATTCAAAGAAAATTCAACCTACTTCCTCAAACTTTCAGCAGCATCTTTCCTTTCAACACATATGAAATTGAAATTAATAAGAACTCGACCTCGCACTCAAGCCAATTTGTAGTTTCACCATGAACAACATCCGTCTCAAGAGCAGAGATGCTGTTAATGATTTTTGTCATTAATTTCCTCATTAATGCCATCTATTGACACTGGACTGCATCATTTCACACATTGTAAACACACTTTCATTGAATGGTGTTTTAACCAATGGGCTGTTTTCAAAGGAGGCATGCTTGATGCATATACATTTCATTATTCTGATTTGTATCCTAGAAATTATTACCTGAATACACCTTAACCAGTACATTGAAAAGTTGGCTTTACATACAAGATAAACTTATCATGAACTCAGACTCACAGGGGGTTGGCCAAGGAGGTGTAGTGGTTCCCGTCACTGAAGTTGTACTTGGTGCTATGATGAAGAAAGGATATCAGGAAGTATTAATTATTCAAAGGAATTCAACATATTTTAAAAAAAACTATCGGCATGGTCCTTTCAACATGGAGGAAAAGGAAGAGTGTTTGTGTTTGGCGCAGCAGAGAAAAGATTATGTAAGGCTGAAAGACAACCCATACTTTTATCATTTCAGGAAATGAGCCTGCTTCTCGATTGTGCAAGTTCTTTGCAACAGCCCTTGGCTCCATTAACCATCCACTAACACTCTCTTTTATCTTGCACAATCAACCCAGTCTCTGATGAAGTCGCATCTGCTTAAAACCCTGTAGTCGTGACAATACCTTCACATTTTGTAAATGTGTCATCTTCATCTATTCATCATCGTTGAAAAGAATTTGATCTAAAACTTAATCAATGGCTCTTGGGCAAAGCATGCTGGCCAGTCAATTCAGAAATGACATTGATCTCATTTTGCTTATCTAGTCAGAACATGGCCAGTATTCCCAATTTAATTTTCTATTTAATTGCAGACACAAATATTCCAATATTCAGCAATGAACATGACCTCAATAACCCCATGACCTCAATAACCCTACACCTTTACATCAATCACTTGGTTTTACACAAGACAAACTTGGGAAGATCACTTTCAATATATTTGAAAATTAAATTAATACGCACACGATGCAACAGAGAAAAGATTTCAACAAGCAAGTAGTCAGTTTATCTGTCATATCAGTAAATGAAGCAGTTTTTCAATTATGTAAGCTCATCGCAACACCTTTACCCACCCACTGCCTCTTCCCTGTATTTTGCACATTCGCCCTCTGCATCAGGTTGCCACTCTTCCTTTATATTTCATTGTGCTGACAATTCCTGCTGCACCACACTTACCACAGACCCCACATCTCCAAATGTGGCATCACCAACATTTGCCCATTACCCTGAATGCCTGACATTTGACACTTGACATTTGTTTTCAAAATCACGAATGTATTGCTGGATGTCAAAGAATTTGATCAAGAAATATTGTATTGTATTGTATTGTATATCTTTATTGTCATTTCCTGAGTATTCGCATACCCAGAGGAAACAAAAAAACGTTCCTCAACCAGTGTCCATTTCAGTGTGCAGTAAAAAATAAATAGAAGTAAAAATACATATATCATGAACAAATTAACACTCTACTAAACATCAACAGGCGTTCCGATCGGCAGCGGCACGACAGTGGCTCTGCTGCAGTGTGTCCAGGTTGATGGTTGGTGCACGATACTTTGGCAGTGGGCAAAGTCCGTTTATCAGTCTTATAACCTGCGGGAAGAAGCTGAGGAGCATCCTGCTGGTTTTGCACCTAATGCTCCGGTACCTCCTCCCAGATGGCAGGATGGAGAACATGTGATGCGATGGGTGGTAGGGGTCTTTGATGATGGAGATGGCTCTGCTGATACATCTCTTCCTGTATATGTCCAGCAGGAAAGGGAGTGGAGCACCAATAATCCTGGTGGCGGTCTTCACAATCCTGTCTAGTTGGTGCCATTCGTACGCCTTGCAGCTCCCGAACCAGGAAGTGATGCCGTAGGTTAATGTGCTCTCGATTGTCCCCCTATAAAAAGTTCGTAGGTGTGTAGTGGGGAGACCTGCTTTACGTAGTCTTCGGAAAGGGTGTAGTCGCTGCTGGGCTCTCTTGACCAGTGCTGTGGTGTTGGTTGTGGACGTCAGGTCATCTGACAGGTGGAGCCCTAGGAACTTCACGCTGTTGACCCTTTCCACATCAGCTCCATCGATGTGCAGAGGTGTATGGTGTTGTTTTCCCGCCCTCCTGAAGTCAACCACCATCTCCTTAGTTTTTCCCACGTTGAGAATGAGGTTGTGGGATTTGCACCATCCTGTGAGCAGCTCCACCTCCATCCTGTACGCCGACTCATCATTGTCACTGATGAGACCCACCACTGTTGTGTCATCAGCGAACTTGTTGATGAAGTTGTTGTTGAGTCTAGCAGTACAGTCGTGTGTTAGCAGACTAAACAGCAGGGGGTTTAGGACACAGCCTTGGGGCGAGCCAGTGCTCACGGCTATGGTTTTTGATGTCCGGCCCTGCAGCTCTGCGTGGGTTGATGCTGGCAAAGGCCTTTTTAACTCCGGCTGCAGACAGCCTGAGCAACTGGTCACTGGGAGATGGCAGTAGTGCACGTGTCTGGGTGCTGTTTTCAACCTCAAACCGTGCGTAGAACTCGTTCAGTTCATCTGGTAGAGAGGGGTCGTTTTGGCATATCCGCAGCGGGGGGGGCTTGTAGTCAGTGATGGTATGAAATCCCTGCCACAAGCGACGTGTGTCTTTGTCATTTGCGAAGTGGCTATTAAGTTTTTGTCCATACAGCCTCTTCGCTTCCCTGATCCCCCGGGATAGGTTACTCCTTGCCAGTTTGTATGCTGTGTTGTCCCCAGATTTGAATGCAGCATTCCGGATTCTCAGTAGGGAACACACTTCCCCAGTTAGCCAAGGTTTCTGATTGGCACGCCTCCTGACGGTTTTTACCACCGTTACATCATCAATGCATTTATTGATGTATCCGATGACGGATTCTGTGTATTCTTGGAGGTTGATGCCACTGTCATCTGTTACTGCCTCTCTGAAAATGGCCCACTGTGTGGTTTCAAAACAGTCTTGTAGTGCTGCGGTAGCTCCCTGTGGCCATGTTCTGACTTCTTTGACCGTTGGCCTGTCCTGTTTCACCCTGGGTCTGTATGCATATATCAAATGGTGTTCACCTGGGATGTGGTTTTTGCTGCAGTTGTAGTAATGCCTGTTCCTTCAGTGGGGTTATGCCCCACAGATCAAATAGTATAAGAAATTATAATAATTATAGTTGAGTGAAAGACTGTCATTTTTGTATGCACGATAATCATAACATGAATTCAATGACATATACAATAGACGAGTGGAGTGAATGAATCCATCATTTTTCCTGTTGCTGTGTTCACACTTTTTATCGCAATGCTTTGGGCCTGTTATGACTGACCTGGGGGCTAAATGGGCATCAAGCCAAATTGTAGTTTCACCATTAACAACATTCGTCTCAAGAGCGGAGACGCAGATAATGATATTTGTCATCAATTTCCTGATTAATGCCAAGAATTGACACTGTTCAGTAAGAAGACTGCATAATTTCTCACATTGTAAACCACCCTTACAGTGAATGGTGTTTTTACCAATGGGCTGTTTTCAAAGGAGATATGCTTGATGTATATATATTTCATTATTCTGATTTGCATTCTAGAAATTATTACCTGAATACACCTTCACCAGCACATTGAAAGTTTGGCTTTACATACAATAATAATAATAATAATAATAATCATTTTATTTACTGGCGCCTTTCCAAAACCCAAGGACACCTTACAATGGATAGAATCACAACAAAACAAAAAAACACATAATCGGAATAAATTAAATTTAAAAAAAAAATTAAAAAAAAAAAAACAAGATAAACTTATCATGAACGGTGACTTACAGATGGTGGTTGGGCCAGGAGGTGTAGTGGTCCCCGTCACTGAAGTTGTACTTGGTGCTGCGATGAAGAAAGGATATCAGGAAGCATTAATTACTCAAAGGAATTCAACACTTCACATTTTGCATATGTTCCATGTCTCTAAATCTGTCATCTTCATCTATTCATCATCGTTGTAAAGAATTTGATCTAAAACTTGATCAATGGCTCTTGGGCAAAGCATGCTGGCCAGTCAATTCAGAAATGACATTGATCTCATTTTGCTTATCTAGTCAGAACAAGGCCAGTATTCCCAATTAAACTTCCTATCTCATTGCTGACTTTCAAAGAAATTCAGAAGACACAAATATTCCAATATTCAGCATTGAACCTAAATCCCATGACCTCAAAACACCTGCACTTTTACATCAAATACTTGGTTTGACACTTGAGACAAACTTGGGAAGAGCTGCTACTTACAAGTCGGGGATGTGCTTGGGGCTGGAGTGCTGCCGGTCCCTGCAGTTGTAGATGGCCCAGCGGTGGCTAGAGGATATCAAAGATCAAAAATTATTCAAAGAAAATTCAACCTACTTCCTCAAACTTTCATCAGGATCTTTCCTTTCAAAACATATGAAATTGAAATTAATAAGAATTCGACCTCGCAGAGAAAAGATCGCAACAGGTGAGTAGTCAGTTTATATTTTTGTCATTTCAGTAAATGAATCTGTTTTTCAATTATGTAAAACAGCTATTTACACCTTTACCCTCCCACATCCACTTCCTTGTATTTTGAGTATTCACCCACTGCATCATGTTGTCACTCTTCCTTTAAATTCCATTGTAGTGACAATTCCTGCTGCACCACACTTACCACAGATTCCCACATCTCCAAATGTGGCATCACTAACTTTTGCCCATTACCCTGAATGCCTGTAACCTGAAACATTATGTTTGGAACTTGGTCAAAAGATGCTGCATAGCCACCTCAGAAATGTCCACGTTCTCCATTTTCTAACCTCGTCAAAATTTGCTCAGTATTTGACATTTGTTTTCCAAATCAATAATGTATTGCTGGATGTCAAAGAATTTGATCTGGAAATACATATATCACATCGTGTTCACTCGGTTTGTGGTTTTTGCTGCAGTTGTAGTAATGCCCGTTCCTTCAGTGGGGTTGTGCCCCACAGGTCAAATAGTATAAGAAATGATAATAATTATAATTGAGTGAGTGACTGTCATTTTTGTATGAATGATAATCATAACATGGTCTCAATGAAATATACAATATTCTCAAGCGAGGACGAGTGGAGCGAATGAATCCATCATTTTTCCTGTTGCTGTGTTCACACTTTCTATCGCAATGCTTTGGGACTGTAATGACTGATCTGGGGGATAAGTGGGCACCCAAGCCAATTTGTAGTTTCACCATTAACAACATCTGTCTCAAGAGGGGAGATGCTGTTAATGATATTTGTCATCAATTTCCTCATTAATCCCATCCATTGACACTGGACTGCATCATTTCACACATTGTAAACACACTTTCATTAAATGGTGTTGTAACCAATGGGCTGTTTTCAAAGGAGGCATGCGTGATGTATATACACTTCATTATTCTGATTTGTATCCTAGAAATTATTACCTGAATACACCTTAACCAGTACATTGAAAAGTTGGCTTTACATACAAGATAAACTTATCATGAACCCGACTCACAGGTGGTTGGGCCAGGAGGTGTAGTTGTTCCCGTCACTGAAGTTCTACTTGGTGCTGTGATGAAGAAAGGATATCAGGAAGCATTAATTATTCAAAGGAATTCAACACGTTAAAAAAAAAACTATCGGCATGATCCTTTCAACATGGAGGAAAAGGAAGAGGGTCTGTGTTTGGCACAGAAGAGAAAAGATTATGTAAGGCTGAAAGACAACCCATACTTTTATCATTTCAGGAAATGAGCCTGTTCTCGATTGTGTAAGTGCTTTGCAACAGCTCTTTTCTCCATTAACCATCCACTAGCACTCTCTTTTATCTTGCACAATCAACCCATTCTCTGATGAAGCCGCAACTCCTTTATACCCTGTAGTCGTGACAATCCCTCCACATTTTGCATATGTTCCATGTCTCTGAATGAGTCATCTTCATCTATTCATCATCATGTTGAAAAGATTTTGATCTTAAACTTGATCAATGGCAATTGGGCAAAGCATGCTGGCCAGTCAATACAGAAATGGCGTTGATCTCATTTTGCTTACCTAATCAGAACATGCCTAGTATTCCCAATTTAATTTCCTATTTCATTGCAGACACAAATATTCCAATATTCAGCAATGAACAGAGATTCCATGACCTCAATAACCCTACACCTTTACATCAATCACTTGGTTTTACACTTGAGACAAACTTGGGAAGTTCTGCTACTTACAAGTCGGGGATATGCTTAGGGCTGGAGTGCTGCCGGTCCCTGCAGTTGTAGATGGCCCAGCGGTGGCAAGAGGATACCAAAGAGCAAACATTATTCAAAGAAAAGTCAACCTACTTCCTCAAACTTTCAGCAGCATCTTTCCTTTCAACACATATGAAATTGAAATTAATAAGAACTCGACCTCGCACTCAAGCCAATTTCTAGTTTCACCATGAACAACATCCGTCTCAAGAGCAGAGATGCTGTTAATGATATTTGTCATCAATTTCCTCATTAATGCCATCAATTGACACTGGACTGCATCATTTCACACATTGTAAACACACTTTCATTGAATGGTGTTTTAACCAATGGGCTGTTTTCAAAGGAGGCATGCTTGATGTATATACATTTCATTATTCTGATTTGTATCCTAGAAATTATTACCTGAATACACCTTAACCAGTACATTGAAAAGTTGGCTTTACATACAAGATAAACTTATCATGAACTCAGACTCACAGGTGGTTGGCCAAGGAGTTGTAGTGGTTCCCGTCACTGAAGTTGTACTTGGTGCTATGATGAAGAAAGGATATCAGGAAGTATTAATTATTCAAAGGAATTCAACATCTTTTTTTAAAAACTATCGGCATGGTCCTTTCAACATGGAGGAAAAGGAAGAGTGTTTGTGTTTCGCGCAGCAGAGAAAAGATTATGTATGGCTGAAAGACAACCCATACTTTTATCATTTCAGGAAATGAGCCTGCTTCTCGATTGTGCAAGTCCTTTGCAACAGCCCTTGGCTCCATTAACCATCCACTAACACTCTCTTTTATCTTGCACAATCAACCCAGTCTCTGATGAAGTCGCATCTCCTTAAAACCCTGTAGTCGTGACAATACCTTCACATTTTATAAATGTGTCATCTTCATCTATTCATCATCGTTGAAAAGAATTTGATCTAAAACTTGATCAATGGCTCTTGGGCAAAGCATGCTGGCCAGTCAATTCAGAAATGACATTGATCTCATTTTGCTTATCTAGTCAGAACATGGCCAGTATTCTCAATTACACTTCCTATTTCATTGCAGACACAAATATTCCAATATTCAGCAAGGAACAGAGATTCCATGACCTCAATAATCCTACACCTTTACATCAATCACTTGGTTTTACACTTGAGAAAAACTTGGGAAGTTCTGCTACTTACAAGTCGGGGATGTGCCTAGGGCTGGAGTGCTGCCGGTCCCTGCAGTTGTAGATGGCCCAGCGGTGGCTAGAGGATACCAAAGAGCAAACATTATTCAAAGAAAATTCAACCTACTTCCTCAAACTTTCAGCAGCATCTTTCCTTTCAACACATATGAAATTGAAATTAATAAGAACTCGACCTCGCACTTGTAGATGATATATGCATGTGCCTTCAATATAGTGACCTCATCACTACTAACCACTCCCCATATCACAAGTATAACTACAACCTCCCCACCCACAGATCGCTCTCTAGTTCCTGTGACAGACCACGTACAGCTAGTGCATTATGTAATGCTCCAGTATGAATAAAGATAGTAAAGTAACGATGTGTCGTTAGAACATCTTTACATGGTGTCATACCTCTTACCTTGCGCCTCCTGTCTATCGGTTTATCATTTAATTTTGTCACAGTTTTTTGTTTCCCCAACCCTCTCATTTCCTCGTCATGGCCACTTCTGCCCGCAAGCCCGATGTGCTCGTTTTCGATTCTGACATTGCCCATCGATGGGATGTCTTCAGACGTGACTTTGACCACTATGTCACGATCGCTCATCCTGCCGCCACCCCAGAGCTCACAGCCTCTCTGCTTCTCAACTTGGCTTGTCCCGAGGCCCTGGCTCGGTCAGACTTCTTCGTCTACGCTGCGGGAGAATCTGCTCGGGACCCGGTATGTCTGTTGGCTAAGTTTACTGCAATTGTGACATTCCAACAAACTGCATCTTAGAACATTTTAAACTGTTCGCGCGGCGTCAGCTCCCTGGGGAATCTGCAGAGAACTATGTCGCTGCGCTGCGGCACCTGGCCAGTCGGTGCCGCCTTAACACGCTGACCCCCGAGGAGATTATTAGGGACCTTCTGGTTTACGGTCTCCGCGACTATACGCTCAGGGCTGAACTTTTGCGGAGGCCCGATCTGACTTTTAACGATGCAATGCACGCCACTCGCTTGGCTGAGGCTGTCACCTCGGTGGTGTCACCGGCTGACCATGCTATTAACCTTGCCAGCACTTCCAGCCGTCTGATGAACATGCCCCGGTCGCGACCCCCGGGGTCGCTCACTGCTCCAGGGGGACGTGCCCCGGTGTTCGAAACTGCTCCCGGGGGACGTGCCCGGCAAAGGTGCCCTAATTGTAACTTCACCACTCATCAATACAATGTATGCCCTGCCTTGGGTAAAATGTGTAATGTCTGCAAGAAATTGAACCACTTCGCTGCGGCCTGTCGTTCCCATGGGAAGCCTTTCGCTGCTCCGAGGTGCATTTTAAACAACTTGGTACAAGCTGATAGCGAGCTCAGCTCCCCGTGCTATTTCGACGAACAGTCTGTATCTGAATCCGACTCCTCTCAGGGGGAGACCAGCCTGTTTACTGTGTTGGACGCACCTGCTATGATAACAGACCCTTCAGTTCGAGTAACTGTGAACAACTCGACCTTCACTGCTAAGATTGATACCGGGGCGGTTGCGAACGTTATGTCAACAACCCTCTTCAACAAGATAAGAACTAATGAGAAGGTTTTTTCTGACAGCTCAACTTTGCATGCCTACGGGGGAGGGGTGCTTACTCCTGTGGGAAAGGCTACTCTAAGCTGCAAGATACTGGAGTCCTCTCGGCCCCTCACTTTCTATCTCCTCGATCGAAAATGCATTACCCTGTTGGGTATCCAAGCATGCCAGGAATTGGGCCTGGTATCCTTCCACCGTGACATTCACCAGGTGCAGGCCCTCATGGACCCGTTGGCTGAATACCCCGACCGCTTTGATGATGAGCTGGGCAAACTGCCCTGCAACTACAAGATTGAGTAGACCGCAAGATCGAACCAGTGGTCAATTCACGTCACCGTGTCTCCTTCGCCATGAAGGACAGAGTGGAGTCGACGCTACACAGCATGGTAAAAATGGGCATCCTAAAGGCGGTCATCGAGCCCACCAGGTGGGTCTCCACCATGGTTGTTGCCGCGAAAAAGGACAAAAGCGAGATACGCATTTGCATCAACCCCAAAGACCTCAAACTGGCCATTAAACGCCCACACTACCCTATGAGAACGGTAGAGGAAGTCGCTGCACAGGTTGGTCCGGCAACAGTCTTTTCTGTCCTCGATGCCAAAAGCTCCTTCTGGCAGATACCACTTGACGATCAGTCCTCCATCTTGACAACTTTCCCACCCCCTTCGGCAGATTTTGGTTTCTCCGAATGCCATTCGGAATCAACTCTGCCAGCGAGGTATTCCAACGGACAATGGAACAGCTGTTTACCGATCTACCGTGCGCCATCATCGTTGACGACATCCTCGTTTACGGTAAGGATGTCGCCGAACATGACTTCAACCTCCGCCAGGCCCTAGACAGGGCCCGGAAAATCAACTTGAAACTGAACCCCAAGAAGTGCCGATTTCGCGTCCCGGAGGTCACCTATGTTGGACGTATTCACCGCCAAGGGGCTGAAACCCGACCCGCAAAAAACGGCTGCAATTTCCGGGATGTCTTCTCCTACTGATGTGGCAGGCCTACAACGCTTCCTGGGCATGGTAAACTACCTGGGGAAGTTCATCCCCGACCTCAGCGAGCTCAGCGCTCCCCTGAGGGAATTGATAAAAAAGGACACGGCCTGGGTTTGGTTCCCTCACCACCAGAAAGCCTTCGACATCCTTAAATCCAAGCTAATCAGTAACCCCACACTCAAGTTTTTTGACCTGAAGCATCCCATTGTCCTCACCTGCGATGCCTCTCAGTTCGGACTCGGTGCCGCCTGTCTCCAGGTCCATGACGGCCTACAGCTGCCTGTCTCCTTCGCATCCCGCACCATGACCGCTACCGAACAGCACTACGCGCAGATCGAGAAGGAGCTACTGGCCGTGGTGTTTGCCTGCTCCAAATTCAAGGACTACATCCTGGGCAACACTTTCACCATTGAAACTGACCACCAGCCGCTTGTCACCATTCTCAACAAATCGATCCATGTTGCCTCATCCCGCCCCATGATGCTGCAGCTCCAGCGCTTCACTTTCAACGTGGTTTATCGTAAGGGCAAGGACATGTTCGTGGCCGACACGTTGTCTCGTGCCCCGCTGACGTCTACCGTTCGCCACCGCTATGGGATGTCTGATCTGATGGTGCTCCAAGTGAACATTGTCCCTTCACAGCAGATGAAGTCCCTGGTTGAACACACTGCCAATGACCCTACCCTGCAACAGTTTTCTGCCGTCATCCAGCGGGACTGGCCCGACCGTCGTTCCGCGTTGCCGGCTGGCGCCGTGCCCTACTTCCTGGTCCGTGACGAGCTCGTACTACACGACGGCGTGGTGGTGAAGGGTCACAAGGTTGTCGTGCCTGCTGCGCTGCACGACCACTATCTTCAGGTCGCTCACCGCGGACATCCTGGGGCCGAAGCCACCGTGTCTCACGCCCAGAGCCAGTTCTATTGGCCGGGTATGGCCCAATACATCCGGGAGAGGGTCTCCTCGTGTTCCACCTGCAACAGTCTCGCCCCCCACCAGCAGCGACAGCCGCTTCTGCAGCAGCCTGCCCCCGAACTGTCCTGGATGGCGGTTGCCGTTGACGTTTTTGAGTGGCGGGGCAAACACTTCCTGGTTGTCGTTGACTCCTACTCCAGCTGGTTCGAGGTCGACCAGCTGCACTCTCTAACCTCTTCGGCCGTCATCGGCAAGTTAGGCCATCATTTTCGCATTTTGGCCCCCCGGCAAGCCTGCAGTCGGACAATGGCAGCCAGTTCACGAGCTCCGAGTTTAAAGCTTTCGCATCCAGATGGAACTTCCACCATTTCACCAGCAGCCCGGAGTACCTGCAAAGCAACGGTCTGGCCGAGCGCGCCGTCCGCAGTGCAAAGAACTTGCTGGAACAATGTCGCTTATCCAACTCCGATTTCTATCTGGCCCTCCTCAACCTCCGCAACATCTCCCGCGACCCTGCCATGGGTTCCCCTGCTCAGCGGCTCATGTCCCGCGCTACCAGACTCCCGATCCCTGTGGCCCAGCGCTCCCTCATACCGTCTGTCCTCACGCCTGCTGCTGTTCAGAAACGCATTGCCTTCAGGCACGATGTCCAGAAGCGTTCCCATGACAGGTCCTGCCACCCACTGCCGCGCCTCTTCCCCGTTCAAGTTGTCCGCATGCAGACCCCTTCCGGTCACTCCAAGCTCGCTACCATCATCGGCTCTGCGGGGTCGCCCAGGTCTTATCTCGTCGACCATGCGGGAAGCATTTACCGACGGTCCCGCCAGCACCTTCAGCTCGTCAACGAGCCGCGGCCGCCTGCCGCGGATCCCTTTGCTCCCCCACTGCAGTTTCTGCGTCCGGGCGATGCTCTGCCCGTCATTCCTCACATGCAACGGTCTACACCACCTCAACTCCTTTCGTCCCACCCTACTCCGGCTGCCCGCTCCTGATCCCGCATCACCTCCGGTTCTTGTGCCACTGTCTTCTCCGTCTCCTCCCGTTTCCCCCTTTCCGGTTCGTCTGTCCCCATCGGTGCCTCTTCTTCCTGCCGGAAGGGAGGATAGCGAGATGCGAACCCGGTCGGGACGTGTTGTCAAACCGCCTGTCCACTATGGCGATTTTGTTTAACCGTCCTAGCGCATGAGCCGTGGTCGCCCTGTCACTATTGTATTTGCCTGTCGTTTCCAAGGGGAAGGATGTAGATGATATATGCATGTGCCTTTAAAATAGTGACCTCATCACTACTAACCACTCCCCATATCACAAGTATAACTACAACCTCCCCACCCACAGATCGCTCTCTAGTTCCTGTGACAGACCACGTACAGCTAGTGCAATATGTAATGCTCCAGTATGAATAAAGATAGTAAAGTAACGATGTGTCGTTAGAACATCTTTACAGCACTCAAGCCAATTTGTAGTTTCACCATGAACAACATCCGTCTCAAGAGCGGAGATGCTGTTAATGATATTTGTCATCAATTTCCTCATTAATGCCATCAATTGACACAGGACTGCATCATTTCACACATTGTAAACACACTTTCATTGAATGGTGTTTTAACCAATGGGCTGTTTTCAAAGCAGGCATGCTTGATGTATATACATTTCATTATTCTGATTTGTATCCTAGAAATTATTACCTGAATACACCTTAACCAGTACATTGAAAAGTTGGCTTTACATACAAGATAAACTTATCATGAACTCAGACTCACAGGTGGTTGGCCAAGGAGGTGTAGTGGTTCCCGTCACTGAAGTTGTACTTGGTGCTATGATGAAGAAAGAATATCAGGAAGTATTAATTATTCAAAGGAATTCAACATATTTTAAAAAAACTATCGGCATGGTCCTTTCAACATGGAGGAAAAGGAAGACTGTTTGTGTTTGGCGCAGCAGAGAAAAGATTATGTAAGGCTGAAAGACAACCCATACTTTTATCATTTCGTAAGGGGGGATGATAGTTGAAGAGTTGGTATGTCCCATTTACGTAATGCTCATAAAAATATTTGTTTCTCTCTTTTTCCTCTTTCTCTCTTTCTTTCTTTCCTAGGGTCTATTTCGTAACTCTTTTTCTTTTGTTTTTAATTTTGCTCTTATAGGATCTTCGTCCTTTTTTGTTGTCACATTTCCTACACTTTCACTTTTTCCTTCACTTTCTTCTTTCTTTCAATCTTTTCCTTTTCTAGTGTAAAAAATAAATGGAGTACATTAATTGTAAGAAGATATAAATGACAAGTACTAATGTATGTGGTTGTAATGTAATGTACTTCTAATAAAATACAAATTCAAAAAAAAAATACTTTTATCATTTCAGGAAATGAGCCTGCTTCTCGGTTGTGCAAGTCCTTTGCAACAGCCCTTGACTCCATTAACCATCCACTAACACTCTCTTTTATCTTGCACAATCAACCCAGTCTCTGATGAATTCGCATCTCCTTAAAACCCTGTAGTCGTGACAATACCTTCACATTTTGTAAATGTGTCATCTTCATCTATTCATCATCGTTGAAAAGAATTTGATCTAAAACTTGATCAATGGCTCTTGGGCAAACCATGCTGGCCAGTCAATTCAGAAATGACATTGATCTCATTTTGCTTATCTAGTCAGAACATGGCCAGTATTCTCAATTACACTTCCTATTTCATTGCAGACACAAATATTCCAATATTCAGCAATGAAAAGAGATTCCATGACCTCAATAATCCTACACCTTTACATCAATCACTTGGTTTTACACGAGACAAACTTGGTAAGTTCTGCTACTTACAAGTCGGGGATGTGCTTAGGGCTGGAGTGCTGCCGGTCCCTGCAGTTGTAGATGGCCCAGCGGTGGCTAGAGGATACCAAAGAGCAAACATTATTCAAAGAAAATTCAACCTACTTCCTCAAACTTTCAGCAGCATCTTTCATTTCAACACATATGAAATTGAAATTAATAAGAACTCGACCTCGCACTCAAGCCAATTTGTAGTTTCACCATGAAAAACATCCGTCTCATGAGCAGAGATACTGTTAATGATATTTGTCATCAATTTCCTCATTAATGCCATCAATTGACACTGGACTGCATCATTTCACACATTGTAAACACACTTTCATTGAATGGTGTTTTAACCAATGGGCTGTTTTCAAAGGAGGCATGCTTGATGTATATACATTTCATTATTCTGATTTGTATCCTAGAAATTATTACCAGACTACACCTTAACCAGTACATTGAAAAGTAGGCTTTACATACAAGATAAACTTATCATGAACTCAGACTCACAGGTGGTTGGCCAAGGAGGTGTAGTGGTTCCCGTCACTGAAGTTGTACTTGGTGCTAGGATGAAGAAAGGATATCAGGAAGTATTAATTATTCAAAGAAATGCAACATATTTTTTTAAAAACTATCGGCATGGTCCTTTCAACATGGAGGAAAAGGAAGAGTGCTTGTGTTTGGCGCAGCAGAGAAAAGATTATGTAAGGCTGAAAGACAACCCATACTTTTATCAATTCAGGAAATGAGCCTGCTTCTCGATTGTGCAAGTCCTTTGCAACAGCCCTTGGCTCCATTAACCATCCACTAACACTCTCTTTTATCTTGCACAATCAACCCAGTCTCTGATGAAGTCGCATCTCCTTAAAACCCTGTAGTCGTGACAATACCTTCACATTTTGTAAATGTGTCATCTTCATCTATTCATCATCGTTGAAAAGAATTTGATCTAAAACTTGATCAATGGCTCTTGGGCAAAGCATGCTGGCCAGTCAATTCAGAAATGACATTGATCTCATTTTGCTTATCTAGTCAGAACATGGCCAGTATTCTCAATTACACTTCCTATTTCACTGCAGACACAAATATTCCAATATTCAGCAATGAACAGAGATTCCATGACCTCAATAATCCTACACCTTTACATCAATCACTTGGTTTTACACTTGAGACAAACTTGGTAAGTTCTGCTACTTACAAGTCGGGGATGTGCTTGGGGCTGGAGTGCTGCCGGTCCCTGCAGTTGTAGATGGCCCAGCGGTGGCTAGAGGATACCAAAGAGCAAACATTATTCAAAGAAAATTCAACCTACTTCCTCAAACTTTCAGCAGCATCTTTCCTTTCAACACATATGAAATTGAAATTAATAAGAACTCCTCGCAGAGAAAAGATCGCAACAGGTGAGTAGTCAGTTTATATTTTTGTCATTTCAGTAAATGAATCTGTTTTTCATTTATGTAAAACAGCTATTTACACCTTTACCCTCCCACATCCACTTCCTTGTATTTTGAGTATTCACCCACTGCATCATGTTGTCACTCTTCCTTTAAATTCCATTGTAGTGACAATTCCTGCTGCACCACACTTACCACAGATTCCCACATCTCCAAATGTGGCATCACTAACTTTTGCCCATTACCCTGAATGCCTGTAACCTGAAACATTATCTATGGAACTTGGTCAAAAGATGCTGCATAGCCACCTCAGAAATGTCCACGTTCTCCATTTTCTAACCTCGTCAGAATTTGCTCAGTATTTGACATTTGTTTTCCAAATCAATAATGTATTGCTGGATGTCAAAGAATTTGTCCTGGAAATACATATATCACATTGTGTTCACTCGGTTTGTGGTTTTTGCTGCAGTTGTAGTAATGCCCGTTCCTTCAGTGGGGTTGTGCCCCACAGGTCAAATAGTATAAGAAATGATAATAATTATAATTGAGCGAGTGACTGTCATTTTTGTATGAATGATAATCATAACATGGTCTCAATGAAATATACAATATTCTCAAGCGAGGACGAGTGGAGCGAATGAATCCATCATTTTTCCTGTTGCTGTGTTCACACTTTCTATCGCAATGCTATGGGCCTGTAATGACTGACCTGGGGGCTAAATGGGCACCCAAGCCAATTTGTACTTTAACCATTAACAACATCTGTCTCAAGAGGGGAGATGCTGTTAATGATATTTGTCATCAATTTCCTCATTAATCCCATCCATTGACACTGGACTGCATCATTTCACACATTGTAAACACACTTTCATTAAATGGTGTTGTAACCAATGGGCTGTTTTCAAATGAGGCATGCTTGATGTATATACACTTCATTATTCTGATTTGTATCCTAGAAATTATTACCTGAATACACCTTAACCAGTACATTGAAAAGTTGGCTTTACATACAAGATAAACTTATCATGAACCCGACTCACAGGTGGTTGGGCCAGGAGGTGTAGTTGTTCCCGTCACTGAAGTTGTACTTGGTGCTGTGATGAAGAAAGGATATCAGGAAGCATTAATTATTCAAAGGAATTCAACATATTTTTTTAAAAACTATCGGCATGGTCCTTTCAAGATGGAGGAAAAGGAAGAGTGTTTGTGTTTGGCGCAGCAGAGAAAAGATTATGCAAGGCAGAAAGACAACCCATACTTTTATCATTTCAGGAAATGAGCCTGCTTCTCGATTGTGCAAGTCCTTTGCAACAGCCCTTGGCTCCATTAACCATCCACTAACACTCTCTTTTACCTTGCACAATCAACCCAGTCTCTGATGAAGTCGCATCTCCTTAAAACCCTGTAGTCGTGACAATACCTTCACATTTTGTAAATGTGTCATCTTCATCTATTCATCATCGTTGAAAAGAATTTGATCTAAAACTTGATCAATGGCTCTTGGGCAAAGCATGCTGGCCAGTCAATTCAGAAATGACATTGATCTCATTTTGCATATCTAGTCAGAACATGGCCAGTATTCTCAATTACATTTCCTATTTCATTGCTGACATTCATAGAATTTCAGAAGACACAAATATTCCAATATTCAGCAATGAACCTAGATCCCAAGTCCTCAAAACACCTGCACCTTTACATCAATTACTTGGTTTTACACTTGAGACAAACTTGGGAAGATCTGCTACTTACAAGTCGGGGATGTGCTTGGGGCTGGAGTGCTGCCTGTCCCTGCAGTTGTCGATGGCCCAGCGGTGGCTAGAGGATACCAAAGAGCAAAAATTATTCAAAGAAAATGTAACCTACTTCCTCAAACTTTCAGCAGGATCTTTCCTTTCAAAACATATGAAATTGAAATTAATAAGAACTCGACCTCGCAGAGAAAAGATCGCAGCAGGTGAGTAGTCAGTTTATATTTTTGTCATTTCAGTAAATGAATCTGTTTTTCAATTATGTAAAACAGCTATTTACACCTTTACCCTCCCACATCCACTTCCTTGTATTTTGAGTATTCACCCACTGCATCATGTTGTCACTCTTCCTTTAAATTCCATTGTAGTGACAATTCCTGCTGCACCACACTTACCACAGATTCCCACATCTCCAAATGTGGCATCACTAACATTTGCCCATTACCCTGAATGCCTGTAACCTGAAACATTATCTTTGGAACTTGGTCAAAAGATGCTGCATAGCCACCTCAGAAATGTCCCCGTTCTCCATTTTCTAACCTCGTCAAATTTGCTCAGTATTTGTTTTCCAAATCAATAATGTATTGCTGGATGTCAAAGTATTTGATCTGGAAATACATATATCACATCGTGTTCACTCGGTTTGTGGTTTTTGCTGCAGTTGTAGTAATGCCCGTTCCTTCAGTGGGGTTGTGCCCCACAGGTCAAATAGTATAAGAAATGATAATAACTATAATTGAGTGAGTGACTATCGTTTTTGTATGAATGATAATCATAACATGGTCTCAATGAAATATACAATATTCTCAAGCGAGGACAAGTGGAGTGAATGAATCTATCATTTTTCCTGTTGCTGTGTTCACACTCTTTATCGCAATGCTTTGGGCCTATAATGACTGACCTGGGGGCTAAATGGGCACTCAAGCCAATTTGTAGTTTCACCTTGAACAACATCCGTCTCAAGAGCGGAGATGCTGTTAATGATGTTTGTCATCAATTTCCTCATTAATGCCATCAATTGACACTGGACTGCATCATTTCACACATTGTAAACACACTTTCATTGAATGGTGTTTTAACCAATGGGCTGTTTTCAAAGGAGGCATGCTTGATGTATATACATTTCATTATTCTGATTTGTATCCTAGAAATTATTACCTGAATACACCTTAACCAGTACATTGAAAAGTTGGCTTTACATACAAGATAAACATATCATGAACTCAGACTCACAGGTGGTTGGCCAAGGAGGTGTAGTGCTTCCCGTCACTGAAGTTGTACTTGGTGCTATGATGAAGAAAGGATATCAGGAAGTATTAATTATTCAAAGGAATTCAACATATTTTTTTAAAAACTATCGGCATGCTCCTTTCAACATGGAGGAAAAGGAAGAGTGTTTGTGTTTGGCGCAGCAGAGAAAAGATTATGTAAGGCTGAAAGACAACCCATACTTTTATCATTTCAGGAAATGAGCCTGCTTCTCGATTGTGCAAGTCCTTTGCAACAGCCCTTGGCTCCATTAACCATCCACTAACACTCTCTTTTATCTTGCACAATCAACCCAGTCTCTGATGAAGTCGCATCTCCTTAAAACCCTGTAGTCATGACAATACCTTCACATTTTGTAAATGTGTCATCTTCATCTATTCATCATCGTTGAAAAGAATTTGATCTAAAACTTGATCAATGGCTCTTGGGCAAAGCATGCTGGCCAGTCAATTCAGAAATGACATTGATCTCATTTTGCTTACCTAGTCAGAACATGCCCAGTATTCCCAATTTAATTTTATATTTTATTGCAGACACAAATATTCCAATATTCAGCAATGAACATGACCTCACCGGAGGAGGCGCTGTCCAGAACGGCTGCCTGTCCTGCAGCTGTCCGTTTTTTCCCCTTCTTTTTTATTATTTTTAGTACGTTGAGTGTGTAGTCAGGGGGCCTAATCTTTTTATGTGTGGGGGTGGTGGGGGGGAAGGGGGAAACTGTTTTTCGAGTCCCTACCTGGTCGGAGGGGTTGCCTTCCTCCGAGCAGCGCCTTTGACCTGTCCTAGCGGTCTACGAGCGGGTCCTGGAGCGACGTTTCCCTGAGGGGACCTGGCCAAAACATCGGCTTTGGCGGCGGCGCAGAACATCGGCTTTGGCGGCGGTGCAGCGCTGGAGCGCTGTCGTGGAGCGGGCGATGCCTTTCCTGGGTCGCTGCGCTGGAACTCCAGTATACTGGGACCACCGATGAGAACATCGTGGAGCAGCGGTTCTGTGGAGCAGCCAGCTGCGACACTGAACGGTACATCCCGAAGCCTGGGATCTCTTGCTGAGATTGCCAGTGTGTGGAGCTCCGTCCGGCGCGGTCTGTTGGCTTGGAAGCCGCGGTCTTCGGTGGGAAGGTGGTCGTTCCTGGTACCCCAAGCCGCTGGGGGTTCTCCCGATGCCGGAGTACCATCACACGGCGAGAACATCGGGCGCCGTGGCGGCGACTGTGGAGGCCTCAGTGGGCCCGACTCTGGGTGGACAAGAGGATGGGGACTGGACTTTATGCCTTCCCCCACAGTGGGAACCACTGTGGGGGGATGTTTTGGTGTTGAACTTCTTTTTAATACTATGTTGTATTTTATTAGTGTGCTGCAGTGACATCTGAATTTCCCCTGAATAAGGGGATTAATAAAGTCTAATTCAATTCAATTCAATTCAATTCAATTCAATAACCCCATGACCTGCATAACCCTACACCTTTACATCAATCACTTGGTTTTACACTTGAGACAAACTTGGGAAGATCTTCTACTTACAAGTCGGGGGTGTGCTTGGGGCTGGAGTGCTGACGGTCCCTGCAGTTGTAAATGGCCCAGTGGTGGCTAGAGGATACCAAGGAGCAAAAATTATTGAAAGGAAGCTCAACCCTATTCCTCAAACTTTCAGCAAGATATTTGAAAATTAAATTAATACGCACACGATGCCACAGAGAAAAGATTGCGACAAGCAAGTAGTCAGTTTATCTGTCATATCAGTAAATTAATCTGTTTTTCAATTATGTAAGCTCATCGCAACACCTTTACCCACCCACTGCATCTTCCCTGTATTTTGCACATTCGCCCTCTGCATCAGGTTGCCACTCTTCCTTTATATTCCATTGTAGTGATAAATCCTGCTGCTCCACACTTACCACAGATTCCACATCTCCAAATGTGGCATCACCAACATTTGCCCATTACCCGGAATGCCTGACATTTGACACTTGACAATTGTTTTCAAAATGACGAATGTATTGCTGGATTTCAAAGAATTTGATCCGGAAATACATATATCACATGGTGTTCACCTGGGATGTGGTTTTTGCTGCAGTTGTAGTAATGCCTGTTCCTTCAGTGGGGTTATGCCCCACAGATCAAATAGTATAAGAAATGATAATAATTATAATTGAGTGAAAGACTGTCATTTTTGTGTGCACGATAATCATAACATGAATTCAATGACATATACAATAGACGAGTGGAGTGAATGAATCCATCATTTGTCCTGCTGCTGTGTTCACACTTTTTATCGCAATGCTTTGGGCCTGATATGACTGACCTGGGGACTAAATGGGCACTCAAGCCAATTTGTTGTTTCACCATTAACAACATTCGTCTCAAGAGCAGAGACGCAGATAATGATATTTGTCATCAATTTCCTGATTAATGCCAAGAATTTACACTGTTCAGTTAGAAGACTGCATCATTTCTCACATTGTAAACCACCCTTACAGTGAATGGTGTTTTTATCAATGGGCGGTTTTCAAAGGAGGCATGCTTGATGTATATATATTTCATTATTCTGATTTGTATTCGAGAAATTATTATCTGAATACACCTTCACCAGCACATTGAATGGTTGGCTTTACATACAAGATAAACTTATCATGAACGGTGACTTACAGATGGTGGTTGGGCCAGGAGGTATAGTGGTCCCCGTCACTGAAGTTGTACTTGGTGCTGCGATGAAAAAGGATATCAGGAAGCATTAATTACTCAAAGGAATTTAACACATTTCAAAAAAAATATCAGCATGGTCCTTTCAACATGGAGGAAAAGGAAGAGTGTCTGTGTTTGGCGCAGCAGGGAAAAGATTATGTTAGGCTGAAAGACAACCCATACTTTTAGCATTTCAGGAAATGAGCCTGCTTTTCGATTGTGCAAGTCCTTTGCAACAGCCCTTGGCTCCATTAACCATCCACTAGCACTCCCTTTTATCTTGCACAATCAACCCAGTCTCTGATGAAGTCGCAACTCCTTAAAACCCGGAAGTCGTGACAATACCTTCACATTTTTCATATGTTCCATGTCTCTAAATGTGTCATCTTCATCTATTCATCATCATGTTGAAAATAATTTGATCTAAAACTTGATCAATGGCTCTTGGGCAAAGCATGCTGGCCAGTCAATTCAGAAATGACATTGATCTCATTTTCCTTACCTCCAATTTAACTTCCTATTTCATAGCTGACTTTCATAGAATTTCAGCAGACACAAATATTCCAATATTCAGCATTGAACATAGATCCCATGACCTCAAAACACCTGCACCTTTACATCAATTACTTGGTTTTACACTTGACAAAATTGGGAAGATCTGCTACTTACAAGTCGGGGATGTGCTTGGGGCAGGAGTGCTGCCGGTCCCTGCAGTTGTAGATGGCCCAGCGGTGGCTAGAGGATACCAAAGAGCAAACATTATTCAAAGAAAATTCAACCTACTTCCTCAAACTTTCAGCAGCATCTTTCCTTTCAACACATATGAAATTGAAATTAGTAAGAACTCGACCTCGCACTCAAGCCAATTTGTAGTTTCACCATGAACAACATCCGTCTCAAGAGCGGAGATGCTGTTAATGATATTTGTCATCAATTTCCTCATTAATGCCATCAATTGACACTGGACTGCATCATTTCACACATTGTAAACACACTTTCATTGAATGGTGTTTTAACCAATGGGCTGTTTTCAAAGGAGGCATGCTTAATGTATATACATTTCATTATTCTGATTTGTATCCTAGAAATTATTACCTGAATACACCTTAACCAGTACATTGAAAAGTTGGCTTTACATACAAGATAAACTTATCATGAACTCCGACTCACAGGTGGTTGGCCAAGGAGGTGTAGTGGTTCCCGTCACTGAAGTTGTACTTGGTGCTATGATGAAGAAAAGATATCAGGAAGTATTAATTATTCAAAGGAATTCAACATATTTTAAAAAAACTATCGGCATGGTCCTTACAACATGGAGGAAAAGGAAGAGTGTTTGTGTTTGGCACAGCAGAGAAAAGATTATGTAAGGCTGAAAGACAAACCATACTTTTATCATTTCAGGAAATGAGCCTGCTTCTCGATTGTGCAAGTCCTTTGCAACAGCCCTTGGCTCCATTAACCATCCACTAACACTCTCTTTTATCTTGCACAATCAACCCAGTCTCTGATGAAGTCGCATCTCCTTAAAACCCTGTAGTCGTGACAATACATTCACATTTTGTAAATGTGTCATCTTCATCTATTCATCATCGTTGAAAAGAATTTGATCTAAAACTTGATCAATGGCTCTTGGGCAAAGCATGCTGGCCAGTCAATTCAGAAATGACATTGATCTCATTTTGCATATCTAGTCAGAACATGGCCAGTATTCTCAATTACACTTCCTATTTCATTGCAGACACAAATATTCCAATATTCAGCAATGAACAGAGATTCCATGACCTCAATAATCCTACACCTTTACATCAATCACTTGGTTTTACACTTGAGACAAGCTTGGGAAGTTCTGCTACTTACAAGTCGGGGAAGTGCTTAGGGCTGGAGTGCTGCCGGTCCCTGCAGTTGTAGATGGCTCAGCGGTGGCTAGAGGATACCAAAGAGCAAACATTATTCAAAGAAAATTCAACCTACTTCCTCAAACTTTCAGCGGCATCTTTCCTTTCAACACATATGGAATTGAAATTAATAAGAACTCGACCTCGCACTCAAGCCAATTTGTAGTTTCACCATGAACAACATCCGTCTCAAGAGCGGAGATGCTGTTAATGATGTTTGTCATCAATTTCCTCATTAATGCCATCAATTGACACTGGACTGCATCATTTCACACATTGTAAACACACTTTCATTGAATGGTGTTTTAACCAATGGGCTGTTTTCAAAGGAGGCATGCTTGATGTATATACATTTCATTATTCTGATTTGTATCCTAGAAATTATTACCTGAATACACCTTAACCAGTACATTGAAAAGTTGGCGTTACATATAAGATAAACTTATCATGAACTCAGACTCACAGGTGGTTGGCCAAGGAGGTGTAGTGGTTCCCGTCACTGAAGTTGTACTTGGTGCTATGATGAAGAAAAGATATCAGGAAGTATTAATTATTCAAAGGAATTCAACATATTTTTTTAAAAACTATCGACATGGTCCTTTCAACATGGAGGAAAAGGAAGAGTGTTTGTGTTTGGCGCAGCAGAGAAAAGATTATGTAAGGCTGAAAGACAACCCATACTTTTATCATTTCAGGAAATGAGCCTGCTTCTCGATTGTGCAAGTCCTTTGCAACAGCCCTTGGCTCCATTAACCATCCACCAACACTCTCTTTTATCTTGCACAATCAACCCAGTCTCTGATGAAGTCGCATCTCCTTAAAACACTGTAGTCATGGCAATACCTTCACATTTTGTAAATGTGTCATCTTCATCTATTCATCATCGCTGAAAAGAATTTGATCTAAAACTTGATCAATGGCTCTTGGGCAAAGCATGCTGGCCAGTCAATTCAGAAATGACATTGATCTCATTTTGCTTATCTAGTCAGAACATGGCCAGTATTCTCATTTACACTTCCTATTTCATTGCTGACATTCATAGAATTTCAGAAGACACAAATATTCCAATATTCAGCAATGAACCTAGATCCCAAGTCCTCAAAACACCTGCACCTTTACATCAATTACTTGGTTTTACACTTGAGACAAATTTGGGAAGATCCGCTACTTACAAGTCGGGGATGTGCTTGGGGCTGGAGAGCTGCCTGTCCCTGCAGTTGTAGATGGCCCAGCGGTGGCTAGAGGATACCAAAGAGCAAAAATTATTCAAAGAAAATTTAACCTACTTCCTCAAACTTTTAGCAGGATCTTTCCTTTCAAAACATATGAAATTGAAATTAATAAGAACTCGACCTCGCAGAGAAAAGATCGCAACAGGTGAGTAGTCAGTTTATATTTTTGTCATTTCAGTAAATGAATCTGTTTTTCAATTATGTAAAACAGCTATTTACACCTTTACCCTCCCACATCCACTTCCTTGTATTTTGAGTATTCACCCACTGCATCATGTTGTCACTCTTCCTTTAAATTCCATTGTAGTGACAATTCCTGCTGCACCACACTTACCACAGATTCCCACATCTCCAAATGTGGCATCACTAACATTTATTTGCCCATTGCCCTGAATGCCTGTAACCTGAAACATTATCTTTGGAACTTGGTCAAAAGATGCTGCATAGCCACCACAGAAATGTCCCCGTTCTCCATTTTCTAACCTCGTCAAATTTGCTCAGTATTTGACATTTGTTCTCCAAATCAATAATGAATTGCTGGATGTCAAAGAATTTGATCTGGAAATACATATATCACATCGTGTTCACTCGGTTTGTGGTTTTTGCTGCAGTTGTAGTAATGCCCTTCCTTCAGTGGGGTTGTGCCCCACAGGTCAAATAGTATAAGAAATGATAATAACTATAATTGAGTGAGTGACTATCATTTTTGTATGAATGATAATCATAAAATGGTCTCAATGAAATATACAATATTCTCAAGCGAGGACAAGTGGAGTGAATGAATCTATCATTTTTCCTGTTGCTGTGTTCACACTCTTTATCACAATGCTTTGGGCCTGTAATGACTGACCTGGGGGCTAAATGGGCACTCAAGGCAATTTGTAGTTTAACCATTAACAACATCTGTCTCAAGAGGGGAGATGCTGTTAATGATATTTGTCATCAATTTCCTCATTAATCCCATCCATTGACACTGGACTGCATCATTTCACACATTGTAAACACACTTTCATTAAATGGTGTTGTAACCAATGGGCTGTTTTCAAAGGAGGCATGCTTGATGTATATACACTTCATTATTCTGATTTGTATCCTAGAAATTATTACCTGAATACACCTTAACCAGTACATTGAAAAGTTGGCTTTACATACAAGATAAACTTATCATGAACCAGACTCACAGGTGGTTGGGCCAGGAGGTGTAGTTGTTCCCGTCACTGAAGTTGTGCTTGGTGCTGTGATGAAGAAAGGATATCAGGAAGCATTAATTATTCAAAGGAATTCAACACATTTTTTTTTTAAACTATCGGCATGATCCTTTCAACATGGAGGAAAAGGAAGAGGGTCTGTGTTTGGCACAGAAGAGAAAAGATTATGTAAGGCTGAAAGACAACCCATACTTTTATCATTTCAGGAAATGAGCCTGTTCTCGATTGTGTAAGTGCTTTGCAACAGCTCTTTTCTCCATTAACCATTCACTAGCACTCTCTTTTATCTTGCACAATCAACCCATTCTCTGATGAAGCCGCAACTCCTTTATACCCTGTAGTCGTGACAATCCCTCCACATTTTGCATATGTTCCATGTCTCTGAATGAGTCATCTTCATCTATTCATCATCATGTTGAAAAGAATTTGATCTAAAACTTGATCAATGGCACTTGGGCAAAGCATGCTGGCCAGTCAATACAGAAATGACATTGATCTCATTTTGCTTACCTAGTCAGAACATGCCTAGTATTCCCAATTTAATTTCCTATTTCATTGCAGACACAAATATTCCAATATTCAGCAATGAACAGAGATTCCATGACCTCAATAACCCTACACCTTTACATCAATCATTTGGTTTTACACTTGAGACAAACTTGGGAGGTTCTGCTACTTACAAGTCGGGGATGTGCTTAGGGCTGGAGTGCTGCCGGTCCCTGCAGTTGTAGATGGCCCAGCGGTGGCTAGAGGATACCAAAGAGCAAACATTATTTAAAGAAAATTCAACCTACTTCCTCAAACTTTCAGCAGCATCTTTCCTTTCAACACATATGAAATTGAAATTAATAAGAACTCGACCTCGCACTCAAGCCAATTTGTAGTTTCACCATGAACAACATCCGTCTCAAGAGCGGAGATGCTGTTAATGATGTTTGTCGTCAATTTCCTCATTAATGCCATCAATTGACACTGGACTGCATCATTTCACACATTGTAAACACACTTTCGTTGAATGGTGTTTTAACCAATGGGCTGTTTTCAAAGGAGGCATGCTTGATGTATATACATTTCATTATTCTGATTTGTATCCTAGAAATTATTACCTGAATACACCTTAACCAGTACATTGAAAAGTTGGCTTTACATACAAGATAAACTTATCATGAACTCAGACTCACAGGTGGTTGGCCAAGGAGGTGTAGTGGTTCCCGTCACTGAAGTTGTACTTGGTGCTATGATGAAGAAAAGATATCAGGAAGTATTAATTATTCAAAGGAATTCAACATATTTTTAAAAAAACTATCGGCATGGTCCTTTCAACATGGAGGAAAAGGAAGAGTGTTTGTGTTTGGCGCAGCAGAGAAAAAATTATGTAAGGCTGAAAGACAACCCATACTTTTATCATTTCAGGAAATGAGCCTGCTTCTCGATTGTGCAAGTCCTTTGCAGCAGCCCTTGGCTCCATTAACCATCCACTAACACTCTCTTTTATCTTGCACAATCAACCCAGTCTCTGATGAAGTCGCATCTCCTTAAAACCCTGTAGTCGTGACAATACCTTCACATTTTGTAAATGTGTCATCTTCATCTATTCATCATCGTTGAAAAGAATTTGATCAAAAACTTGATCAATGGCTCTTGGGCAAACATGCTGGCCAGTCAATTCAGAAATGACATTGATCTCATTTTGCATATCTAGTCAGAACATGGCCAGTATTCTCAATTACACTTCCTATTTCATTGCAGACACAAATATTCCAATATTCAGCAATGAACAGAGATTCCATGACCTCAATAATCCTACACCTTTACATCAATCACTTGGTTTTACACTTGAGACAAACTTGGGAAGTTCTGCTACTTACAAGTCGGGGATGTGCTTAGGGCTGGAGTGCTGCCGGTCCCTGCAGATGTAGATGGGCCAGCGGTGGCTAGAGGATACCAAAGAGCAAACATTATTCAAAGAAAATTCAACCTACTTCCTCAAACTTTCAGCGGCATCTTTCCTTTCAACACATATGAAATTGAAATTAATAAGAACTCGACCTCGCACTCAAGCCAATTTGTAGTTTCACCTTGAACAACATCCGTCTCAAGAGCGGAGATGCTGTTAATGATGTTTGTCATCAATTTCCTCATTAATCCCATCCATTGACACTGGACTGCATCATTTCACACATTGTAAACACACTTTCATTAAATGGTGTTGTAACCAATGGGCTGTTTTCAAATGAGGCATGCTTGATGTATATACACTTCATTATTCTGAGTTGTATCCTAGAAATTATTACCTGAATGCACCTTAACCAGTACATTGAAAAGTTGGCTTTACAAATAAGATAAACTTATCATGAACTCAGACTCACAGGTGGTTGGCCAAGGAGGTGTAGTGGTTCCCGTCACTGAAGTTGTACTTGGTGCTATGATGAAGAAAGGATATCAGGAAGTATTAATTATTCAAAAGAATTCAACATATTTTTTTTAAAAACTATTGGCATGGTCCTTTCAACATGGAGGAAAAGGAAGAGTGTTTGTGTTTGGCGCAGCAGAGAAAAGATTATGTAAGGCTGAAAGACAACCCATACTTTTATCATTTCAGGAAATGAGCCTGCTTCTCGATTGTGCAAGTCCTTTGCAACAGCCCTTGGCTCCATTAACCATCCACCAACACTCTCTTTTATCTTGCACAATCAACCCAGTCTCTGATGAAGTCGCAACTCCTTTATACCCTGTAGTCGTGACAATCCCTCCACATTTTGCATATGTTCCATGTCTCTGAATGAGTCATCTTCATCTATTCATCATCATGTTGAAAAGAATTTGATCTAAAACTTGATCAATGGCACTTGGGCAAAGCATGCTGGCCAGTCAATACAGAAATGACATTGATCTCATTTTGCTTACCTAGTCAGAACATGCCTAGTATTCCCAATTTAATTTCCTATTTCATTGCAGACACAAATATTCCAATATTCAGCAATGAACCTAGATCCCAAGTCCTCAAAACACCTGCACCTTTACATCAATTACTTGGTTTTACACTTGAGACAAACTTGGGAAGATCTGCTACTTACAAGTCGGGGATGTGCTTGGGGCTGGAGTGCTGCCTGTCCCTGCAGTTGTAGATGGCCCAGCGGTGGCTAGAGGATACCAAAGAGCAAAAATTATTCAAAGAAAATTTAACCTACTTCCTCAAACTTTCAGCAGGATCTTTCCTTTCAAAACATATGAAATTGAAATTAATAAGAACTCGACCTCGCAGAGAAAAGATCGCAACAGGTGAGTAGTCAGTTTATATTTTTGTCATTTCAGTAAATGAATCTGTTTTTCAATTATGTAAAACAGCTATTTACACCTTTACCCTCCCACATCCACTTCCTTGTATTTTGAGTATTCACCCACTGCATCATGTTGTCACTCTTCCTTTAAATTCCATTGTAGTGACAATTCCTGCTGCACCACACTTACCACAGATTCCCACATCTCCAAATGTGGCATCACTAACATTTGCCCATTGCCCTGAATGCCTGTAACCTGAAACATTATCTTTGGAACTTGGTCAAAAGATGCTGCATAGCCACCTCAGAAATGTCCACGTTCTCCATTTTCTAACCTCGTCAAATTTGCTCAGTATTTGACATTTGTTTTCCAAATCAATAATGTATTGCTGGATGTCAAAGAATTTGATCTGGAAATACATATATCACATCGTGTTCACTCGGTTTGTGGTTTTTGCTGCAGTTGTAGTAATGCCCGTTCCTTCAGTGGGGTTGTGCCCCACAGGTCAAATAGTATAAGAAATGATAATAACTATAATTGAGTGAGTGACTATCATTTTTGTATGAATGATAATCATAATTCAATTCAATTCAACTTTAATGTCATTGCATAAATACTGAGTATGGGTACAACGAAATGCAGTTTTGCGTCAGTCCGTAGTAGTAGTGCAATATAGAAATTAAAAAAAAAAAGAGGATACAGAATAATCAAAAATACAGAATAATTAACAATGGGGACGGAGGGACCGGAGGAATCTATCGGCGGGACTCCGAGTTCAGCAATGCGACGGTATAATTGTAGAAGCTGTTCCTCATCCTACTGGTACGAGACCTGAGGCTCCTGTACCGCCTCCCTAATGGGAGGAGGGCAAACAGTCCATGGTTGGGGTGGGAGGGGTCTTTAATGATCTTCCCAGCCCGTTTCAGACACCGTTTTCGGTGGAGGGCATCCATGGCAGGGAGCGGGGCACCGATGATGTGCTGCGCGGTTTTCACCACCCGTTGTAGTGCCTTCCTGTCCGCAACAGTGCAGCTCCTGTACCATACCGTGAAGCAGGTGGTCAGGATGCTCTCGATGGTACAGCGGTAAAAGCTGGTCAGGATCTGGGGGGACAGGTGGGCTTTCTTGAGCCTCCTCAGGAAGTAAAGGCGCTGCTGTGCCTTTTTGATCAGCTTGGAGGTGTTGAGCGACCAGGACAAATCCTCCGAGATGTGTACCCCGAGGAATTTGTAGCTGGAGACGCGCTCCACCTCAGTCCCGTTTATATGGATGGGGGTATGTCTGCCCCCTCTGACCTTCCTGAAGTCGACAATAATTTCCTTCGTCTTCTTGGAGTTGAGGACGAGGTTATTGTTGGCACACCAGGTTGTCAGGTGCTGGACCTCCTCTCTGTAGGCTGACTCATCGTTGTCACTGATCAGTCCTACCACCGTGGTGTCGTCAGCAAACTTAATGATGGCGTTGGATCCGTACTTAGGGATGCAGTCGTGGGTGAAGAGGGAGTAGAGGAGAGGGCTGAGCACACAGCCCTGTGGCTGTTCAGTGTTATAGTGGAGGAGGTGAGGTTGTTGACCCTAACAGACTGTGGTCTGTTGGTGAGGAAATCCAGTGTCCAGTTGCAGAGGGAGGTGGAGATGCCAAGCCCGCTGAGTTTGGTGACAAGCTGGCGGGGATGACAGTGTTAAAAGCGGAGCTGAAATCAATGAACAGCAACCTGATGTAGGAGTTGTTGTTGTCCAGGTGGGTCAGGGCAGAGTGTAGGGCCGCCGATATGGCGTCCTCTGTAGACCTGTTGGCCCGGTAGGCAAACTGATGGGGGTCCAGTGTGGGGGGGAGGCTGGCTTTGAGGTGAGCCAAGATCAGCCGCTCAAAGCACTTAGCAATGACAGGGGTGAGTGCCACTGGGCGGAAATCATTGAGGCTCCCTGTGGCTGACTGTTTGGGCACTGGCACGATGGTTGATGTCTTGAGGCAAGTGGGGACAACACCCTGGGCCAGTGAGAGATTGAAAATGTCGGTAAAGACTGGGGATAGTTGTCCAGCACATGCCCTAAGCACCCGGCCAGGGAAGAAATGATAATAACTATAATTGAGTGAGTGACTATCATTTTTGTATGAATGAAAATCATAACATGGTCTCAATGAAATATACAATATTCTCAAGCGAGGACAAGTGGAGTGAATGAATCTATCATTTTTCCTGTTGCTGTGTTCACACTCTTTATCGCAATGCTTTGGGCCTGTAATGACTGACCTGGGGGCTAAATGGGCACTCAAGCCAATTTGTAGTTTCACCATTAACAACATCTGTCTCAAGAGGGGAGATGCTGTTAATGATATTTGTCATCAATTTCCTCATTAATCCCATCCATTGACACTGGACTGCATCATTTCACACATTGTAAACACACTTTCATTAAATGGTGTTGTAACCAATGGGCTGTTTTCAAAGGAGGCATGCTTGATGTATATACACTTCATTATTCTGATTTGTATCCTAGAAATTATTACCTGAATACACCTTAACCAGTACATTGAAAAGTTGGCTTTACATACAAGATAAACTTATCATGAACCAGACTCACAGGTGGTTGGGCCAGGAGGTGTAGTTGTTCCCGTCACTGAAGTTGTACTTGGTGCTGTGATGAAGAAAGGATATCAGGAAGCATTAATTATTCAAAGGAATTCAACACATTTTTAAAAAAAACTATCGGCATGATCCTTTCAACATGGAGGAAAAGGAAGAGGGTCTGTGTTTGCCACAGTAGAGAAAAGATTATGTAAGGCTGAAAGACAACCCATACTTTTATCATTTCAGGAAATGTGCCTGCTTCTCGATTGTGTATGTGCTTTGCAACAGCCCTTATCTCCATTAACCATCCACTAGCACTCTCTTTTATCTTGCACAATCAACACAGTCTCTGATGAAGCCGCAACTCCTTTATACCCTGTAGTCGTGACAATCCCTCCACATTTTGCATATGTTCCATGTCTCTGAATGAGTCATCTTCATCTATTCATCATCATGTTGAAAAGAATTTGATCTAAAACTTGATCAATGGCACTTGGGCAAAGCATGCTGGCCAGTCAATACAGAAATGACATTGATCTCATTTTGCTTACCTAGTCAGAACATGCCTAGTATTCCCAATTTAATTTCCTATTTCATTGCAGACACAAATATTCCAATATTCAGCAATGAACAGAGATTCCATGACCTCAATAACCCTACACCTTTACATCAATCATTTGGTTTTACACTTGAGACAAACTTGGGAAGTTCTGCTACTTACAAGTCAGGGATGTGCTTAGGGCTGGAGTGCTGCCGGTCCCTGCAGTTGTAGATGGCCCAGCGGTGGCTAGAGGATACCAAAGAGCAAACATGATTCAAAGAAAATTCAACCTACTTCCTCAAACTTTCAGCAGCATCTTTCCTTTCAACACATATGAAATTGAAATTAATAAGAACTCGACCTCGCACTCAAGCCAATTTGTAGTTTCACCATGAACAACATCCGTCTCAAGAGCAGAGATGCTGTTAATGATATTTATCATCAATTTCCTCATTAATGCCATCAATTGACACTGGACTGCATCATTTCACACATTGTAAACACACTTTCATTGAATGGTGTTTTAACCAATGGGCTGTTTTCAAAGGAGGCATGCTTGATGTATATACATTTCATTATTCTGATTTGTATCCTAGAAATTATTACCTGAATACACCTTAACCAGTACATTGAAAAGTTGGCTTTACATACAAGATAAACTTATCATGAACTCAGACTCACAGGTGGTTGGCCAAGGAGGTGTAGTGGTTCCCGTCACTGAAGTTGTACTTGGTGCTATGATGAAGAAAAGATATCAGGAAGTATTAATTATTCAAAGGAATTCAACATATTTTTTAAAAAACTATCGGCATGGTCCTTTCAACATGGAGGAAAAGGAAGAGTGTTTGTGTTTGGCGCAGCAGAGAAAAGATTATGTAAGGCTGAAAGACAACCCATTCTTTTATCATTTCAGGAAATGAGCCTGCTTCTCGATTGTGCAAGTCCTTTGCAACAGCCCTTGGCTCCATTAACCATCCACTAACACTCTCTTTTACCTTGCACAATCAACCCAGTCTCTGATGAAGTCGCATCTCCTTAAAACCCTGTAGTCGTGACAATACCTTCACATTTTGTAAATGTGTCATCTTCATCTATTCATCATCGTTGAAAAGAATTTGATCTAAAACTTGATCAATGGCTCTTGGGCAAAGCATGCTGGCCAGTCAATTCAGAAATGACATTGATCTCATTTTGCTTACCTAGTCAGAACATGCCCAGTATTCCCAATTTAATTTTATATTTTATTGCAGACACAAATATTCCAATATTCAGCAATGAACATGACCTCAATAACCCCATGACCTGCATAACCCTACACCTTTACATCAATCACTTGGTTTTACACTTGAGACAAACTTGGGAAGATCTTCTACTTACAAGTCGGGGGTGTGCTTGGGGCTGGAGTGCTGACGGTCCCTGCAGTTGTAGATGGCCCAACGGTGGCTGGAGGATACCAAGGAGCAAAAATTATTGAAAGGAAGCTCAACCCTATTCCTCAAACTTTCAGCAAGATCTTTCCTTTCAACATATTTGAAAATTAAATTAATACGCACACGATGCCACAGAGAAAAGATTGCGACAAGCAAGTAGTCAGTTTATCTGTCATATCAGTAAATTAATCTGTTTTTCAATTATGTAAGCTCATCGCAACACCTTTACCCACCCACTGCATCTTCCCTGTATTTTGCACATTCGCCCTCTGCATCAGGTTGCCACTCTTCCTTTATATTCCATTGTAGTGATAAATCCTGCTGCTCCACACTTACCACATATTCCACATCTCCAAATGTGGCATCACCAACATTTGCCCATTACCCGGAATGCCTGACATTTGACACTTGACAATTGTTTTCAAAATGACGAATGTATTGCTGGATTTCAAAGAATTTGATCCGGAAATACATATATCACATGGTGTTCACCTGGGATGTGGTTTTTGCTGCAGTTGTAGTAATGCCTGTTCCTTCAGTGGGGTTATGCCCCACAGATCAAATAGTATAAGAAATGATAATAATTATAATTGAGTGAAAGACTGTCATTTTTGTGTGCACGATAATCATAACATGAATTCAATGACATATACAATAGACGAGTGGAGTGAATGACTCCATCATTTGTCCTGCTGCTGTGTTCACACTTTTTATCGCAATGCTTTGGGCCTGATATGACTGACCTGGGGACTAAATGGGCACTCAAGCCAATTTGTTGTTTCACCATTAACAACATTCGTCTCTAGAGCAGAGACGCAGATAATGATATTTGTCATCAATTTCCTGATTAATGCCAAGAATTTACACTGTTCAGTTAGAAGACTGCATCATTTCTCACATTGTAAACCACCCTTACAGTGAATGGTGTTTTTATCAATTGGCGGTTTTCAAAGGAGGCATGCTTGATGTATATATATTTCATTATTCTGATTTGCATTCGAGAAATTATTACCTGAATACACCTTCACCAGCACATTGAAAGGTTGGCATTACATACAAGATAAACTTATCATGAACGGTGACTTACAGATGGTGGTTGGGCCAGGAGGTATAGTGGTCCCCGTCACTGAAGTTGTACTTGGTGCTGCGATGAAAAAGGATATCAGGAAGCATTAATTACTCAAAGCAATTTAACACATTTAAAAAAAAATATCAGCATGGTCCTTTCAACATGGAGGAAAAGGAAGAGTGTCTGTGTTTGGCGCAGCAGGGAAAATATTATGTTAGGCTGAAAGACAACCCATACTTTTAGCATTTCAGGAAATGAGCCTGCTTTTCGATTGTGCAAGTCCTTTGCAACAGCCCTTGGCTCCATTAATCATCCACTAGCACTCTCTTTTATCTTGCACAATCAACCCAGTCTCTGATGAAGTCGCAACTCCTTAAAACCCTGTGGTCGTGACAATACCTTCACATTTTGTAAATGTGTCATCTTCATCTATTCATCATCGTTGAAAAGAATTTGATCTAAAACTTGATCAATGGCTCTTGGGCAAAGCATGCTGGCCAGTCAATTCAGAAATGACATTGATCTCATTTTGCATATCTAGTCAGAACATGGCCAGTATTCTCAATTACACTTCCTATTTCATTGCAGACACAAATATTCCAATATTCAGCAATGAACAGAGATTCCATGACCTCAATAATCCTACACCTTTACATCAATCACTTGGTTTTACACTTGAGACAAGCTTGGGAAGTTCTGCTACTTACAAGTCGGGGATGTGCTTAGGGCTGGAGTGCTGCCGGTCCCTGCAGTTGTAGATGGCCCAGCGGTGGCTAGAGGATACCAAAGAGCAAACATTATTCAAAGAAAATTCAACCTACTTCCTCAAACTTTCAGCGGCATCTTTCCTTTCAACACATATGAAATTGAAATTAATAAGAACTCGACCTCGCACTCAAGCCAATTTGTAGTTTCACCATGAACAACATCCGTCTCAAGAGCGGAGATGCTGTTAATGATGTTTGTCATCAATTTCCTCATTAATGCCATCAATTGACACTGGACTGCATCATTTCACACATTGTAAACACACTTTCATTGAATGGTGTTTTAACCAATGGGCTGTTTTCAAAGGAGGCATGCTTGATGTATATGCATTTCATTATTCTGATTTGTATCCTAGAAATTATTACCTGAATACACCTTAACCAGTACATTGAAAAGTTGGCTTTACATACAAGATAAACTTATCATGAACTCAGACTCACAGGTGGTTGGCCAAGGAGGTGTAGTGGTTCCCGTCACTGAAGTTGTACTTGGTGCTATGATGAAGAAAGGATATCAGGAAGTATTAATTATTCAAAGGAATTCAACATATTTTTAAAAAAACTATCGGCATGGTCCTTTCAACATGGAGGAAAAGGAAGAGTGTTTGTGGTTGGCGCAGCAGAGAAAAGATTATGTAAGGCTGAAAGACAACCCATACTTTTATCATTTCAGGAAATGAGCCTGCTTCTCGATTGTGCAAGTCCTTTGCAACAGCCCTTGGCTCCATTAACCATCCACTAACACTCTCTTTTATCTTGCACAATCAACCCAGTCTCTGATGAAGTCGCATCTCCTTAAAACACTGTAGTCATGACAATACCTTCACATTTTGTAAATGTGTCATCTTCATCTATTCATCATCGTTGAAAAGAATTTGATCTAAAACTTGATCAATGGCTCTTGGGCAAAGCATGCTGGCCAGTCAATTCAGAAATGACATTGATCTAATTTTGCTTATCTAGTCAGAACATGGCCAGTATTCTCCAATTACACTTCCTATTTCATTGCTGACATTCATAGAATTTCAGAAGACACAAATATTCCAATATTCAGCAATGAACCTAGATCCCAAGTCCTCAAAACACCTGCACCTTTACATCAATTACTTGGTTTTACACTTGAGACAAACTTGGGAAGATCTGCTACTTACAAGTCGGGGATGTGCTTGGGGCTGGAGTGCTGCCTGTCCCTGCAGTTGTAGATGGCCCAGCGGTGGCTAGAGGATACCAAAGAGCAAAAATTATTCAAAGAAAATTTAACCTACTTCCTCAAACTTTCAGCAGGATCTTTCCTTTCAAAACATATGAAATTGAAATTAATAAGAACTCGACCTCGCAGAGAAAAGATCGCAACAGGTGAGTAGTCAGTTTATATTTTTGTCATTTCAGTAAATGAATCTGTATTTCAATTATGTAAAACAGCTATTTACACCTTTACCCTCCCACATCCACTTCCTTGTATTTTGAGTATTCACCCACTGCATCATGTTGTCACTCTTCCTTTAAATTCCATTGTAGTGACAATTCCTGCTGCACCACAATTACCACAGATTCCCACATCTCCAAATGTGGCATCACTTACATTTATTTGCCCATTGCCCTGAATGCCTGTAACCTGAAACATTATCTTTGGAACTTGGTCAAAAGATGCTGCATAGCCACCTCAGAAATGTCCCCGTTCTCCATTTTCTAACCTCGTCAAATTTGCTCAGTATTTGACATTTGTTTTCCAAATCAATAATGTATTGCTGGATGTCAAAGAATTTGATCTGGAAATACATATATCACATCGTGTTCACTCGGTTTGTGGTTTTTGCTGCAGTTGTAGTAATGCCCGTTCCTTCAGTGGGGTTGTGCCCCACAAGTCAAATAGTATAAGAAATGATAATAATTATAATTGAGTGAGTGACTGTCATTTTTGTATGAATGATAATCATAACATGGTCTCAATGAAATATACAATATTCTCAAGCGAGGACAAGTGCAGTGAATGAATCCATCATTTTTCCTGTTGCTGTGTTCACACTCTTTATCGCAATGCTTTGGGCCTGTAATGACTGACCTGGGGGCTAAATGGGCACTCAAGGCAATTTGTAGTTTCACCATTAACAACTTCTGTCTCAAGAGGGGAGATGCTGTTAATGATATTTGTCATCAATTTCCTCATTAATCCCATCCATTGACACTGGACTGCATCATTTCACACATTGTAAACACACTTTCATTAAATGGTGTTGTAACCAATGGGCTGTTTTCAAAGGAGGCATGCTTGATGTATATACACTTCATTATTCTGATTTGTATCCTAGAAATTATTACCTGAATACACCTTAACCAGTACATTGAAAAGTTGGCTTTACATACAAGATAAACTTATCATGAACTCAGACTCACAGGTGGTTGGGCCAGGAGGTGTAGTTGTTCCCGTCACTGAAGTTGTGCTTGGTGCTATGATGAAGAAAGGATATCAGGAAGCATTAATTATTCAAAGGAATTCAACACATTTTTTTTTTAAACTATCGGCATGATCCTTTCAACATGGAGGAAAAGGAAGAGGGTCTGTGTTTGGCACAGCAGAGAAAAGATTATGTAAGGCTGAAAGACAACCCATACTTTTATCATTTCAGGAAATGAGCCTGCTTCTCGATTGTGTAAGTGCTTTGCAACAGCCCTTATCTCCATTAACCATCCACTAGCACTCTCTTTTATCTTGCACAATCAACCCAGTCTCTGATGAAGCCGCAACTCCTTTATACCCTTTAGTCGTGACAATCCCTCCACATTTTGCATATGTTCCATGTCTCTGAATGAGTCATCTTCATCTATTCATCATCATGTTGAAAAGAATTTGATCTAAAACTTGATCAATGGCACTTGGGCAAAGCATGCTGGCCAGTCAATACAGAAATGACATTGATCTCATTTTGCTTACCTAGTCAGAACATGCCTAGTATTCCCAATTTAATTTCCTATTTCATTGCAGACACAAATATTCCAATATTCAGCAATGAACAGAGATTCCATGACCTCAATAATCCTACACCTTTACATCAATCACTTGATTTTACACTTGAGACAAGCTTGGGAAGTTCTGCTACTTACAAGTCGGGGATGTGCTTAGGGCTGGAGTGCTGCCGGTCCCTGCAGTTGTAGATGGCCCAGCGGTGGCTAGAGGATACCAAAGAGCAAACATTATTCAAAGAAAATTCAACCTACTTCCTCAAACTTTCAGCGGCATCTTTCCTTTCAACACATATGAAATTGAAATTAATAAGAACTCGACCTCGCACTCAAGCCAATTTGTAGTTTCACCATGAACAACATCCGTCTCAAGAGCGGAGATGCTGTTAATGATGTTTGTCATCAATTTCCTCATTAATGCCATCAATTGACACTGGACTGCATCATTTCACACATTGTAAACACACTTTCATTGAATGGTGTTTTAACCAATGGGCTGTTTTCAAAGGAGGCATGCTTGATGTATATACATTTCATTATTCTGATTTGTATCCTAGAAATTATTACCCGAATACACCTTAACCAGTACATTGAAAAGTTGGCTTTACATACAAGATAAACTTATCATGAACTCAGACTCACAGGTGGTTGGCCAAGGAGGTGTAGTGGTTCCCGTCACTGAAGTTGTACTTGGTGCTATGATGAAGAAAGGATATCAGGAAGTATTAATTATTCAAAGGAATTCAACATATTTAAAAAAAACTATCGGCATGGTCCTTTCAACATGGAGGAAAAGGAAGAGTGTTTGTGTTTGGCGCAGCAGAGAAAAGATTATGTAAGGCTGAAAGACAACCCATACTTTTATCATTTCAGGAAATGAGCCTGCTTCTCGATTGTGCAAGTCCTTTGCAACAGCCCTTGGCTCCATTAACCATCCACTAACACTCTCTTTTATCTTGCACAATCAACCCAGTCTCTGATGAAGTCGCATCTCCTTAAAACACTGTAGTCATGACAATACCTTCACATTTTGTAAATGTGTCATCTTCATCTATTCATCATTGTTGAAAAGAATTTGATCTAAAACTTGATCAATGGCTCTTGGGCAAAGCATGCTGGCCAGTCAATTCAGAAATGACATTGATCTCATTTTGCTTACCTAGTAAGAACATGCCCAGTATTCCCAATTTAATTTTATATTTTATTGCAGACACAAATATTCCAATATTCAGCAATGAACATGACCTCAATAACCCCATGACCTGCATAACCCTACACCTTTACATCAATTACTTGGTTTTACACTTGACAAAATTGGGAAGATCTTCTACTTACAAGTCGGGGATATGCTTGGGGCAGGAGTGCTGCCGGTCCCTGCAGTTGTAGATGGCCCAGCGGTGGCTAGAGGATACCAAAGAGCAAACATTATTCAAAGAAAATTCAACCTACTTCCTCAAACTTTCAGCAGCATCTTTCCTTTCAACACATATGAAATTGAAATTAGTAAGAACTCGACCTCGCACTCAAGCCAATTTGTAGTTTCACCATGAACAACATCCGTCTCAAGAGCGGAGATGCTGTTAATGATGTTTGTCATCAATTTCCTCATTAATGCCATCAATTGACACTGGACTGCATCATTTCACACATTGTAAACACACTTTCATTGAATGGTGTTTTAACCAATGGGCTGTTTTCAAAGGAGGCATGCTTGATGTATATACATTTCATTATTCTGATTTGTATCCTAGAAATTATTACCTGAATACCCCTAACCAGTACATTGAAAAGTTGGCTTTACATATAAGATAAACTTATCATGAACTCAGACTCACAGGTGGTTGGCCAAGGAGGTGTAGTGGTTCCCGTCACTGAAGTTGTACTTGGTGCTATGATGAAGAAAGGATATCAGGAAGTATTAATTATTCAAAAGAATTCAACATATTAAAAAAAAAAACTATTGGCATGGTCCTTTCAACATGGAGGAAAAGGAAGAGTGTTTGTGTTTGGCGCAGCAGAGAAAAGATTATGTAAGGCTGAAAGACAACCCATACTTTTATCATTTCAGGAAATGAGCCTGCTTCTCGATTGTGCAAGTCCTTAGCAACAGCCCTTGGCTCCATTAACCATCCACCAACACTCTCTTTTATCTTGCACAATCAACCCAGTCTCTGATGAAGTCGCATCTCCTTAAAACCCTGTAGTCATGGCAATACCTTCACATTTTGTAAATGTGTCATCTTCATCTATTCATCATCGCTGAAAAGAATTTGATCTAAAACTTGATCAATGGCTCTTGGGCAAAGCATGCTGGCCAGTCAATTCAGAAATGACATTGATCTCATTTTGCTTATCTAGTCAGAACATGGCCAGTATTCTCAATTACACTTCCTATTTCATTGCTGACATTCATAGAATTTCAGAAGACACAAATATTCCAATATTCAGCAATGAACCTAGATCCCAAGTCCTCAAAACACCTGCACCTTTACATCAATTACTTGGTTTTACACTTGAGACAAACTTGGGAAGATCCGCTACTTACAAGTCGGGGATGTGCTTGGGGCTGGAGAGCTGCCTGTCCCTGCAGTTGTAGATGGCCCAGCGGTGGCTAAAGGATACCAAAGAGCAAAAATTATTCAAAGAAAATTTAACCTACTTCCTCAAACTTTCAGCAGGATCTTTCCTTTCAAAACATATGAAATTGAAATTAATAAGAACTCGACCTCGCAGAGAAAAGATCGCAACAGGTGAGTAGTCAGTTTATATTTTTGTCATTTCAGTAAATGAATCTGTTTTTCAATTATGTAAAACTGCTATTTACACCTTTACCCTCCCACATCCACTTCCTTGTATTTTGAGTATTCACCCACTGCATCATGTTGTCACTCTTCCTTTAAATTCCATTGTAGTGACAATTCCTGCTGCACCACACTTACCAAAGATTCCCACATCTCCAAATGTGGCATCACTAACATTTATTTGCCCATTGCCCTGAATGCCTGTAACCTGAAACATTATCTTTGGAACTTGGTCAAAAGATGCTGCATAGCCACCACAGAAATGTCCCCGTTCTCCATTTTCTAACCTCGTCAAATTTGCTCAGTATTTGACATTTGTTTTCCAAATCAATAATGTATTGCTGGATGTCAAAGAATTTGATCTGGAAATACATATATCACATCGTGTTCACTCGGTTTGTGGTTTTTGCTGCAGTTGTAGTAATGCCCGTTCCTTCAGTGGGGTTGTGCCCCACAGGTCAAATAGTATAAGAAATGATAATAACTATAATTGAGTGAGTGACTATCATTTTTGTATGAATGATAATCATAACATGGTCTCAATGAAATATACAATATTCTCAAGCGAGGACAAGTGGAGTGAATGAATCTATCATTTTTCCTGTTGCTGTGTTCACACTCTTTATCACAATGCTTTGGGCCTGTAATGACTGACCTGGGGGCTAAATGGGCACTCAAGGCAATTTGTAGTTTAACCATTAACAACATCTGTCTCAAGAGGGGAGATGCTGTTAATGATATTTGTCATCAATTTCCTCATTAATCCCATCCATTGACACTGGACTGCATCATTTCACACATTGTAAACACACTTTCATTAAATGGTGTTGTAACCAATGGGCTGTTTTCAAAGGAGGCATGCTTGATGTACATACACTTCATTATTCTGATTTGTATCCTAGAAATTATTACCTGAATACACCTTAACCAGTACATTGAAAAGTTGGCTTTCCATACAAGATAAACTTATCATGAACCAGACTCACAGGTGGTTGGGCCAGGAGGTGTAGTTGTTCCCGTCACTGAAGTTGTGCTTGGTGCTGTGATGAAGAAAGGATATCAGGAAGCATTAATTATTCAAAGCAATTCAACACATTTTTTTTTTAAACTATCGGCATGATCCTTTCAACATGGAGGAAAAGGAAGAGGGTCTGTGTTTGGCACAGCAGAGAAAAGATTATGTAAGGCTGAAAGACAACCCATACTTTTATCATTTCAGGAAATGAGCCTGCTTCTCGATTGTGTAAGTCCTTTGCAACAGCCCTTATCTCCATTAACCATCCACTAGCACTCTCTTTTATCTTGCACAATCAACCCAGTCTCTGATGAAGCCGCAACTCCTTTATACCCTGTAGTCGTGACAATCCCTCCACATTTTGCATATGTTCCATGTCTCTGAATGAGTCATCTTCATCTATTCATCATCATGTTGAAAAGAATTTGATCTAAAACTTGATCAATGGCACTTGGGCAAAGCATGCTGGCCAGTCAATTCAGAAATGACATTGATCTCATTTTCCTTACCTAGTCAGAACATGGCCAGTACCTCCAATTTAACTTCCTATTTCATAGCTGACTTTCATAGAATTTCAGCAGACACAAATATTCCAATATTCAGCATTGAACATAGATCCCATGACTTCAAAACACCTGCACCTTTACATCAATTACTTGGTTTTACACCTGACAAAATTGGGAAGATCTGCTACTTACAAGTCGGGGATGTGCTTGGGGCAGGAGTGCTGCCGGTCCCTGCAGTTGTAGATGGCCCTGCGGTGGCTAGAGGATACCAAAGAGCAAACATTATTCAAAGAAAATTCAACCTACTTCCTCAAACTTTCAGCAGCATCTTTCCTTTCAACACATATGAAATTGAAATTAATAAGAACTCGACCTCGCACTCAAGCCAATTTGTAGTTTCACCATGAACAACATCCGTCTCAAGAGCGGAGATGCTGTTAATGATATTTGTCATCAATTTCCTCATTAATGCCATCAATTGACACTGGACTGTATCATTTCACACATTGTAAACACACTTTCATTGAATGGTGTTTTAACCAATGGGCTGTTTTCAAAGGAGGCATGCTTGATGTATATACATTTCATTATTCTGATTTGTATCCTAGAAATTATTACCTGAATACACCTTAACCAGTACATTGAAAAGTTGACTTTACATACAAGATAAACTTATCATGAACTCAGACTCACAGGTGGTTGGCCAAGGAGGTGTAGTGGTTCCCGTCACTGAAGTTGTACTTGGTGCTATGATGAAGAAAAGATATCAGGAAGTATTAATTATTCAAAGGAATTCAACATATTTTTTAAAAAACTATCGGCATGGTCCTTTCAACATGGAGGAAAAGGAAGAGTGTTTGTGTTTGGCGCAGCAGAGAAAAGATTATGTAAGGCTGAAAGACAACCCATACTTTTATCATTTCAGGAAATGAGCCTGCTTCTCGATTGTGCAAGTCCTTTGCAACAGCCCTTGGCTCCATTAACCATCCACTAACACTCTCTTTTATCTTGCACAATCAACACAGTCTCTGACGAAGTCGCATCTCCTTAAAACCCTGTAGTCGTGACAATACCTTCACATTTTGTAAATGTGTCATCTTCATCTATTCATCATCGTTGAAAAGAATTTGATCTAAAACTTGATCAATGGCTCTTGGGCAAAGCATGCTGGCCAGTCAATTCAGAAATGACATTGATCTCATTTTGCATATCTAGTCAGAACATGGCCAGTATTCTCAATTACACTTCCTATTTCATTGCAGACACAAATATTCCAATATTCAGCAATGAACAGAGATTCCATGACCTCAATAATCCTACACCTTTACATCAATCACTTGGTTTTACATTTGAGACAAGCTTGGGAAGTTCTGCTACTTACAAGTCGGGGATGTGCTTAGGGCTGGAGTGCTGCCGGTCCCTGCAGTTGTAGATGGCCCAGCGGTGGCTAGAGGATACCAAAGAGCAAACATTATTCAAAGAAAATTCAACCTACTTCCTCAAACTTTCAGCGGCATCTTTCCTTTCAACACATATGAAATTGAAATTAATAAGAACTCGACCTCGCACTCAAGCCAATTTGTAGTTTCACCATGAACAACATCCGTCTCAAGAGCGGAGATGCTGTTAATGATGTTTGTCATCAACTTCCTCATTAATGCCATCAATTGACACTGGACTGCATCATTTCACACATTGTAAACACACTTTCATTGAATGGTGTTTTAACCAATGGGCTGTTTTCAAAGGAGGCATGCTTGATGTATATACATTTCATTATTCTGATTTGTATCCTAGAAATTATTACCTGAATACACCTTAACCAGTACATTGAAAAGTTGGCTTTACATACAAGATAAACTTATCATGAACTCAGACTCACAGGTGGTTGGCCAAGGAGGTGTAGTGGTTCCCGTCACTGAAGTTGTACTTGGTGCTATGATGAAGAAAGGATATCAGGAAGTATTAATTATTCAAAGGAATTCAACATATTAAAAAAAAAACTATCGGCATGGTCCTTTCAACATGGAGGAAAAGGAAGAGTGTTTGTGTTTGGCGCAGCAGAGAAAAGATTATGTAAGGCTGAAAGACAACCCATACTTTTATCATTTCAGGAAATGAGCCTGCTTCTCGATTGTGCAAGTCCTTTGCAACAGCCCTTGGCTCCATTAACCATCCACTAACACTCTCTTTTATCTTGCACAATCAACCCAGTCTCTGATGAAGTCGCATCTCCTTAAAACCCTGTAGTCATGGCAATACCTTCACATTTTGTAAATGTGTCATCTTCATCTATTCATCATCGTTGAAAAGAATTTGATCTAAAACTTGATCAATGGCTCTTGGGCAAAGCATGCTGGCCAGTCAATTCAGAAATGACATTGATCTCATATTGCTTATCTAGTCAGAACATGGCCAGTATTCTCAATTACACTTCCTATTTCATTGCTGACATTCATAGAATTTCAGAAGACACAAATATTCCAATATTCAGCAATGAACCTAGATCCCAAGTCCTCAAAACACCTGCACCTTTACATCAATTACTTGGTTTTACACTTGAGACAAACTTGGGAAGATCTGCTACTTACAAGTCGGGGATGTGCTTGGGGCTGGAGTGCTGCCTGTCCCTGCAGTTGTAGATGGCCCAGCGGTGGCTAGAGGATACCAAAGAGCAAAAATTATTCAAAGAAAATTTAACCTACTTCCTCAAACTTTCAGCAGGATCTTTCCTTTCAAAACATATGAAATTGAAATTAATAAGAACTCGACCTCGCAGAGAAAAGATCGCAACAGGTGAGTAGTCAGTTTATATTTTTGTCATTTCAGTAAATGAATCTGTATTTCAATTATGTAAAACAGCTATTTACACCTTTACCCTCCCACATCCACTTCCTTGTATTTAGAGTATTCACCCACTGCATCATGTTGTCACTCTTCCTTTAAATTCCATTGTAGTGACAATTCCTGTTGCACCACAATTACCACAGATTCCCACATCTCCAAATGTGGCATTACTAACATTTATTTGCCCATTGCCCTGAATGCCTGTAACCTGAAACATTATCTTTGGAACTTGGTCAAAAGATGCTGCATAGCCACCACAGAAATGTCCCCGTTCTCCATTTTCTAACCTCGTCAAATTTGCTCAGTATTTGACATTTGTTTTCCAAATCAATAATGTATTGCTGGATGTCAAAGAATTTGATCTGGAAATACATATATCACATCGTGTTCACTCGGTTTGTGGTTTTTGCTGCAGTTGTAGTAATGCCCGTTCCTTCAGTGGGGTTGTGCCCCACAGGTCAAATAGTATAAGAAATGATAATAATTATAATTGAGTGAGTGACTGTCATTTTTGTATGAATGATAATCATAACATGGTCTCAATGAAATATACAATATTCTCAAGCGAGGACAAGTGGAGTGAATGAATCCATCATTTTTCCTGTTGCTGTGTTCACACTCTTTATCGCAATGCTTTGGGCCTGTAATGACTGACCTGGGGGCTAAATGGGCACTCAAGGCAATTTGTAGTTTCACCATTAACAACTTCTGTCTCAAGAGGGGAGATGCTGTTAATGATATTTGTCATCAATTTCCTCATTAATCCCATCCATTGACACTGGACTGCATCATTTCACACATTGTAAACACACTTTCATTAAATGGTGTTGTAACCAATGGGCTGTTTTCAAAGGAGGCATGCTTGATGTATATACACTTCATTATTCTGATTTGTATCCTAGAAATTATTACCTGAATACACCTTAACCAGTACATTGAAAAGTTGGCTTTACATACAAGATAAACTTATCATGAACTCAGACTCACAGGTGGTTGGCCAAGGAGGTGTAGTTGTTCCCGTCACTGAAGTTGTGCTTGGTGCTGTGATGAAGAAAGGATATCAGGAAGCATTAATTATTCAAAGGAATTCAACACATTTTTTTTTTAAACTATCGGCATGATCCTTTCAACATGGAGGAAAAGGAAGAGGGTCTGTGTTTGGCACAGCAGAGAAAAGATTATGTAAGGCTGAAAGACAACCCATACTTTTATCATTTCAGGAAATGAGCCTGCTTCTCGATTGTGTAAGTGCTTTGCAACAGCCCTTATCTCCATTAACCATCCACTAGCACTCTCTTTTATCTTGCACAATCAACCCAGTCTCTGATGAAGCCGCAACTCCTTTATACCCTGTAGTCGTGACAATCCCTCCACATTTTGCATATGTTCCATGTCTCTGAATGAGTCATCTTCATCTATTCATCATCATGTTGAAAAGAATTTGATCTAAAACTTGATCAATGGCACTTGGGCAAAGCATGCTGGCCAGTCAATACAGAAATGACATTGATCTCATTTTGCTTACCTAGTCAGAACATGCCTAGTATTCCCAATTTAATTTCCTATTTCATTGCAGACACAAATATTCCAATATTCAGCAATGAACAGAGATTCCATGACCTCAATAACCCTACACCTTTACATCAATCATTTGGTTTTACACTTGAGACAAACTTGGGAAGTTCTGCTACTTACAAGTCGGGGATGTGCTTAGGGCTGGAGTGCTGCCGGTCCCTACAGTTGTAGATGGCCCAGTGGTGGCTAGAGGATACCAAAGAGCAAACATTATTCAAAGAAAATTCAACCTACTTCCTCAAACTTTCAGCAGCATCTTTCCTTTCAACACATATGAAATTGAAATTAATAAGAACTCGACCTCGCACTCAAGCCAATTTGTAGTTTCACCATGAACAACATCCGTCTCAAGAGCGGAGATGCTGTTAATGATATTTGTCATCAATTTCCTCATTAATGCCATCAATTGACACTGGACTGCATCATTTCACACATTATAAACACACTTTCATTGAATGGTGTTTTAACCAATGGGCTGTTTTCAAAGAAGGCATGCTTGATGTATATACATTTCATTATTCTGATTTGTATCCTAGAAATTATTACCTGAATACACCTTAACCAGTACATTGAAAAGTTGGCTTTACATACAAGATAAACTTATCATGAACTCAGACTCACAGGTGGTTGGCCAAGGAGGTGTAGTGGTTCCCGTCACTGAAGTTGTACTTGGTGCTATGATGAAGAAAAGATATCAGGAAGTATTAATTATTCAAAGGAATTCAACATATTTTTAAAAAAACTATCGGCATGGTCCTTTCAACATGGAGGAAAAGGAAGAGTGTTTGTGTTTGGCGCAGCGGAGAAAAGATTATGTAAGGCTGAAAGACAACCCATACTTTTATCATTTCAGGAAATGAGCCTGCTTCTCGATTGTGCAAGTCCTTTGCAACAGCCCTTGGCTCCGTTAACCATCCACTAACACTCTCTTTTATCTTGCACAATCAACCCAATCTCTGATGAAGTCGCATCTCCTTAAAACCCTGTAGTCGTGACAATACCTTCACATTTTGTAAATGTGTCATCTTCACCTATTCATCATCGTTGAAAAGAATTTGATCTAAAACTTGATCAATGGCTCTTGGGCAAAGCATGCTGGCCAGTCAATTCAGAAATGACATTGATCTCATTTTGCATATCTAGTCAGAACATGGCCAGTATTCTCAATTACACTTCCTATTTCATTGCAGACACAAATATTCCAATATTCAGCAATGAACAGAGATTCCATGACCTCAATAATCCTACACCTTTACATCAATCACTTGGTTTTACACTTGAGACAAGCTTGGGAAGTTCTGCTACTTACAAGTCGGGGAAGTGCTTAGGGCTGGAGTGCTGCCGGTCCCTGCAGTTGTAGATGGCCCAGCGGTGGCTAGAGGATACCAAAGAGCAAACATTATTCAAAGAAAATTCAACCTACTTCCTCAAACTTTCAGCGGCATCTTTCCTTTCAACACATATGAAATTGAAATTAATAAGAACTCGACCTCGCACTCAAGCCAATTTGTAGTTTCACCATGAACAACATCCGTCTCAAGAGCGGAGATGCTGTTAATGATGTTTGTCATCAATTTCCTCATTAATGCCATCAATTGACACTGGACTGCATCATTTCACACATTGTAAACACACTTTCATTGAATGGTGTTTTAACCAATGGGCTGTTTTCAAAGGAGGCATGCTTGATGTATATACATTTCATTATTCTGATTTGTATCCTAGAAATTATTACCTGAATACCCCTAACCAGTACATTGAAAAGTTGGCTTTACATATAAGATAAACTTATCATGAACTCAGACTCACAGGTGGTTGGCCAAGGAGGTGTAGTGGTTCCCGTCACTGAAGTTGTACTTGGTGCTATGATGAAGAAAGGATATCAGGAAGTATTAATTATTCAAAAGAATTCAACATATTAAAAAAAAAAACTATTGGCATGGTCCTTTCAACATGGAGGAAAAGGAAGAGTGTTTGTGTTTGGCGCAGCAGAGAAAAGATTATGTAAGGCTGAAAGACAACCCATACTTTTATCATTTCAGGAAATGAGCCTGCTTCTCGATTGTGCAAGTCCTTAGCAACAGCCCTTGGCTCCATTAACCATCCACCAACACTCTCTTTTATCTTGCACAATCAACCCAGTCTCTGATGAAGTCGCATCTCCTTAAAACCCTGTAGTCATGGCAATACCTTCACATTTTGTAAATGTGTCATCTTCATCTATTCATCATCGCTGAAAAGAATTTGATCTAAAACTTGATCAATGGCTCTTGGGCAAAGCATGCTGGCCAGTCAATTCAGAAATGACATTGATCTCATTTTGCTTATCTAGTCAGAACATGGCCAGTATTCTCAATTACACTTCCTATTTCATTGCTGACATTCATAGAATTTCAGAAGACACAAATATTCCAATATTCAGCAATGAACCTAGATCCCAAGTCCTCAAAACACCTGCACCTTTACATCAATTACTTGGTTTTACACTTGAGACAAACTTGGGAAGATCCGCTACTTACAAGTCGGGGATGTGCTTGGGGCTGGAGAGCTGCCTGTCCCTGCAGTTGTAGATGGCCCAGCGGTGGCTAAAGGATACCAAAGAGCAAAAATTATTCAAAGAAAATTTAACCTACTTCCTCAAACTTTCAGCAGGATCTTTCCTTTCAAAACATATGAAATTGAAATTAATAAGAACTCGACCTCGCAGAGAAAAGATCGCAACAGGTGAGTAGTCAGTTTATATTTTTGTCATTTCAGTAAATGAATCTGTTTTTCAATTATGTAAAACTGCTATTTACACCTTTACCCTCCCACATCCACTTCCTTGTATTTTGAGTATTCACCCACTGCATCATGTTGTCACTCTTCCTTTAAATTCCATTGTAGTGACAATTCCTGCTGCACCACACTTACCAAAGATTCCCACATCTGCAAATGTGGCATCACTAACATTTATTTGCCCATTGCCCTGAATGCCTGTAACCTGAAACATTATCTTTGGAACTTGGTCAAAAGATGCTGCATAGCCACCACAGAAATGTCCCCGTTCTCCATTTTCTAACCTCGTCAAATTTGCTCAGTATTTGACATTTGTTTTCCAAATCAATAATGTATTGCTGGATGTCAAAGAATTTGATCTGGAAATACATATATCACATCGTGTTCACTCGGTTTGTGGTTTTTGCTGCAGTTGTAGTAATGCCCGTTCCTTCAGTGGGGTTGTGCCCCACAGGTCTAATAGTATAAGAAATGATAATAACTATAATTGAGTGAGTGACTATCATTTTTGTATGAATGATAATCATAACATGGTCTCAATGAAATATACAATATTCTCAAGCGAGGACAAGTGGAGTGAATGAATCTATCATTTTTCCTGTTGCTGTGTTCACACTCTTTATCACAATGCTTTGGGCCTGTAATGACTGACCTGGGGGCTAAATGGGCACTCAAGGCAATTTGTAGTTTAACCATTAACAACATCTGTCTCAAGAGGGGAGATGCTGTTAATGATATTTGTCATCAATTTCCTCATTAATCCCATCCATTGACACTGGACTGCATCATTTCACACATTGTAAACACACTTTCATTAAATGGTGTTGTAACCAATGGGCTGTTTTCAAAGGAGGCATGCTTGATGTACATACACTTCATTATTCTGATTTGTATCCTAGAAATTATTACCTGAATACACCTTAACCAGTACATTGAAAAGTTGGCTTTCCATACAAGATAAACTTATCATGAACCAGACTCACAGGTGGTTGGGCCAGGAGGTGTAGTTGTTCCCGTCACTGAAGTTGTGCTTGGTGCTGTGATGAAGAAAGGATATCAGGAAGCATTAATTATTCAAAGGAATTCAACACATTTTTTTTTTAAACTATCGGCATGATCCTTTCAACATGGAGGAAAAGGAAGAGGGTCTGTGTTTGGCACAGCAGAGAAAAGATTATGTAAGGCTGAAAGACAACCCATACTTTTATCATTTCAGGAAATGAGCCTGCTTCTCGATTGTGTAAGTCCTTTGCAACAGCCCTTATCTCCATTAACCATCCACTAGCACTCTCTTTTATCTTGCACAATCAACCCAGTCTCTGATGAAGCCGCAACTCCTTTATACCCTGTAGTCGTGACAATCCCTCCACATTTTGCATATGTTCCATGTCTCTGAATGAGTCATCTTCATCTATTCATCATCATGTTGAAAAGAATTTGATCTAAAACTTGATCAATGGCACTTGGGCAAAGCATGCTGGCCAGTCAATACAGAAATGACATTGATCTCATTTTGCTTACCTAGTCAGAACATGCCTAGTATTCCCAATTTAATTTCCTATTTCATTGCAGACACAAATATTCCAATATTCAGCAATGAACAGAGATTCCATGACCTCAATAACCTTACACCTTTACATCAATCATTTGGTTTTACACTTGAGACAAACTTGGGAAGTTCTGCTACTTACAAGTCGGGGATGTGCTTAGGGCTGGAGTGCTGCCGGTCCCTGCAGTTGTAGATGGCCCAGCGGTGGCTAGAGGATACCAAAGAGCAAACATGATTCAAAGAAAATTCAACCTACTTCCTCAAACTTTCAGCAGCATCTTTCCTTTCAACACATATGAAATTGAAATTAATAAGAACTCGACCTCGCACTCAAGCCAATTTGTAGTTTCACCATGAACAACATCCATCTCAAGAGCAGAGATGCTGTTAATGATATTTGTCATCAATTTCCTCATTAATGCCATCAATTGACACTGGACTGCATCATTTCACACATTGTAAACACACTTTCATTGAATGGTGTTTTAACCAATGGGCTGTTTTCAAAGGAGGCATGCTTGATGTATATACATTTCATTATTCTGATTTGTATCCTAGAAATTATTACCTGAATACACCTTAACCAGTACATTGAAAAGTTGGCTTTACATACAAGATAAACTTATCATGAACTCAGACTCACAGGTGGTTGGCCAAGGAGGTGTAGTGGTTCCCGTCACTGAAGTTGTACTTGGTGCTATGATGAAGAAAAGATATCAGGAAGTATTAATTATTCAAAGGAATTCAACATATTTTTTTAAAAACTATCGGCATGGTCCTTTCAACATGGAGGAAAAGGAAGAGTGTTTGTGTTTGGCGCAGCAGAGAAAAGATTATGTAAGGCTGAAAGACAACCCATTCTTTTATCATTTCAGGAAATGAGCCTGCTTCTCGATTGTGCAAGTCCTTTGCAACAGCCCTTGGCTCCATTAACCATCCACTAACACTCTCTTTTACCTTGCACAATCAACCCAGTCTCTGACAAAGTCGCATCTCCTTAAAACCCTGTAGTCGTGACAATACCTTCACATTCTGTAAATGTGTCATCTTCATCTATTCATCATTGTTGAAAAGAATTTGATCTAAAACTTGATCAATGGCTCTTGGGCAAAGCATGCTGGCCAGTCAATTCAGAAATGACATTGATCTCATTTTGCTTACCTAGTCAGAACATGCCCAGTATTCCCAATTTAATTTTATATTTTATTGCAGACACAAATATTCCAATATTCAGCAATGAACATGACCTCAATAACCCCATGACCTGCATAACCCTACACCCTTACATCAATCACTTGGTTTTACACTTGAGACAAACTTGGGAAGATCTTCTACTTACAAGTCGGGGGTGTGCTTGGGGCTGGAGTGCTGACGGTCCCTGCAGTTGTAGATGGCCCAACGGTGGCTAGAGGATACCAAGGAGCAAAAATTATTGAAAGGAAGCTCAACCCTATTCCTCAAACTTTCAGCGAGATCTTTCCTTTCAACATATTTGAAAATTAAATTAATACGCACACGATGCCACAGAGAAAAGATTGCGACAAGCAAGTAGTCAGTTTATCTGTCATATCAGTAAATTAATCTGTTTTTCAATTATGTAAGCTCATCGCAACACCTTTACCCACCCACTGCATCTTCCCTGTATTTTGCACATTCGCCCTCTGCATCAGGTTGCCACTCTTCCTTTATATTCCATTGTAGTGATAAATCCTGCTGCTCCACACTTACCACAGATTCCACATCTCCAAATGTGGCATCACCAACATTTGCCCATTACCCGGAATGCCTGACATTTGACACTTGACAATTGTTTTCAAAATGACGAATGTATTGCTGGATTTCAAAGAATTTGATCCGGAAATACATATATCACATGGTGTTCACCTGGGATGTGGTTTTTGCTGCAGTTGTAGTAATGCCTGTTCCTTCAGTGGGGTTATGCCCCACAGATCAAATAGTATAAGAAATGATAATAATTATAATTGAGTGAAAGACTGTCATTTTTGTGTGCACGATAATCATAACATGAATTCAATGACATATACAATAGACGAGTGGAGTGAATGAATCCATCATTTGTCCTGCTGCTGTGTTCACACTTTTTATCGCAATGCTTTGGGCCTGATATGACTGACCTGGGGACTAAATGGGCACTCAAGCCAATTTGTTGTTTCACCATTAACAACATTCGTCTCAAGAGCAGAGACGCAGATAATGATATTTGTCATCAATTTCCTGATTAATGCCAAGAATTTACACTGTTCAGTTAGAAGACTGCATCATTTCTCACATTGTAAACCACCCTTACAGTGAATGGTGTTTTTATCAATGGGCGGTTTTCAAAGGAGGCATGCTTGATGTATATATATTTCATTATTCTGATTTGCATTCGAGAAATTATTACCTGAATACACCTTCACCAGCACATTGAAAGGTTGGCTTTACATACAAGATAAACTTATCATGAACGGTGACTTACAGATGGTGGTTGGGCCAGGAGGTATAGTGGTCCCCGTCACTGAAGTTGTACTTGGTGCTGCGATGAAAAAGGATATCAGGAAGCATTAATTACTCAAAGCAATTTAACACATTTTTTAAAAAATATCAGCATGGTCCTTTCAACATGGAGGAAAAGGAAGAGTGTCTGTGTTTGGCGCAGCAGGGAAAAGATTATGTTAGGCTGAAAGACAACCCATACTTTTAGCATTTCAGGAAATGAGCCTGCTTTTCGATTGTGCAAGTCCTTTGCAACAGCCCTTGGCTCCATTAACCATCCACTAGCACTCTCTTTTATCTTGCACAATCAACCCAGTCTCTGATGAAGTCGCAACTCCTTAAAACCCTGTAGTCGTGACAATACCTTCACATTTTTCATATGTTCCATGTCTCTAAATGTGTCATCTTCATCTATTCATCATCATGTTGAAAAGAATTTGATCTAAAACTTGATCAATGGCTCTTGGGCAAAGCATGCTGGCCAGTCAATTCAGAAATGACATTGATCTCATTTTCCTTACCTAGTCAGAACATGGCCAGTACCTCCAATTTAACTTCCCATTTCATAGCTGACTTTCATAGAATTTCAGCAGACACAAATATTCCAATATTCAGCATTGAACATAGATCCCATGACTTCAAAACACCTGCACCTTTACATCAATTACTTGGTTTTACACCTGACAAAATTGGGAAGATCTGCTACTTACAAGTCGGGGATGTGCTTGGGGCAGGAGTGCTGCCGGTCCCTGCAGTTGTAGATGGCCCTGCGGTGGCTAGAGGATACCAAAGAGCAAACATTATTCAAAGAAAATTCAACCTACTTCCTCAAACTTTCAGCAGCATCTTTCCTTTCAACACATATGAAATTGAAATTAATAAGAACTCGACCTCGCACTCAAGCCAATTTGTAGTTTCACCATGAACAACATCCGTCTCAAGAGCGGAGATGCTGTTAATGATATTTGTCATCAATTTCCTCATTAATGCCATCAATTGACACTGGACTGTATCATTTCACACATTGTAAACACACTTTCATTGAATGGTGTTTTAACCAATGGGCTGTTTTCAAAGGAGGCATGCTTGATGTATATACATTTCATTATTCTGATTTGTATCCTAGAAATTATAACCTGAATACACCTTAACCAGTACATTGAAAAGTTGGCTTTACATACAAGATAAACTTATCATGAACTCAGACTCACAGGTGGTTGGCCAAGGAGGTGTAGTGGTTCCCGTCACTGAAGTTGTACTTGGTGCTATGATGAAGAAAAGATATCAGGAAGTATTAATTATTCAAAGGAATTCAACATATTTTTTTAAAAACTATCGGCATGGTCCTTTCAACATGGAGGAAAAGGAAGAGTGTTTGTGTTTGGCGCAGCAGAGAAAAGATTATGTAAGGCTGAAAGACAACCCATACTTTTATCATTTCAGGAAATGAGCCTGCTTCTCGATTGTGCAAGTCCTTTGCAACAGCCCTTGGCTCCATTAACCATCCACTAACACTCTCTTTTATCTTGCACAATCAACACAGTCTCTGACGAAGTCGCATCTCCTTAAAACCCTGTAGTCGTGACAATACCTTCACATTTTGTAAATGTGTCATCTTCATCTATTCATCATCGTTGAAAAGAATTTGATCTAAAACTTGATCAATGGCTCTTGGGCAAAGCATGCTGGCCAGTCAATTCAGAAATGACATTGATCTCATTTTGCATATCTAGTCAGAACATGGCCAGTATTCTCAATTACACTTCCTATTTCATTGCAGACACAAATATTCCAATATTCAGCAATTAACAGAGATTCCATGACCTCAATAATCCTACACCTTTACATCAATCACTTGGTTTTACATTTGAGACAAGCTTGGGAAGTTCTGCTACTTACAAGTCGGGGATGTGCTTAGGGCTGGAGTGCTGCCGGTCCCTGCAGTTGTAGATGGCCCAGCGGTGGCTAGAGGATACCAAAGAGCAAACATTATTCAAAGAAAATTCAACCTACTTCCTCAAACTTTCAGCGGCATCTTTCCTTTCAACACATATGAAATTGAAATTAATAAGAACTCGACCTCGCACTCAAGCCAATTTGTATTTCACCATGAACAACATCCGTCTCAAGAGCGGAGATGCTGTTAATGATGTTTGTCATCAACTTCCTCATTAATGCCATCAATTGACACTGGACTGCATCATTTCACACATTGTAAACACACTTTCATTGAATGGTGTTTTAACCAATGGGCTGTTTTCAAAGGAGGCATGCTTGATGTATATACATTTCATTATTCTGATTTGTATCCTAGAAATTATTACCTGAATACACCTTAACCAGTACATTGAAAAGTTGGCTTTACATACAAGATAAACTTATCATGAACTCAGACTCACAGGTGGTTGGCCAAGGAGGTGTAGTGGTTCCCGTCACTGAAGTTGTACTTGGTGCTATGATGAAGAAAGGATATCAGGAAGTATTAATTATTCAAAGGAATTCAACATATTAAAAAAAAAACTATCGGCATGGTCCTTTCAACATGGAGGAAAAGGAAGAGTGTTTGTGTTTGGCGCAGCAGAGAAAAGATTATGTAAGGCTGAAAGACAACCCATACTTTTATCATTTCAGGAAATGAGCCTGCTTCTCGATTGTGCAAGTCCTTTGCAACAGCCCTTGGCTCCATTAACCATCCACTAACACTCTCTTTTATCTTGCACAATCAACCCAGTCTCTGATGAAGTCGCATCTCCTTAAAACCCTGTAGTCATGGCAATACCTTCACATTTTGTAAATGTGTCATCTTCATCTATTCATCATCGTTGAAAAGAATTTGATCTAAAACTTGATCAATGGCTCTTGGGCAAAGCATGCTGGCCAGTCAATTCAGAAATGACATTGATCTCATATTGCTTATCTAGTCAGAACATGGCCAGTATTCTCAATTACACTTCCTATTTCATTGCTGACATTCATAGAATTTCAGAAGACACAAATATTCCAATATTCAGCAATGAACCTAGATCCCAAGTCCTCAAAACACCTGCACCTTTACATCAATTACTTGGTTTTACACTTGAGACAAACTTGGGAAGATCTGCTACTTACAAGTCGGGGGTGTGCTTGGGGCTGGAGTGCTGCCTGTCCCTGCAGTTGTAGATGGCCCAGCGGTGGCTAGAGGATACCAAAGAGCAAAAATTATTCAAAGAAAATTTAAACTACTTCCTCAAACTTTCAGCAGGATCTTTCCTTTCAAAACATATGAAATTGAAATTAATAAGAACTCGACCTCGCAGAGAAAAGATCGCAACAGGTGAGTAGTCAGTTTATATTTTTGTCATTTCAGTAAATGAATCTGTATTTCAATTATGTAAAACAGCTATTTACACCTTTACCCTCCCACATCCACTTCCTTGTATTTAGAGTATTCACCCACTGCATCATGTTGTCACTCTTCCTTTAAATTCCATTGTAGTGACAATTCCTGCTGCACCACAATTACCACAGATTCCCACATCTCCAAATGTGGCATTACTAACATTTATTTGCCCATTGCCCTGAATGCCTGTAACCTGAAACATTATCTTTGGAACTTGGTCAAAAGATGCTGCATAGCCACCACAGAAATGTCCCCGTTCTCCATTTTCTAACCTCGTCAAATTTGCTCAGTATTTGACATTTGTTTTCCAAATCAATAATGTATTGCTGGATGTCAAAGAATTTGATCTGGAAATACATATATCACATCGTGTTCACTCGGTTTGTGGTTTTTGCTGCAGTTGTAGTAATGCCCGTTCCTTCAGTGGGGTTGTGCCCCACAGGTCAAATAGTATAAGAAATGATAATAATTATAATTGAGTGAGTGACTGTCATTTTTGTATGAATGATAATCATAACATGGTCTCAATGAAATATACAATATTCTCAAGCGAGGACAAGTGGAGTGAATGAATCCATCATTTTTCCTGTTGCTGTGTTCACACTCTTTATCGCAATGCTTTGGGCCTGTAATGACTGACCTGGGGGCTAAATGGGCACTCAAGGCAATTTGTAGTTTCACCATTAACAACTTCTGTCTCAAGAGGGGAGATGCTGTTAATGATATTTGTCATCAATTTCCTCATTAATCCCATCCATTGACACTGGACTGCATCATTTCACACATTGTAAACACACTTTCATTAAATGGTGTTGTAACCAATGGGCTGTTTTCAAAGGAGGCATGCTTGATGTATATACACTTCATTATTCTGATTTGTATCCTAGAAATTATTACCTGAATACACCTTAACCAGTACATTGAAAAGTTGGCTTTACATACAAGATAAACTTATCATGAACTCAGACTCACAGGTGGTTGGCCAAGGAGGTGTAGTTGTTCCCGTCACTGAAGTTGTGCTTGGTGCTGTGATGAAGAAAGGATATCAGGAAGCATTAATTATTCAAAGAAATTCAACGCATTTTTTTTTTAAACTATCAGCATGATCCTTTCAACATGGAGGAAAAGGAAGAGGGTCTGTGTTTGGCACAGCAGAGAAAAGATTATGTAAGGCTGAAAGACAACCCATACTTTTATCATTTCAGGAAATGAGCCTGCTTCTCGATTGTGTAAGTGCTTTGCAACAGCCCTTGGCTCCATTAACCATCCACTAACACTCTCTTTTATCTTGCACAATCAACCCAGTCTCTGATGAAGTCGCATCTCCTTAAAACCCTGTAGTCATGGCAATACCTTCACATTTTGTAAATGTGTCATCTTCATCTATTCATCATCGTTGAAAAGAATTTGATCTAAAACTTGATCAATGGCTCTTGGGCAAAGCATGCTGGCCAGTCAATTCAGAAATGACATTGATCTCATATTGCTTATCTAGTCAGAACATGGCCAGTATTCTCAATTACAGTTCCTATTTCATTGCTGACATTCATAGAATTTCAGAAGACACAAATATTCCAATATTCAGCAATGAACCTAGATCCCAAGTCCTCAAAACACCTGCACCTTTACATCAATTACTTGGTTTTACACTTGAGACAAACTTGGGAAGATCTGCTACTTACAAGTCGGGGATGTGCTTGGGGCTGGAGTGCTGCCTGTCCCTGCAGTTGTAGATGGCCCAGCGGTGGCTAGAGGATACCAAAGAGCAAAAATTATTCAAAGAAAATTTAACCTACTTCCTCAAACTTTCAGCAGGATCTTTCCTTTCAAAACATATGAAATTGAAATTAATAAGAACTCGACCTCGCAGAGAAAAGATCGCAACAGGTGAGTAGTCAGTTTATATTTTTGTCATTTCAGTAAATGAATCTGTATTTCAATTATGTAAAACAGCTACTTACACCTTTACCCTCCCACATCCACTTCCTTGTATTTTGAGTATTCACCCACTGCATCATGTTGTCACTCTTCCTTTAAATTCCATTGTAGTGACAATTCCTGCTGCACCACAATTACCACAGATTCCCACATCTCCAAATGTGGCATTACTAACATTTATTTGCCCATTGCCCTGAATGCCTGTAACCTGAAACATTATCTTTGGAACTTGGTCAAAAGATGCTGCATAGCCACCTCAGAAATGTCCCCGTTCTCCATTTTCTAACCTCGTCAAATTTGCTCAGTATTTGACATTTGTTTTCCAAATCAATAATGTATTGCTGGATGTCAAAGAATTTGATCTGGAAATACATATATCACATCGTGTTCACTCGGTTTGTGGTTTTTGCTGCAGTTGTAGTAATGCCCGTTCCTTCAGTGGGGTTGTGCCCCACAGGTCAAATAGTATAAGAAATGATAATAATTATAATTGAGTGAGTGACTGTCATTTTTGTATGAATGATAATCATAACATGGTCTCAATGAAATATACAATATTCTCAAGCGAGGACAAGTGGAGTGAATGAATCCATCATTTTTCCTGTTGCTGTGTTCACACTCTTTATCGCAATGCTTTGGGCCTGTAATGACTGACCTGGGGGCTAAATGGGCACTCAAGGCAATTTGTAGTTTCACCATTAACAACTTCTGTCTCAAGAGGGGAGATGCTGTTAATGATATTTGTCATCAATTTCCTCATTAATCCCATCCATTGACACTGGACTGCATCATTTCACACATTGTAAACACACTTTCATTAAATGGTGTTGTAACCAATGGGCTGTTTTCAAAGGAGGCATGCTTGATGTATATACACTTCATTATTCTGATTTGTATCCTAGAAATTATTACCTGAATACACCTTAACCAGTACATTGAAAAGTTGGCTTTACATACAAGATAAACTTATCATGAACTCAGACTCACAGGTGGTTGGCCAAGGAGGTGTAGTTGTTCCCGTCACTGAAGTTGTGCTTGGTGCTGTGATGAAGAAAGGATATCAGGAAGCATTAATTATTCAAAGGAATTCAACACTTTTTTTTTAAACTATCGGCATGATCCTTTCAACATGGAGGAAAAGGAAGAGGGTCTGTGTTTGGCACAGCAGAGAAAAGATTATGTAAGGCTGAAAGACAACCCATACTTTTATCATTTCAGGAAATGAGCCTGCTTCTCGATTGTGTAAGTGCTTTGCAACAGCCCTTATCTCCATTAACCATCCACTAGCACTCTCTTTTATCTTGCACAATCAACCCAGTCTCTGATGAAGCCGCAACTCCTTTATACCCTGTAGTCGTGACAATCCCTCCACATTTTGCATATGTTCCATGTCTCTGAATGAGTCATCTTCATCTATTCATCATCATGTTGAAAAGAATTTGATCTAAAACTTGATCAATGGCACTTGGGCAAAGCATGCTGGCCAGTCAATACAGAAATGACATTGATCTCATTTTGCTTACCTAGTCAGAACATGCCTAGTATTCCCAATTTAATTTCCTATTTCATTGCAGACACAAATATTCCAATATTCAGCAATGAACAGAGATTCCATGACCTCAATAACCCTACACCTTTACATCAATCATTTGGTTTTACACTTGAGACAAACTTGGGAAGTTCTGCTACTTACAAGTCGGGGATGTGCTTAGGGCTGCAGTTGTAGTTGCAGTTGCAACAGCCCTTGGCTCCGTTAACCATCCACTAACACTCTCTTTTATCTTGCACAATCAACCCAGTCTCTGATGAAGTCGCATCTCCTTAAAACCCTGTAGTCGTGACAATACCTTCACATTTTGTAAATGTGTCATCTTCACCTATTCATCATCGTTGAAAAGAATTTGATCTAAAACTTGATCAATGGCTCTTGGGCAAAGCATGCTGGCCAGTCAATTCAGAAATGACATTGATCTCATTTTGCTTATCTAGTCAGAACATGCCCAGTATTCCCAATTTAATTTTATATTTTATTGCAGACACAAATATTCCAATATTCAGCAATGAACATGACCTCAATAACCCCATGACCTCTATAACCCTACACCTTTACATCAATCACTTGGTTTTACACTTGAGTCAAACTTGGGAAGATCTGCTACTTACAAGTCGGGGATGTGCTTGGGGCTGGAGTGCTGCCAGTCCCTGCAGTTGTAAATGGCCCAGCGGTGGCTAGAGGATACCAAGGAGCAAAAATTATTCAAAGGAAATTCAACCTACTTCCTCAAACTTTCAGCATGATCTTTCCTTTCAACATATATGAAATTGAAATTAATAAGCACACGGTGCCGCAGAGAAAATTAATTTATCTCCCTGTCATTTCAGTGAATGAATCTGTTTTTCAATTATGTAAGCCCATCGCAACAGCTATTTACACCTTTACCCACCCACTGCCTCTTCCTTGTATTTTGCACATTCACCCACTGCATCATGTTGTCACTCTTCCTTTACATTCCATTATAGTGATAATTCCTGCTGCACCACACTTACCACAGATTCCACATCTCCAAATGTGGCATCACTAACTTGTCCCCATTCTCTAACTTTTATCCATTGTCCTGAAATGCCTTCACCTGAAACATAATCTCTGGAGTTTGTACAAAGATACTGAACAGCCGATTCAAAATGTCATCATTCTCCATTTTCTAACCTTGTAAGAGCATGCTGAGTATTTGCTGTATGTTTCCTCAATCACTAACTTTGCTAACTGTAACATAATTTGATATGAAAGACCAATTGAAAAAAATAAGTGTTGTCATGGGCATACAGCAGAGAATCAGGCCCTTCAGCCCAACTCTTAGCTGCAGACCCAGATGCCCCAGCTGAGCTCATCTTAGTTGCTCACACAGCCTGTTTTCTCCAAGTTTGTTGTCATTGTATAATTGTAGTTTGCCTATTTTTTCAGTAGGTTGTCTTCCCTCAGATCTCAGAAAGCATTAAAATTATAATAATGAAAAGTGAGTAAAACGTTTATATTTGTGATCATGTTATCTATCACATATTCACAATGAAAGAAGGGTCTCGACCCGAAACGTCGCCTATTCCTTCTCTCCATAGATGCTGCCTCACCCGCTGAGTTTCTCTAACATTATTGTCTGCCCACAATGAAATGAGAATCTTCCAGCCTTACAACAAGTGGAATTAGTTCATTCACCATTTTGCCTGATATTATGTTACCATCTGTAGTGACCATTTGGCTTGTTTTGTGTGTCATTAATTATGGCATGTGTCTTTCAATTTTATTTTTTTTTAAATATTTTTATTTTATTAGAAGTACAATTGCATACAATCATATTTTCATAATACCTTTTATGTACAGCTTCTTATTTCTTAAACTTTTTGTAATAAAGAAGAAAAAGAAAAAAGTTAGATAATGAAAAATAGAAAAATGTGAGATATATAGTGTGTGAAAAAGAAAAATAAAGAATGAAAAAGGAAAGTTGAGACATAGAAAATAGAAGAAAGAGAATAAAAGAAGAGAAGAGAAGAAAAGAAAATAGAAGGAGATCATTTATAATCTTGACCATCCGCAGTCACGGATTAGCTTTTACACCTGTTTTGCACCATATGTTTCCAAAAAGACGACAAATGGAGACCAACTCGTTATGAATTGGTCAAATTTATCTATTAGGAAGAATCGCATTTCCTCAAGATGTGCGGTATCCAACATACTTGCAATCCACATTTTGAGCGTTGGTATTGGTGTATTTTTCCAAAATTTCAATATTAATTTTTTTGCTATTATTAAACCATAATTAAAAATTGACTTTTGAGATGAGCTCAATTTGTTCCCGTCTTCCATTACCCCAAATATAATCAATTCATTATTGGGTTCCATTTTTGTCTTAAATAGTTTTGTAAATATTTTGAAAATATCACTCCAAAATCCATGAAGTTTTATACAAGAAACAAAAGAGTGTGCTATAGTTGCGTCTTGGGTTAAACATTTATCGCAAATGGGCGATATATTTGGATAACATTTATTTAATCTTGTTTTTGAGTAATAAAATCTATGTAAAATTTTAAATTGGATTAGATTATGTCTTGCGTTAATCGAACACTTGTGAATGTATGTCAAATACTTTTCCCATGTAGACTTCGTAATTTTTATCAATAATTCCCGTTCCTACTCTTCTCTAATTACCTCAGTCACAGGTAAATCTATATTTAAGATACTATTATATAAATATGATATTAATTTTTGTGTATCAGCTTTTATATTCATTACTTCTTCTAGTAAATCAGGAGTTATTTTTTGATATCCCTGTATGTATGTCTTCAAAAATTACAAATCTGAAAATATTTAAAATAATGAGTGTTTTTCAGTTTAAATTTTAATTGTAATTGTTGAAATTATAATAAATCTCCCATTTCATACATGTCCCCGATCCTTTTAATTCCTAAACTTTCCCATTGATTATATATATGTTTAAATAAAGGATTATTCGCTATCGGTGTCAACAATGATAGGTTTCTTAATTTTAAGGATAATTTTATTTGTTTCCATATTCTTATTGTATCTTGTATAATTGGGTTTTTCTTATATATTGTATTGTTCATTTTTTTCGGGGAGAAGAGGATTGTTCCTATATTACAAGGATAACAATCCTCTTTCGCCATTTTCATCCATTCTGTCTGTTGAGTTGAACTATCCAACCAGTAAATTATATTCTTAATATGTATTGCCCAATAGTAATACAAAAAATTTGGGAGTGACAGTCCCCCGACATCTTTTGGTTTACATAAGTGTTCTTTTTTAATTCTATGTGATTTATAATCCCAAACAAAATTAGTAATATTAGCGTTCAGTTTAGAAAAAAAATATTTTGGTACATATACTGGTATAGATTGAAATAGGTATAATAACTGTGGTAGGAAGCTCATTTTAATAGCATTTATTCTGCCTATTAATGATAAAGGGAGTGTTTTCCAAAATGTTATCATTATATTAAGTTTATTTATTAAGGGTATAAAATTGGCATTGAATAAAGCTTTATGTTTTCAAGTAATCTGAATACCCAAATATTTGAATTTTTCTGTTGCTATTTTAAAGGGGAATTTCAATAAGTGTGTGGATTCTTGAGGTTTTAACGTCATGATTTCACTTTTGTTCCAGTTTATTCTATATCCAGAAAAGGACCCAAATTCCTCTATTAAATTTAATAAATTTGGTATGCTCGTTTGTGAATTTGTTATATATAACAAAATATCGTCTGCATACAATGAAATTTTATTATTTGAGTCCCTAGTATTATAACCCTGAATATTCGGATGGCTTCTTATACTTTCAGCCAGAGGTTCTATCATAAGGGCAAATAGCAGGGGTGATAAAGCACATCCCTGCCTATTACCCCTTGAAAATTGAAATTTTTGAGATAGCATGCTGTTAGTTAATATTCTTGCCATCGGTTTATCATATAATAATTTCACCCTTGCAATAAAATTCTCTCCCATATTAAATTTCTGTAATACTTTGTATAAATACTGCCATTCTACCTGATCAAATGCTTTCTCTGCGTCCAAAGAAATAATTGCTAAGTCTTTTTCCTCCACTTTATGTGAGTACATTATATTAAACAGGCGTCTCAAATTATTAAATGAATATCTTTTGGGTATAAACCCCGTTTGATCAGGGTTTATCAATTTATTAATATATTTGCTTAGTCTTCTAGCTAAAGTCTTTGCTAGAATTTTCTGGTCTGTATTTAAAAGTGATATAGCTCTATATGAGCCCGGTTCCTCTAGATCTTTATCTTTCTTTGGAATAAGCGTAATAGTTGATTCTGCTAATGTTTCAGGTAGTTTATTTTCTTTAAAAACGTAAGTATATAAATTAAATAGATAAGGGGTCGTTATCTCTTGAAACTTTTTATAAAATTCATTACTAAAACCATCTGGTCCCGGTGTCTTACCATTTTTCAGCAATTTTATTGTTTCACCTATTTCTTCGATTGTAATTTGCGCTCCTAGTTCTTCTTGTTCCAAAAGATCAAGTTTTGGTAGATTACATTTATCTAAAAAGTTTGTAATTTTACTATCTTCTGTTTTGGTTTTTGATGTGTATAAATTTTGATAAAATTGAGCAAATCTTTTATTGATATCTTTAGGTAGTGTTAGTAATTCACCATTCTCGGATTTAATTTTATTTATAGTATTTTCCTTTTCCTGTTTTTTCAATTGACGCGCCAACAGCTTATGTGGTTTGTCACCAAACTCAAAATGTTCCTGTTTTGTAATTTGGAATAATCTTATTACTCTTGCCGAGAGAATTCGGTTATGTTTAAATTTCAGTAGTATTATCTTATTATGTTTATCTATAGTGGGATCTTTAGCATTATCTAACTAACTGTCTTATTTCTTGTTCTAACAGCATCTGTTCTGTTTTATTCTTCTTATTTTGAAAAATTTCATATGAAATTATAATTCCTCTAATAAATGCTTTAAAAGTTTCCCATATTAAAGAAGGTGAGGTACCTGGTGTATCATTTATCTCAAAAAATGATATCATTTGTTGTTTCAAATATTGATAACCCTGTAAGTCATTTAATATATATGTGTTAAACCTCCAAAAAAAAATCTTTCCCGGCATTCCTTCAAATTTTACTAAAAAAGTCAATGGGGAGTGATCAGAAATACTACTAATATGGTAAGTTGGGTTAATTATATATGGCATTAATTTCCTATCCACTAAAAAATAATCAATTCTTGAGTATGTTTTATGTACCGAAGAGTAAAACGAGTATTCCCTTCCTGCTGTCTTTCAATTTTAGACTGCCCGTTATTATGTGGGTGGGATGTATGACGTATTCTAGGGCGTGTTTGGAGCTAAGATTCTTGCGCAGAAGCTTCGGTTTTAGTTTAGTTTAGTTTGGGACTTGCATGAGGAGACACGGGGAGTTTTCTAACCTTTAAAGCAATATGCTGGAGTTTGGCGAAGATTATAGTGTACGAGTCGGAAGAAGGTTGGATGTACCTTATTGGTTTTCTTCGACAATAAAGAAACTATTAATCAAAAGACTGTTATGAAGATTTATCTTGTGAAGAAGCTCTGAAGGTCTCACGGAAAGCTCACATGCGTATTACAACATTCTCCTTAATCATGTAGTCTACTTTAGTGGCTAGAGGGAGTAATCTCTTGAACAATATAAAAATCTGGCGGTAAACCATCTTATTCATGTAATGCATTGTATCTGCTTGTGATTACCTTCTGGCATAAGGTAACGACAACTTATAATCCTCCGACATTTTCACCACCTCTAACGGGATCCCACCACTGGCCACATCTTCCCATCTCCTCCCCTTTCTGCTTTCCGCAGAGACCATTCCCTCCGTAACTCCCTGGTCAATTCGTCCCTTCCCACCCAAACCACCCCGTCCCCTGGTACATTTCCTTGCAACCGCAGGAAATGCTACACTTGTCGCTTTACCTCCCCCCTCGACACCATCCAAGGATCCAAGCAGTCTTTCCAGGTGAGGCAGAGGTGAGGCAGAGGTGAGGCAGAGGTGAGGCAGAGGTTCACCTGCTCCTCCTCCAACCTCATCTGTTGCATCCGCTGTTCCAGGTGTCAACTGCTGTACATTGGTGAGACGAAGCGCAGGCTTAGCGATCGCTTCGCCCAACACCTCCGCTCAGTTCGCAATAACCAACCAGTTCTCCCGGTGGCTCAGCACTTCAACTCCCCCTCCCATTCCGAACCCGACCTTTCTGTCCTGGGCCTCCTCCATGGCCAGAGTGAGTCCCACCGCAAAATGGAGGAGCAGCACCTCATATTTCACTTGGGTAGTTTACACCCCAGCGGTATGAACATTGACCACCAATTTCAGGTAGTCCTTGCTTTCTCCATCTTTCCCCTCCCCTTCCCAGCTCTCCCCCAGCCTACTGTCTCCGCCTCTTCCTTTCTTTTTCCCGCCCACCCCCCTCAACATCAGTCTGAAGAAGGGTCTCGACCCGAAATGTCGCCTGCTCCTTCGCTACATAGATTCTGCCTCACCCGCAAAGTTTCTCCAGAATTTTTGTCTAGCTTCAGTTTTTTCCAGCATCTGCAGTTCTTTCTTAAACAAATAGGAATATGAGGGTCTTTTTCACATAAAGGGTGGTGGAAGAAGCTGCCAGAGGAGGTAGTTGAGGCAGGAACTATCCTGACGTGTAAGAAACAGTTATACAGGTACATTGTAGGCCAAGTTTGGAGGGATATGGGCTAAAAGCAGGCAGGTGAGACGTGTAGCTGGGCAAGTTTGGCCGAAGGGCCTGTTTCCATGTTGTGTCACTCTATGACTCTGTGGTGTTCGTTAAATCCTATTGCAGTGACAATCCCTGCCGTCTCACATCTACCTCATGTTCCACATCTTCAAAAGTACATTTTCAAATTTGTCTCCATCATGCTGAAATATATTTGATAAAAACGTTATCACTGGATAAACACCAGTAGCCTGGACTGAGCTCCGTATTGAGCCGATGCCACAGTCAAAGGAGCAACAACTGTATTCAATTAGCTGATATTAGGTTGGCCCAGCTGCATCCCATCATCCTTTTGCTTAAAAATCAAGGCAATGCAGTAGAGAGCATATTGACTGGTTGCATCACAGCCTGGTTTGGCAGCTCGATCGTCCAAAAACGAATAAGATTGTAAAAAGTGGTGAACACTGCCCAGTCCATCAGAGGGTACTGACTTCCCCACCGTCGAAGGGATCTACAAGAGTCGCTGCCTCAAAAAGGCAACCGGTATCATCAGAGACCAACGCCACCCTGGCCACGCTCTCATTTCATTCCTGCCATCAGAATGAAGGTTTCAAAGCCTGAAAACTGTAACATCAAGCTTCAGGAGCAGTATCTTCCCAACAACCATCAAGCTATTGAACACTATAACCTCCAAATAGTCTCCGAAATATATAGACTAGAGGCATTATTTTTTTACTTTGCACTATTATTATTTGTTTATTTGATTGTTTGAAAACCGGAATATTACTCACAGGGTGTCGTTACAGCAGTTGTCCATCTTGTTGTTGCTTCAGTAGTTGTTGACTCTGTAGATTAGAGAAATTATTGCAAATGATTCATAAAAATTGAAAACAGAACGCTGAAATAACTCAGCGTGTTAGACAGCATCATCAGGAGAACATGGATAAAGTGGCATTTTTGATCGTGACCTTTCTTCAGACTGAAGAGAGGCTCTTGTATTACTTTGTGGCATAACATGGTTACAAAGAAACAAATGTTGCTGCAAATAGAATGACTTGATTCATTATTCCTGTCTGAGTTTCACACTTTATTTATTTACTTCTAACATTAATTGGCTCTGATGGAAATCTATTGCTGAAACCACTGACCACATCCCTCCCACGATCTTCATAGTCAAGACACATTGAACACAGAACGGTACAGCATTTGTGCCCACAATGTCTACATTGAACATAATGCCAACATAATAATAATAATAATAACAATAAACGTTATTTCGGACTCAAGGTCCAGACAAGGGGCAACATTACATAAAGATGCATTGCATATTAAAAAATATCATAAAGTACACATAAAATCTTAGTATATCACCTATAAAAACATCATAAATTATATATATATTTTTTTAAACACAATACATGAATTAAAATCCAGAATAAAAGAATGATCAATGTCCTACAACGAGACAATGATACCAGTGTCTCCACAACTGGGATTCGTAGCGTGTAGTGCTAAACCTTATGTTTGACAAGGCCACAATAATTACATTTTTAGAGTCATTTATCCTGCAAATGAATTTATACATATGATTTCTTAGGAGAGCTTCTAAAGTACTGACTCCTGCAGCCACAAACATGTTACTAGCACTACACCATCTAGGTTTCCTTAGCAGTGTTCTCATGGCATCATTATATGACACCTTTAGTCTCTGCAAACATAAGTTCTTATTTGCACATAAGAACATAAGAACACACAGGCACTTCTTCGTCCAACTAAACAACAAGAAGAGCAAATGGAAAGCCCAAAAGAATGGCCTACCACAAGGCAGCGTACTGGCCCCCCTCCTCTTCAACATCTACACCAATGACCAACCACTTCCCCCACAATGCCGCCGCTTCTTCTATGCTGATGACCTCTGCATCACCACCCAACAGGAGAACTTCCAGAAGATTGAGCCTGTCCTGGAAAGCGCCCTCCAAGAGATGACAACCTACTACAATAACAACCACCTGAAACCCAACCCATCAAAAACCCAACTATGCAGCTTCCATCTTAAAAATCAAGATGCAGGAAAACAACTGAGCGTCTCATGGGATGGCCACAAACTCTCCAACCACTTCCACCCCGTGTACCTCGGAGTCACACTCGACAGGACACTCTCTTTCAAAACCCACCTTCAGAACACCAAAGCCAAGGTAAACACTCGCAACAACATCCTGCGCAAACTGGTAAACTCAAAGTGGGGTGCTGATCCACCAACCATCCGTGCAACTGCCCTAGCCCTGTGCTTCTCCACAGCTGAATACGCGTGCTCAAGCTGGAGCCGCTCCCACCACACCAAACTGGTTGACACAGCCCTCAATGACACCTGCCGCATTATCACGGGATGCATAAAGACACGCCAGTCCCGTGCCTCTACGCCCTAGCTGGTATTGCCCCCCCCCCATATCAGACGATCCATCATCGCCCAAGACGAGCGGAGAACACAGGAGATCGATACCAGGCACCCCCTGCACAGACACACAGCACCTCCACCCCGACTGAAATCCAGAGCCAGTTTCTTGCAGACAGTCCCACCTCTCCAGACAACCAAAGAAACAGCAAGAACCAACATCTGGAAAGATGAATGGAACCAGCTCAACACACGAGCCCACGACTGGATGGAGAGAGGAATCACTCCGACTGAATGCCTCGCCAGCGGGCACGACTTCCCATGGCCAACCTGGAAGACCCTCAACAGATTACGAGTGGAGCAGGGGAAGTGTAAAGCACTTATGAAAGCATGGAACTACCAGGCAGAAGACACATGCAGCTGTGGAGCAGTACAGACAATGTCCCACCTACTGGAGTGTGACGACGCCCCCCAGTGCAGCCCCCAGGACCTGGCTGAACCGACTCGACCAGCTGTGACCTGTGCCAGATACTGGCAGAACGGCATCTGAGATTGCAACGGACTCGAAGAAGATTTGCACATAATCCATATCTCTCCATTCGCTGCACATCTATGTGCCTATCCAAACGTCTCTTAAATGCCACTATCTTATCAACCTCCACCACCATCCCCAGCAATGCACTCCAGGCGCTCACCACCTTCTGTGTAAAAAAAACTTGCCCTGCAGACCTCCTTTAAACTTTACTCTTCTCACCTTAAAGCTAAAGGGCCTGTCCCACTTAGGTGACTTTTTAGGCGAGTGCAGGAGACTGCGCTCGCCTCATGGTCGCCACATGTTCGCTGGTAGTCTCTGGTGAGTCTCCTTCATGGTTGCGAGGAGTTCCCGCATTCTGGGAACTTGTCGCGGCCTCAGTATGGTCACCGCAAATTTTTCAACATGTTGAAAAATTTTCTGCAACCAAATATTAGTCGCCATGGAGAAAATCGATAATCCTGTAGTCGTAGGTGCAGTTGTAGTGGGGTTGCCATGTAGTTATGGGTAGTCAAGGTAGTCGTAGGTAGTTTTAGTTAATCGCCTTCGCTGACCGGGCATTTTCATTGGCTCATTGGGAGAAAAAAACGTAAGCACGAGTTTTCAGAACCAAGGATAACCGACCGGTAATGTTAAATGCCCGCCAATACTTCACAGCTGTGTATCTCTGTCTTATTAAAAAGTTGTCTGGCTTCTTAAAAGTGTCTCCACTCCATCTCCCCCTTCTCCCCTCTTCTCTCCCCCCACCCCCTCTTTTAAAGGACTTACCGTACACTGTGCTAGCCGTCTTAACCTTTGCGTTCATCGCGGTGTGTGTCTGGATCACCTTGGCTTTGTACCGTGTGAATTTCAGACAGCAGTCCCCCGCTTTCCTTGGCCCCCACCTTTGCAATGTGTGTGTGTGTGTGTGTGTATGTGTGTGTTCCACTCTGACAGTCGCCGTTCCAGTTTCCGGCTTTTCAGGCGAGTGCCGCGAACTTGACAGTCGCCGGACGTCCGCTGAAAAATCGCCTAAGTGGGACAGGCCCTTAAGCCCTCTATTAATTGATTTTTATATCCTTGGAAAACGGTTCTGACTGTTTACCCCATCTAATTGAATATACTTCCACCAGGTCTCAATGCGACCTGTGCAGTTCCAGAGAAAACAATCCAAGTCTATTCGATTTCTCCCTGTAGCTAATATTCCTAATCCTAATTCTGATAACTTGTCATTCATACTAACAATCATGAAAATCAAAAAAATATCGATACTGGTAAATTGAAATAAAAATAGCTAAAGGTGGAAAACTTAGCAGAGCAGGCAGCATCTGTAGAAAGAGAAACAGTTAACAATTCCAGTCAGATCCCTTCATCAGAAATAGGAAACAGAAAACAAGTTAATTTTCTGCAGTAGAGAAGGTGGACTAAGGTTGGGTATAAAAAAAGGAAAATCTCTGATATGTAGTGATTTTATGCAGCAGTAATGCACACATTTTGAAAGAGAATTTGTTTCTTTGTCTCTGTAATGTGCTGCTCGTAGTAATGCTATAGGATATGTCCAGCAGTCCAGACTGTATATTAGAAAAATGAAATCTGACTCAAAATAATGACAGAGTGAAATGGACTAAGATGATAGAGACAAAAAGAAAGAGTCAATTCCCTAAAGTTGGAGAATTTCCAGAAGGAAATTCCAGTATTTCCAGAGATCAGAAGTGCCCAGACTTGGCCTCTGAACAGTGCAGGTGTCGACCAACAGACAGATCAGAGTTTGCGTGGGATGGTGAAGTAGCAAGTAACCAGAAGCTCATGGCCACTCCCACTACTGCAGGTGCTTGGCAAGGTAAACACTCAACCTGTGTTTTGTTTGTCCAGTTAGAGGAGAGCACATTGTGAACATCGCATGCAAAATGCTCAGGAAATGCAAATGAATCAATGCTGAACCTGGAAAAATCTCTTGTATCCCTACGTGGTGAGAAAGAAAGAAGTGCTTGGATAGCCGTTCCATTTGTCCTCAGCGATCATATGGGATGTAGGAAGAGCTTGTTAACTGGATACAGAATGAGCTTAATGAAAGGAAGCAGAGAATGATGGTTGTGAGAGGTGAGATTGAGGGTTATCTTTTGGACTGAAGTCCTCTGAAAATTGGTGTGCCTCAGGGATGGGTGCTAGGCCTATTGTGGTTTTTCATCTATAGATTAATAGAGTGATACAATGTGGAAACATGCCCTTCAGCCCACTGGCCCACACTGGCCATCATGTCCCAGCTACACAGTCCCACCTGCCTGCGTTTGGTCCATATCCCTCCAAACCTGCCCTATCCATGTACCTGTCTAACTGTTTCTTAAATGTTGGGCTAGTCCCAGCTTCAACTACCTCCTCTGGCAGCTTGTTCCATACACCCAACACCCTTTGTGTGAACAAGTTATCCCTCAGAGTCCAATTAAATCTTTTCCCCTTCACCTGAAACGTATGTCCTCTGGTCCTCGAATTACCTACTCTGGGCAAGAGATTCTGTGCATCTGCCTGATCTACTGCTCTCCTAATTTTATGCACCTCTATAAGATCACCCCTCATCCTCCTGCGCTCCAGGGAATGGAGTCCCAGCCTACTCAACCTCTCCCTATAGCTCAGACGATCTTGTCCTGGCAACATCCTCATAAATCGTTTCTACAGCTTGACAACATCTTTCCTATAACATGGTGCCGAGAATGGCACACAATATTCTAAATGCGGTCTCATCAACATCTTATACAACTGCAACATTACCTCCCAACTTCTATACTCAATTCTCTGACTGATGAAGGCCAATGTACAAAAAGCCTTTTTGACCACCTTATCTACCAGCGACTTGACCTCAAGGAACCTTGCACCTGCACTCCTAGATCCCTTTGCTCTATAACACTCCCAGGAGATCTACCATTCACTGTGCAGGTCCTGCCCATGTTAGACTTCCTAAAATACAACACCTCACATTTCTCGCCATCGATCAAGATCCTGCTACAATTCTTCACAACCATCTTCACTACCTGCAAAATCACCTACTTTTGTATGATTAGCAAACTTGCTAATCTTGCCATGTATGTTTTCATCCAAATCATTGATGTAGATGACAAATACCGAACCTTGAGGCACACCACTAGTCACAGGCCTCCAGCAAACTTCCACCATCACCCTCGGCTTCCTTCCATGAAGCCAATGTTTTATCCATCACACCAACGATTTGGATGAGAATGTACAAGGGATGATTAGTAAGTTTGCAGATGACACTAAAATAAGTTTAATTGTAGACGGTGAGGATGATTATCAAGAATGACAGTGCATTTGTGATCAGCTGGGCAAGTTGGTCAAAGAATGACAGAATTTCATTCTTGCAATTTTGGAAGTCAAACTAGTGCCTAGTTCCTGACATGCTTTTGACATACTGGCCTTCAGCAGTCAGGGAATTCAGTAAAGAAGTTCTGACGTTACCATTGTACACAAAGTTGGTGAGGTCACTCTAGGAGTACTGTATTTAATTTTGGTCACCTTGGAAAGATGTCATTAAGAGTGCTGAGAAGATTTACAAGGATATCGCAAGGATATTGAAGGACTGAGCTTTTGGGAGAGGTTGCACTGGCAAGAACATTATTCCGTGAGCACATGAGACTGAGGGATGATCTGAAAGAGGTGTATAAGATCATGAGGGGCATATATAGAGTGAATGCATATCATCTTTTTCCCAAGATATGGGAATCTAGCACTGGAGGACATAGAATTAAAGTGAGAGGGTAATGATTTCATAGGAAACTGAGCCGCATCTTTTTTAACACAAAGGGTACTGGGCATATGAAATGTCCTGCCAGAAAAATAGTTGAAGTGGGTTTAATAACAACATTTAAAAGTCATTTAGTCAGGTACATGATAGGAAAGGTTTATTGGGTTATGTGTTTCTGTATCGACTTCCAGCCTCACATCTATCTCACCATTGTTTTAGATCCCATCGCCCTGCCAATCTATTTTAAACACTCCTGAGTGATGTTGGACCCCTTCAGTTCAGGTACAATTCGTTCTTCTTGTACAGGTCACCTTCACCCCAAAGGAGATCCCAAAGGTCTAAAAATCGCAATCCTGGCCCCTGCAGGTAAGACTGGGAAAATCAGATTGGTACTGGACTCCAAGAAAGGGAGTTTGTGGAGTGCTTCCGGGATGGATTCTTAGAGCAGCTTGTACTGGAGCCTACCAGGGAGAAGGCAATTCTGGATTTGACAAGGGAACTCAAAGGAGCCATGAGGAGGTAGTGACCATAATATGATAAGTTTTAATCTACAATTTGAGAGGGAGAAGGGAAAATCGGAAGTGTCAGTATTACAGTTGAGCAAACGGGACTATGGAGGCATGAGGAAGGAGCTGGCCAAAGTTGACTGGAAAGAGACCCTAGCAGGGATGACAGTGGAACAACAATGGCAGGTATTTCTGGGAATAATACCGAAGGTGCAGGATCAGTTCATTCCAAAGAGGAAGATTATAAGGGGAGTAAGAGGCAACTGTGTGGCTGACAAGGGAAGTCAAGGACAATATAAAAATAAAAGAGAAGAAGAAAACATAGCAGAGATGAGTGGGAAGACAGAGGATTGGGATACGTTTAAAGAGCAACAGAAGATAACTAAAAAGGCAATACAGGGAGAAAAGATGAGGTACGAAAGTAAATTTGCCAAGTATAAAAAGGAGGATAGTGAAAACTTCTATAGGTATTTGAAGAGGAAAAAATTAGTTAAGACAAATGTCCCTTGAAGACAGAAACAGTTGAATTTATTATGGGGAACAAGGAAATGGCAGACGAGTTGAACAGGTACTTTGGATCTGTCTTCACTAAGGATGACACAAACAATCTCCCAGATGTACTAGTCGCCAGAGGACCAAGGGTGATGGTGGAACTGAAGGAAATTCACATTCGACAGGAAATGGTTTTGGGTAGACTGATGGGACTGAAAATTGATAAATCCCCAGGGCCTGATGGTCTGCATCCCAGGGTACTTAAAGAAGTGGCTCTAGAAATTGTGGACGCATTGGTGATCATTTTCCAATGTTCTATAGATTCAGGATCAGTTGCTGTGGATTGGAGGGTAGCTAATGTTATCCCACTTTTTAAGAAAGGAGGGAGACAGAAAACAGGGAATTATAGACCAGTTAGCCTGACATCGGTGGTGGGGAAGATGTTGGAGTCAATTATAAAAGATGAAATAGCGGCACATTTGGATAGCAGTAACAGGATCGGTCCGAGTCAGCATGGATTTACAAAGGGAAAATCATGCTTGACTAATCTTCTGGAAATTTTTGAGGTTGTAACTAGGAAAATGGACAAGGGAGAGCCAGTGAATGTAGTTTACCTGGACTTTCAGAAAGCCTTTGATAAGATCCCACATTGGAGATTTGTGGGCAAAATTAGAGCACATGGTATTGGGGGTAGGAGGGTACTGACATGGATAGAAAATTGGTTTGCAGATAGGAATCAAAGAGTAGGGATTAACCGGTCCCTTTCAGAAAGGCAGGCAAAATTAGTGGGGTTCCGCAAGGCTCAGTGCTGGCACCGCAACTATTTACAATTTACATTAATGAGTTAGATGAAGGGATTAAAAGTAACATTAGCAAATTTGCAGATGACACAAAGCTGGGTGGCAGTGTGAGCTGTGAGGAGGATGCTATGAGGATGCAGGGTGACTTGGACAGGTTGGGCGAGGGGGCAGATGCATGGCACATGCAGTTTAATGTGGATAAATGTGGTTATCTACTTTGGTGGCAAAAACAGGATTGCAGATTATTATCTAAATGGTGTCAAGTTATTAAAAGAGGAAGTACAACAAGATCTGGGTGTCCTTGTTCATCAGTCACTGAAAGTAAGCATGCAGGCAGTGAAGAAAGCTAATGAATGGCATCTTGGCCTTCATAAGGAGAGGAGTTGAGAATATGAGCAAAGAGGCCCTGCTGCTGTTGTACAGGGCCCTAGTGAGACCATACCTGGAGTATTGTGTGCAGTTTCGGTCTCCAAATTTGAGGAAAGACATTCTTGCTATTGAGGGAGTGCAGCACGGGTTCACGAGGTTAATTACCGGGATGGCGGGACTGTTATATGTTGAAAGAATGGAGCGACTGAGCTTGTATACACTGGAATTTAGGATGAGAGGGTCTCTTATTGAAACATATAAGATTATTAAGGGATTTGACACACTAGAGGCAGGAAACATGTTCCCGATGTTGAGGGAGTCCAGAACTAGGGGCCACAGTTTAAGAATAAGGGGTAGGCCATTTAGAACAGAGATGAGGAAAAACTTTTTCACCCGGAGAGTTGTTAATCTCTAGAATTCTCTGCCTCAGAAGGCAGTGGAGGCCAATTCTCTGGATGCATTCAATAGAGAGTTATATAGCGCTCTTAAAGATAGCGTAGTCTAGGGATATGAGGAGAAGGCAGGAACGGGGTACTGATTGTGGATGATCAGCCATGATCACAGTGAATGGTGGTGCGGGCTCGAAGGGCCGAATAGCTTACTCCTGCACCTATTGTCTATTGCATCATCTCCTCAGCCAAAACATCTTCTCTCATATCCTCCTACTCTTACTCTCTAGCACTTAGCACAGGGAGTAATCCAGGGATTACATTTTAAACTTTTGTCTAACTCCCTAAATTTACTCTACAGGAACTCATTCATTTTCCTACCAATGTGCGCAACATCAAGCTGCTCACCCTCCCACTTGACCCCAGGGAGACAACACACTATCCTGGAATCTAACAAAAATCATTAAATAATCATTAAATAATTAACAAAACTGTTACTTACTGAAATCAATTGTTCCATTATGACACCTGCTGCAAAATACAAAATATGTGAAACAATCAAATTTATAATCACTTTAATTATTATTGCTAATTTTGTTAACATCAGCAATAAATGATTGAAATATGCTTATGAGCACAAATATGCTGATGTTATGTTGATATTGGTATTGTATACAGTATTTGATGCTTTGATGGCACTTTCACAAGATTACAGAATAAATTTGCTCTACTTTAGCTCAATCATCCTAAAAACAAACCCTGGGCAAAGTGCAGAAATTATTGGGAAAGTTTTCTAAAGAAACAAAATTTATTTTGAATTGGTTTCATGAAGACTTTTGCAAACAGCATCAAAAGTGTTTCAAAGATATTTGGATCAAGGCCCTGATGACTTCTAGATCAGAGTGACTCTAGTTAAATGATTCTGTTCAATATCAGGGGGAAATTATAACGAGAGAAGGCAGCTGATGGTTAATCGTGTACCTGAAGCATTTCTAATTGTTATGAATGTATTCAAGGGAAAAATTGAGATATTTCTCAAGCAAGTTGTTGAGGAATATATTAAGATTTCAGGAAAGCCTGAATGATTTCTATAAGATAGAAACATGTTTTGGTTAATATAGCTTCTCTGGCCAGTGAAAGCCAAGTTGATTATAAATTTGTTTCAGCATGTAAAATTGGAGATACATATTATTTTTAGAATTTGATAACAAAATATATTTTAACTAATATTTTACCTTTGTCCACATTCTGTAATTCTTTCTTCATTTGGTTGCAATAATATACCATTAAAATAACAAGTACAATCAGCTAAGTCAACACACTTCATTGTATTTTCATCCAGATAAGGAACATCATCTGGACATTTTGCATAGCATCCTGAAAATTAAAAAAAAAAATGATATGCTGGCAAACATCTCACTTTTTTCATTTTATTGTACTTTAAAAGACAAATGATGTCCTACAAATGGCCAGATACCCTGATTTGCTTGATTAAGCTGTTTTCTACCTACTACCGATGGCGAATTCATTTACCAACATGTCTAGGAAGCGCAAGGGAGCAGTTGAAGTATTCCCGATTCTCAAATATTTTAAACAGCTATATGCATATTTTCTTAGGCATCAAACTGGCAGTGGAAGTAATTAAAAGTAATTTACATACATAATAATCGTGATGTCTAACTATTTGAACTGTGCTATGACTTTTCAGTGGATTAAGTAGGCAGTTTTAAAGGAGATAGCTACAGGGTCTCTCAAAACTAGAAAGTGGTTTGTTACATGCAACTCAGTATCCCATGATATACACAGGATCCTGGTTATAATTTTGTGATATGAATAGGTGAAGCATACACATGTATGTTTCAAACATTTGTATCGCACGCTGAACAGTCTTGACCCAAAACATCGTCTATCAGCACTTTGTGTCGTTTTGAATCTGCAGTTCTTTGTTTCTGGATCTTAAATTGAATCCTGGTGCACATTCAGAAAATTACACCGGAAACACACTTCTAAAATATATTTTGGGCTCGTACTCTAGCCTGTTACTAACTTACCCAACATGCACTCAGCTGCACATCCTCATCCTAGTTTCCAATGCCTGCAGACTCCAATTATGGGTGCAGGAGGTAGCTACATTGACAACTGGATTGGTGCTACCTCCTGCACCCATGCAGAACTCACTGACTTCATCCATTTCACCACTAACTTCCATCCGGCACTCAAATTCACCTGGACCATTTCCGACATCTCCCTACCGTTTCTTGACCTCACAATCTCCATCGCAGGTAACAGACTACTGACCGACATCTACTACAAACCCACTGACTCCCATGGCTATCTGAACCACACTTCTTCCCACCCTGCTTCCTGTAAGGACTCTATCCCCTAATCCCAATTCCACCGTCTGCGCCGCATCTGCACCCAGGATGAGGTGTTCCAAACCAGGGCATCGGAGATGTCCTCATTCTTTAGGGAACGGGGGTTCCCCTCTTCGATTATAGATGAGGCTCTCACCAGGGTCTCCTCTATATCCCGTACCTCCGCTCTCACTCCCCATCCCCCCACTCGTAATAAGTCCCCCTTGTCCTCACCTTCCACCCTACCAGCCGTCACATGCAACAGATAATCCTCCGACATGTTCGCCACCTTCAACGGAATCCCACCACTGGCCACATCTTCCCATCTCCTCCCATTTCGGCTTTCCGCAGAGACCACTCCCTCCGTAACTCCCTGGTCAATTTGTCCCTTCCCATGCCACCCACCCCCTCCCTTGGTACATTCCCTGGCAACCGCAGGAAATGCTACACTTGTCGCTTGACCTCCCCCCTCGACTCCATCCAAGGACCCAAGCAGTCTTTCCATGTGAGGCAGAGGTTCACCTGCACCTCCTCCAACCTCATCTATTGCATCCGCTGCTCTAGGTGTCAACTGCTCTACATCGGTGGGACCAAGCGCAGGCTTGGCGATCGTTTCGCCCAATACCTCCGCACAGTTCGTATTAACCATCCCGATCTCCCGGGTGCTCAGCACTTCAACGCCCCTTCCCATTCCGTATCCGACCATTCTGTCCTGAGCTTCCTCCATGGCCAGAGTGTCCCACCGCAAATTGGAGGAGCAGCACCTCATATTTTGCTTGGGTATTTTTCACCCCAGCAGTATGAACATTGACTTTTCCACAGGTAGTCCTTGCTTAATCCCTCCTTCCCCTCCCCTTCCCAGCTCTCCCACAGCCCAGTCTCCTCCTCTTCCTTTCTTCTTCCCGCCCCCCCCAACATCAGTCTGAAGGGTCTCGACCCGAAACGTCACCTATTCCTTCGCTCCATAGATGCTGCCTCACCCGCTGAGTTTCTCCAGCATTTTTGTCTACCTTCAATTTTTCCAGCATCTGCAGTACTTTCTGAAACAACCTCTGTTAAAAAAATTGTCCTGCACGTCTCCTTTAATTTTTGTCCTTCTCACTTTTAAGCTATGCCCTCTAGTGTTTGATTTTACTTCGGAGTCACGTTTGTGACTACGTGAAGAAGACCCGTCAGGGCGCATGCGCGTCATTACGGCGGTCGCATTGGCGCACAAACAGCGGGAGGACAGAGCTCCTCCCGATGTAAGTACTTTTAGGGTATTTTTTAAAGAGTTTTAAAGCTCCAGCTAAGTCTGAAACTTGTCAGAAACTTAGTTGGAGTAAAATAAGTTTTAAAGCTCCAGCTAAGTGGGAAGCTTAGCTGGAGGGGAAAGTTTATTTTGTGGTGCTATGTGTTTTTTATTACAGGCAGCACCATGATGAAGACGACCGGGGAAGGGCAGCCACAGGTAAAGCATAGGAGAGCCGCAGGAATGCGGTCCGTCGGCGGCTGCCTCGTACCCCTGCACAGTCGCCGACCGGGAGCGGGGCGACTTCAGACTGAGTGCTAAAAAGCACCAAAGCCAACGCCTGTTGGGCGTAAGGCACGGGGAAGTCTGGGAGGCCCTTGGACTCAACTGAGTCGGGCCACAACGAGCCTGTACGGGGCTGGAGACGTTTTTTAAACGGTTCTCCCAAATGGAGCACCTCATCCAGAGGTTGCTCCAGAAACGCACACTCCGGGGAGGAGTCGTGTGGGCGGTAGGCTGCAGAAAGGCCACGCCGGCAGCACCTGGTAGAGGGCTGCTTAAAGCACCCTCATGCATGAGGTGAGTGCAGAGGGTCAGCTAAGGTCTGACCCCGACTCTGACTGAGACTTGGAAATAGCGAAGAACGGCCGTTCTCTGGCAGCACGATTCGCTGTCCAGTCAGAGTATGGAGTGCCACTGGGAGAAGAGCTGGCCTCCACGATAGGGTCAGCTCAGTTCTGACCCGATTCTGACGGAGACTTTGTTGAATAGCGAAGAACGGCCGTTGTCAGAGGTCCATTCTCTGGCAGCACGATTCGCTGTCCCGTCAAGAGTATGGAATGCCACTGGGAAAGCGAAGATGGCCGTTGACAGAGTTCCCATCTCTGGCAGTATGATTCGCTGTCCAATCAGAGTCTGGAATCACCAAGAGACGGGGTAACTGCGAGTTGCTGAAGGTGCCAGCAGTGAACCGGGTGATATGGAGCCAGATAGGCATGGGCGTGCAGTGCACAGGAGATGAAGCTGCAGAGAATCCTGAAATTACTTGGCTCAGGAATCACGGCGTTCGCGAGAACGGTGGATGGAGGGCATGTGTCGGAGACACAGCAAGAGGTACTAGGGTTGCTTTGTAGCACCCATTTTTTAGATAAATTGTCTCAGGGAAAGTGCCATTCGGCCCACCATTAATTCCAAGATTGCAGTATTTTTCCAGCCTAGCAACATACAACCGGCCAACCTACTCTTTGGAGAGGACCTCGCCAAGAGTGTCAAGGACATGGATGATGAGGCAAAGACGGTGGGCTTGATCAAGCCACCGGCAGTCGGCAATTTCCAAAAAAGAAAGTACCCCTACAAACGAAGTGGGAACATGGTCAAACATCCACCAGGTACCAAGGAGGTAGGTGGGCCTGGTTCTCAGGTGCACATATCAAATGTGACACAACTTAAACTGGGGTACATTACATCTGTTTCTGGGATGAATGGAAGCAAGTTACCTTAGCTCTGTTTATACAGAGTGTTATTCAAAGGTTTCGAATGGATTTCAATCCAGATTGTGATTTGCACATTCAGCATGTTCTTGGTAGAACTATTCAGTTTTCATTAACAGAACAGTTGGATGTTCAGACTGCGCTTGCAAGCTTATGTGATAAAGGTGTAATTATAAGTTTGTTCACCAACCCATCAATTTGTGTCTAATATTTTCCCAGGCCAAAAAAGGATGGGGGATGTAGTATAGACATTGTAAGATGGAATTGTCACTGCCAAGCAACTGGGCAAGAGGATGCTATATGGCGACTCTAGAGCTTAAAGATGCGCATTACTCAATGTCTGTTTATTTGCAGGATATTTGAAATTCACCTGGATGGATCAACTTATCGCAACAAAATTGTTAAAACCTATAATAGGCATGCTGAAAGGTCAGGGTACAGGTGTTCATGGCTTATCTCAATTATATCTTGATTACAGGGGTATCCAAGAGAGCTGAAGTAACAGGTGATAGTTGTTAAATCCAATTTTCAAAAATTGGGCATTATCCATCCAGAGGAATCCAAATGAACACCTGACTATTTGGGTCACAATTGATTCAATTAAGTGACTCTGCCCAGGGAAAAAAGGGTAGAGCTAATTGACAGGTGTATCAAGCTAATTGAGGCATTAAGGATACATTCGGGTCATTATAATAGACCTATGCAGTTATCAGTAAAGGCTATTTCTGATTTGCAATGCGATTTGCCATGTGTCCAGAAGTTATAGCAAGGTAATGCTTGACCAGCCTTCCATGATTTTGCAGATGAATGTCAGTGCACTCGGGTGAGGTGTCACGGATACGAGTTCAGCTCTGGAGGCAGAAGAACTGAGAAAGAGGCATCGTTTCTGCAGACATGGGCAATTAACTATAAAGTGGCTTATTGCTCTAACAAATGTAATCTGCATGTTCAGTTTCAGATTGACAATAATAAGCAAGTGGAATATACATTAATGTGACAGATTGGCTAATCACATTTGGGCTTGGTGCATGGAAAAATATATTTCAGCTATTTATCTACCAGGTAGATTCTATATAGTACCAGACGCCAAGTCACGAAACTTCCATGACAACATAGATTGGATGTTGAACCAGGAGGTGTTCAATAATATAGTACTTGTATATGAATGCCAGATATCGATTGGTTTACATCAAGGTTCAACCAAAAGCAACCTAAATAGGTTTCATGGAAACCAGACCAGGTGGCAGTTGCAATTGATACTTTGACGTTACATTGGGGTGGTATGTTTTATATATTTTCCTACCATTTTGCCTAATAGGTCGGAGTCTGCAAGAAATCAAGCAGGATGCCGCCTTGGGGGTGCTTGTAATACCTAATTGGCCGAATCAAGCATGGTTCCCTTTGATGTTACAGTTAGGGATCCAAGTTAGGGATACAGTTAGGGATCTCACTCTTTTTGGTGGTTCCCAAGCGTAGGAATTGACTGGAGCATCCGCTAACAAGCGAAAGTCATCTGTTATGTGATTGTATTGACTTGTTAATTTGCAGGTTTTAAGAAGGCCATACCTGAAGCAAGGACTGTCTGGGTGAACGGTGGACATGCTCACTGTAGCCTGGAGAAAGAGTACTCAAAAGGGGTATATTACTTATGTAAAAAATGGGAGCAATATTGTGTACAAAATAATATTGACTATAGTACTGCAGGTATTGTGGATATTTTAGAGTTCCTGTTGACACTCTACGATGATGAGGGGCTCAGTTATAGCACCATTAATACAGTTTTAAGTGCTTTGTCATTGTATGGTTTTGATGGGGTCAGGAAAGATCCTATTGAGTTTCGTCATTTCATAGCTGGATTGATGAAAGGAATTTCAACTCAAAACCTCCTAAACCCAGGTATATGGCGATCCGGGATGTAAGTGTGTTCCTCAAGATGCTTCGACAGTAGGTTCCTGTCATGTCTCTGAATTTGCCAAACTAATCATGAAAGTGGTTATGCTCTTGGCATAGGTTCAGCATAGCAAGTGCAGAGTTTGCAAAAGCTTCTGCTAGACAGGATGGAAGTTGCTGAAGAGAATGTTATGTTATATAATTGCGTCCTGTTTAAGCAGAGCAGGCCAGGTGTCACAGGGTTGTTAATATTGTGTTTCAGCATAACCTACTGATCCATGTTTATGTGTAATGGCACATTTATTTTCATTATATTGAAGCAATAAGACCTTAAGAAATGTGGAAACAGCATTGTTTATCAGTTACATGAAGCCACGCAGGAGAGTGTTAGTGCAGACTATCTCAAGGTGGTTTAAAGCAAATGTTGATTAAGGCAGGTATTAACTATGAAGTGTATATATCCTTTTTTCCACTAGTGCAGCAGCAACGTCGTCAGCTAGGGCGATGGATGTTCTCTGCGGCCATATTTTTATAGGTGGTAAAATTAATTCAAAAAATAAAAAAATAAAAATTTAATTTTACCATAGGCCGATCGCCGATCGGAGAGAGGCTGTTTGCAAATTCAGGATTAAGTCCTGTTTAGTTTCCCCTGGGATAGAGGGGTTACTGGTTGTTTTGATTATTCAAATCAATTGTTACTGCATGATATTCACATTTCATGTTTAACGCATTATTGATTGTTTCTCATCGAAAGTCAATCAATGCAGTGAGAAGCCAGGATTTGGATCTGCGGCATAAAATCACAGAGCTTTGAACCCTTCATGTAGTCACAAATGTGACTCCGAAGTAAAATAGTAAGATTAAACGAGAACTTACCAAGTTTGAAGTTTGATCTTTATTTTATGAGGAGTTACGTTGGTGATTACGTGCCCGCCACGCCCAACCCTCTCTCATAAAAAAAAGGTCATATGGTAGTTCTCATGTTGCTCATCTTAATATGTTACTTCAAATATTGTGTTATCTGTGATTTCATACCGCTGCTTTGAAGATTGACGCGCATGCGCCCTGACGGGTCTTCTTCACGTAATCACCAACGTAACTCCTCATAAAATAAAGATCAAACTTCAAACTTGGTAAGTTCTCGTTTAATCTTACTATTCTATCTCCTGATTGCCTACCCTATCAACGCATCTCATAATTTTATATAATATTATTAGACATCCCCACAACCTTCGGCATTCCAGAGAAAACTTCCTGACCAATCTCTCACTGTAGCTAATACTCCCTAATCCAGGAATCATTCTGGTAAACTACACCTTCCTAAGCCTCCACTTTCTTCCTGTAATGGGACAATGAGAACTGCACACAATACTCCAAATGAGGTATAACCAAAGTCCACTGGAGCTGCATCATGACTTCCTGACTATGATACAAAATGACCAACAAAATCAAGAATACCATACGCCTTATTTACCACTCTATCCACTTGTGTTGCCACTTTTATGGAGTTATGGACTTGGACCCAAAGATCCCTCTGTACATCAGATAAACAAGTAACAATATACAGATAGATCTGCATCTGCCAACCTATGTATATGGGATATATGCAAAGATTACATATTCCCAAGCTGCATATATTTATTTGTATTTTAATCTACAGCAGTAAAAAATGCAGAATTGGGCATGTTTACACCAACACTGGTGGTGCAACGTGTCTGATTCAGCCTTTCAGCATCAGTTTTTGAGGCTGTGCTTAAGGCATATTCAGCATATTAATGTCTTCAATTCATAGTAAATATATGCTAACAAAACCTAAAGCCTGGCTTTTCATTGAATGTGCACTGATTAAAATGGTTACCTGATCACTTTCAGGATAATATTTCAAAAACACCAAGTGAGAGCTATCATTACAGGCCCGACCTACAAAAAGTTTTGATGAAATGGTTTCAGAGGATGCCTATAAAATAGAAACTGAAACATCCTCATTGCAGGGAGCTTCCTGCAAGAAATGAGAGTGCATTGGGTCCAGTGTCATGACTTTAAGAGGAAATTATAATTCTAAATGTGGAAGTAGACACAAACCTCTACCCCTATGCTTCTGGGATCATTGACCCTTCAGGCTTCAGCAATTTGTTCATTGCTCTGCAGAGTTCCAAAACAGATTGTATCTATAACAATGTGATGAACATATCTCGAGACAGGATGGAAAAATGGACTGAAAATTACTCTTATCCGGATGCCTATCTATGGGTATGACTGCATCAAGATAGGTAGAGTGTCACCTCGTATTGAGCATCAATCTATCTCTAGTGTCACAAAGGACAGGTTTAGCTTTGTTGTCATGGAATGTTCCATTTAGTTATAGAGTAATTGAACTGTACAGTGGGAAACAGGCCTTCGACCCACATGTCCATGCTGATCAGTCTGAAAAAGAGTCCCGATCTGAAATGTCACCTATCCATTTTTTCCAAGGATGCTGTCTGACCCGCTGAGTTACTTCTGTACTTTGTGCCTTGATTTGACAGAATCCTTCATGACCAGACAAACATCAAGGCATCGTTTGGCCAGTTGTGAAAATATCACTCCCTAGTAGAATCTCCATGTACAGCTGGACTCTCAGACCCATCACACACTGCTCTCAAGGCGGCTGTGGTGCAGACAACCCTGCAATTCCGTAACAGAGCTCCATGGATTGTTTCATAAGTTTCTAAGTGATAGGAGCAGAATTGGGTCATTTACCCTTAAGGTCTTCTCCACCATTCAATCTTGGCTTTCAATTTCAACCCCATTCTGCCTTAAAATTATCCATTGACATTCTCCACAGCCTTCTGTGGCAATGAGTTCCACAGATTCAACAACCTCAGACTAAATAAATTCCTCCTTATCTCTTTCCTAATGGAACATCCTTTTATTCTGAGGCTATGACCTCTGGTCCTAGACCCCCCTCACTAGTGGAAACATCCTCTCCACATCCACTCTATCCAGGTCTTCCACTATTCAGTAAGTTTCAATGAGGACCCCTCATCCTTCTAAAAGAATGCAAGGACACATGTTGAGACAAACATTGACGACACATGGAAGATCATGAACTCGGTGAAAGATGCAATTTAGTCTGCATAAAACATGTGGGTTTTCCAGTGCAAGGAAGTATCTACATCTGAATGCTGCTGCTTACAGGCATATTCAAGGTGCAGGAGTGCCCGTTAAAGTACAAATTGAAACCACTGCAAAGGCCATGTGTGTCACATCACTGGGTATAAAGGGGCTAGATCCTATATAATAAGATTTCACATGCTTCACTTCTGTCATGTTTGGGGATAAAACAATAGTGACACATTGAAATATTGTAAATATTGCTAACAAATGTAAGGATATGATGGATCAGGGAATGACGATAATGCTGTGCCCCAAATGTATAGAGTGCATTTATATCTGAAATAAAACGTGTCCTTTATTCTACTCAGATCATCCCTGGCCCTCCAACCATTCTTTTTCTCGATCTTCCTTTCCTCCCCCTAATCAGAAAATTATAAAAAACAGCATCTCCTACTTCTATCTCCCACTGCACACCCAGCCAGGATATTTATTTGGTTGATCCAATTGAAGTTCTGGAAAATAAATAACTCCAAAGATGATAATGACATTGAATATTAAGGGCAGTTGTTTGAATGATCACTGCTTGGCACTTTTGTGGCACAAATGTTGCTTGTCATTTATGAACCCGTGCCTGAATTTTGCCAGATCCAGCTGCCTGCAGGAATGGATGCTTAACTAACAGAGTTAAGCTTTGCCCCCACCTTGCTTCCTGTCAAGGACTATCAGGATGTTCAGGGAATAGGGGCTTAATTTTACACTGGGTGAGGTCAGTTTGCTACCAAAGTTTTATATGCCTTGCCACTTGGCTGCATGATTGTGAAGACCAGAACAATTAACACATCCATTCCAGATTAACATGGTTACGGGAAGAAGGCTGATAGATCTGAGACCGAATTATCTAGTCAAATCCAATCTGATTGGACTCAAGTGAATGTGTACTTTCCAGTGGAGGCTTGAGTTACTGCTGTTCACCAATTAAAAAATGGTATATGTTAAATTTCCATCAATGGCTAACATAATCACCAAGGTTATTCCAGGTATTATCTTGTTCAAATAGTGCAGATGATTTTAATTATTTTTTGCACTTCAATGCTTACAACAATTAATATTGCAAGTAAAACGTAAAGATTATTAAAATAATTGTCAATTTAAAGCAAGCTTTGTAATTTCATTATTAATACACTTTGTGCTTAGCATATATATTCCCATTAAGCAGGCTATATATTTATAATTAAGCCATTCACAAGAACAGAAATTTGAAACCTTCAAGAATTGGAGAGAACTTCTTGTCAATTGTATGATCGCTGCAAGTTTTTGTAATTTCTGTTCCACAAGGTTTATACTTCCAACTGCATTCATCATCTTGATTATAATAGTCACAGTATATAGCTGCAATATTAAATGAATGAATCAATATTTATTGAATATCACAAAGGGTTCTTGTAAATTATTGTAATCACATGAATTAAAAAAACAATACCGTAAATTTATCCTCCTGGATATAAATGATTAAAATTCTCATAGAGGGAGGAACAGCTTTGAAAACAATAAGCAAGGGGCTTGAATTGAGTGGATCTATTATCTGCTGAGCAGGGGAGCAATGAGTTTACAGCAGTTTCAGTGATTTATCTATAACAATCACAGATATCATCGGCAACAAATCTATAAAATTATAACTCTTGGTCATCCATCTTGTTATAAATAGCAAATTCAATCTTAAGAACAGAAGCACAGGGACAAACTCGGCTCTGTATCTTAACAAACCAGGCCAGGCACTGGGTTACAAGACAAACAAAGGTGATGAAAAGACAAATGCAGTTGTACTGCAGTGTGAGCCTTAATTGGTTCTACTCCATCTGGATAGAAATAATAGGGGACCGAGGATCTAGTGGGAGCGAGGAACTGAAGGGAATCCACATTAGTCAGGAAATGGTGTAAGGTAAACTGTTGGGACTGAAGGCAGATAAGTCCCCAGGGCCTGATGGTCTGCATCCCAGAGTACTCAAGGAGGTGGCCCTAGAAATCGTGGATGAATTGATGATCATGATCGTTTTCCAATGTTCTCTCGACTCTGGGTCAGTTCCTGTGGACTGGAGGGTAGTCAATGTAATTCCACTTTTTAAGTAAGGACGGAGAGGGAAAACGGGGAATTATAGAGCAGTTAGCCATACATCAGTAGTGGGCAGGATGCTTGAGTCAATTGTTAAAGGTGTTATAACAGCGCACTTGGAAAGCAGTGACAGGATCGGTCAAAGTCAGCATGGATTTATGAAGGGGAAATCATGCTTGACTAATCTTCTGGAATTTTTTGAGGATGTAACATGTACAATGGACAAGGGAGAGCCAGTGGATGTGGTGTATCTGGACTTTCAAAAAGCTTTTGACAAGATCCCACACAAGAGATTAGTGCGCATAATTAGAGCACATTATACTGGGGGTAGTGTATTGACATGGATGGAGAACTGGTTGGCAGTCAGGAAGAAAAGAGTAGGAATTAATGGGTCCTTTTCAGAATGGCAGGCAGTGACTAGTGGGGTGCCATAAGGCTCGGTGCTAGGACCCCAGTTATTTACAATATATATTAACGATTTAGACGAGGGAATTAAATGTAACATCTCCAAGTTTGCGGATGACACAAAGCTGGGTGGCAGTGTGAGCTGCGAGGAGGATGCTATGAGGCGTGACTTGGATAAGTTGGGCGAGTGGGCAGATGCATGGCAGATGCAGTATAATGTTGATAAATGTGAGGTTATCCACTTTGGTGGCAAGAACAGGAAAGATTATTATCTGAATGGTGTCAGATTAGGAAAAGGAGAGGTGGGTGTGCTTGTACATCAGTCACTCAAGTAAGCATGCAGGTACAGAGGCAGTGAAGAAAGCAAATGGCATGTTGGCCTTCCTTGCGAGAGGATTTGAGTTTAGGAGCAAGGACTCAATGATTCCACTGACAAAGATAAGCGTTTCATATGCCTTTTTTACTACAATCTATTTATGTTGCCACTTTCAGGGAGCTTTGGTTCTGTACATCAATGCTGTTAAGAGTCTTGCTGTTATCTGTATACTTTACCCTAGCAAATGACCTCCCAAAGTGCCACACCTCACAGTTGCTCGGATTAAATTCCCCCTGCCATTTCTGCATCCATTTCCATAACTGATCTATATCCCATTGTATCCTTTAACAGCCTTCCTCGCTGTCTGCACTTCCACCGATTTGGTGTCATCTACAAACTTGCTAACCATGAAAAGTAACATCCCAGTCACAAACAACAAAGGCCTGAGAACAGATCCCTGCAGAACACGACTGGTTACAGACATCCAGCCAACCTCAAGATTGTCCCCAATCAGTACAACCCAGACACAAAGCTGGGTGGCAGTGTGAACAGTGAGGAGGATGCTATGAGAATGCAGGGTGACTCGGACAGGTTGGGTGAGTGGGCAGATGCATGGCAGATGCAGTTTAATGTGGATAAATGTGAGGTTATCCACTTTGGTAGCAAAAACTGGAAGGCAGATTATTATCTAAATGGTGTGAAGTTGGGAAAAGGGGAAGTACAATGGGATCTGGGGGGTCCTTGTTCATCAGTCAATGAAAGTAAGCATGCAGGTACAGCAGGCAGTGAAGAAAGCGAATGGCATGTTGGCCTTCATAACAAGAGGAGTGTGTATAGGAGCAAAGAATTCCTTCTGCAGTTGTACAGGGCCCTAGTGAGACCACACCTGGTGTATTGTGTGCAGTTTTGGTCCCCTAATTTGAGGAAAGACGTTCTTGCTATTGAGGGAGTGCAGTGTAGGTTTACAAGGTTAATTCCCGGGATGGCGGGACTGTCATATGCTGAGAAAATGGAGCGGCTGGGCTTGTATACTCTGGAATTTAGAAGGATGAGAGAGGATATTATTGAAACATATAAGATTATAAAGGGTTTGGAAACATGTTCCCGATGTTGGGGGAGTCCAGAACCAGGGACCACAATTTAAGAATAAGGGGTAGGCCATTTAGAACGGAGATGAGGAAACACTTTTTCACACAGAGTTGTGAGTCTGTGGAATTCTCTGCCTCAGAGGGCGGTGGAGGCCGGTTCTCTGGATACGTTCAAGAGAAAGCTAGATAGGGTTCTTAAAGATAGCGGAGCCAGGGGATATGGGGAGAAGGCAGGAACGGGGTACTGATTGGGGATGATCAGCCATGATCACATTGAATGGTGGTGCTGGCTCGAAGGGCCGAATGGCCTACTCCTACACTATTGTCTATTGTCTGTTATCAAAGGGAGACTTGATAGAAGTTTATAAAATTATGGGAGGCATAGATTAAGGAGACAGTCAGAACCATTTCCCAGGGTGGAAATATGAAAGTCTTGAAGGCAGTGTTTTAAGGTGAGAGGGGGAAAGTTTAAAGGAATGTGCAGGACAGGTTTTTTTTTACACTGAGTGGTGGGTGATTGGAATGCCTTGCCGGGGTGGTGGTGGAAGCAAATACAACACTGGCATTTTGGAGGCTTTTCAAAAAAGCTCTTGGATATGCAGGAAATGTAGGTATATAGAGCAGCATAAGATAGTAAGACATTGTAACAGAATTACAGAATTCAGCTCATCTAATCTATTTTGCCATTCAATCATGGCTGATCTATTTTTCCCTCTCAACCCCATTCTCATGCCTTCTCCCTGCACTTCCTGATCAATCTCCACCTTAAAAATACCCAATGTCTTAGCTTTTACAGTAGTCTGTGGCAATTAATTCCACAATGTCATAAATCTCTGGCTAAAGAAATTCCTCCTCATCTCCATTGTCAATTATTCTGCGTATGACACTAGAAGTATTGAATGTAACACAGAGAATGTATAAAGATTATTTTGTTTTGTATTTTTTTATTGTGAATTTCTTTTCACGTTTTTCAAGATTTTTCAAGTTTCAATGGAACTGTCACAGCTGCAGAAACAAAAAATTATGACTCTTGATGGAAGAGATAATATACCTACATAAATATTTCCAGCAAGCTGGACATAAAGTTGATTTTCATGTCTGCCTGATTTATCAATTGGAAGTACATTTATTTTCTCCTTAAATTGAATCTTGCTTTGCATTCTTAGAAATGTTCTACTTACGACACACATCTGGAGTTCTCCAGTCAACACAGATGCCAGCTTTGTTACAGGTCTCCGCATACATTGCTACTGCAGAGCAGAAACCCAAACATCTCCCTCCCTGACAGTCAGCGCAAGATTCTTTAACACACACTTTGTAAAATGGAGTTGGATCAACCTGTAGATCACAGCATTAGAAAACACATTAATGTTTTGCAAGAAGCTTTATTACTTATTTTAAACTTTTTTGTGTTCATCATATAAAGTCACCATTATAGACCCTTACCATTTTATGGCAGACATTAAAAATGTCCCCTGTAATGATAGTACATTTTCTTGTAGCCCATGCATAACAATATGGATTTTTGTCACAAGAATCAGCATCCTCTACAAATATATTGCATGGCTTTGGTGATTTCCAGCTTTTTGCAAATTCCACAGGATCAGTCACCAAAGTTTTTGATTTTATCATTTGATCATCTTCAATACGAGAATTGTAATTTCCACAGAGTCCAAATACTTTGTTCTGTAATAAAGGTTCATAATAATAAAATACAATTACCAATTGGAATAGGCAATATTTTGATTTAACGAACTTTATGTTGTCGCTGAAGCACAGATACTTCCTACTGCAGACAGCTTTTAAACAATTACATTTATCATAGGGTCATAGGCTCCCACTAATGGAAACATCCTCTCCACATCCACTCTATCCAAGTAGGTATGTTACAATACTTACCCTCAGCGGCGCTGTAATTCTGCCACTGGTCGTGTGCGCGATTTTGGCGCCTTTAAGGGGGGGGCGGGGTTAAAACGCGGGTTTCTCCTACCTTGTCCTGTATTATATTTCGTTGGAATACAACCTTTTGCTGAAAAATCGTTCCTACGGGCGTTTTGTGTATTTTTTATTTTTATTAAATCGACAATGTCAGCGCTGGAGTCATTTTAAAATCAGCTTCTGAAGCCGTCAACGGGGACGGATTTCACACACGGGACAGGTAAACGAAAGTAGTTTATTTTAATGTATAAAAGTGCTTCTTAAGAAGCCTTTAATTCATATTTTTTCATGCGAAATGGTGATTTTTTCCCCCGAACTAACGGCAGAATTTTTCATGCCGATACGGGGTTAAATTCACCACAAATCAACGTTCCAAATGATCGCGTTCCAGAAATCCTCACTCGCAAAATGATTTAAATGCCCATTAATTTACAGGTATTAAACATTCAATTCCTTCCATTTGGCCTATGACAATGAGATTGAAAAATTATGTTATATTGTGAATTCTTGTGTGAATGTTATTTGGACACAGGCTATTTAAAAATGTTAATCTATTCTTAAGAAATTGATAGATGTTTAGATCCAGTAATTGAATTTTGTAATTAGCTACAATTAGGTAACTAACTAATTATATGCTTTAATTTCATGTCATCTAAGTAAGATTGTTTCATATTTGTTTCAGAATGCTTCAATCTATAATAACTGAAAATATCTTTCAGTTCTCTTAATTTTTAAGAAAATTATGGGCTTTTGACTGTCCTCGATCACAGCTTTTGTGGTAAGTCAATGGAAAAGCAATAGGGAACAAGATGCTAATTTCCGAGTATGAAAATGGCCATAACTTTTTAAATACTGAAGATATGAAAGTGAATTAGGTGTCAAATTAAACTTATTTTTATGCTTTATCTGATGGGATAAATTGCAGCCTTTATTTTTTAAATCTCAAAATTTTGTAACATTGCTAATCCAAGCCTTTCACTATTCAGTAAGTTTCAATGAGGTCCCCCCTCATCTTCTAAACACCAGCGAGTACAGTCCCAGTGCCATCAAACACTCCACATATGTTAACCCATATGTTAACAATGGTTCAAAAATATGAATCCCTGCCCCCTGCAACAACACCTCAGCCATGCATCCATCTGTTGTTTCTTTCTATTTCTACCCTCACTGGCACGTAGCTCTGGAAGTAAACCTAGCAGTTATCTTCAACATCTCTGCACTGGCAAAGCATTCAGGGAAAAACATTGGTACCCTGTTACTTTTTAAAATAAATTATATGAAATAATCTGTAAGTATCCCAATTGAAATTCGAGGACTTCTCACAGTTTATGAAAGTAATTCTTATTTATTGCTACAGGCAAGCACAAAGAAAATTGAAATTTGCTTACCTGCCATTTTGTAGCCAGTGTTACAGAAATTCGAGTGTACTTGTCCCAAATCACAGTTATACCTGAGTGGAATTCAAGAATAAAATAGAGTCCCACCATGTGCAGTGAATAAATACGATCTGTGCAAACATCTTGATTGGAGTATGAGACTTGCACTTTGCCATCAAGTAGTTTCAATTCTATTCCCTGCAAGAATGATTTTGATGGAAGAAAATAAATTATGGTTCGTATTCTTCATATCAAATATATATTTTCAAATATAGCTCAACAAAGCGTTGGAGTAACTCGGCAGGTCAGGCAGCATCCCTGAGGAACATTGATAGGTTACGTGGTTACATTTTGGGTCAGGACCTTTCTTCAGACTTATATATTTTAAATATAGCTGACTGTTGTTTGCAGATTAGGAAACAAGTGCGGGCTTATTGATTATATGTCCATGCTGCAAATTAGCTTACTGGACCTCCTCAGACTGGGATCCAGAAAAGAGCCAGGACTCTTGAGTTCTCCAGACCAGCTGTCACAAGCTGGTCCCTGATATGAAGGCTCATTTTGCTTTTAACTTTATATTGTTCAAGTGTTCTTTCACCATCATTATTCTACAGCCTTGATACCTGTTTATATCATTACAAATACTTGCCTCAATTAAAATTTTGATCACTCTTGAACATGTAAATCCACTCTGTCCACAAGCAACACTTTCTATTAGTATTTGAAATGCATCAGGTTCTTCTGGATAGCTCTAGATATCAAATGAGATTGAAATATAATCAACTCCACTCGTTCAATAAGAATAACAGTATATCTTGAATGTGTTCAAACAACAACTAATGAGAGAGAAACAAAGTTATCATTTGTTGATGGTCTATCAAAAGTTGCTAAACTTGCACATGTAAGAGGTTCTAAACAAGTCCAAAGGCAGGGCATGGGAAAGACCGAACACAAAAGAAAGGGAACACATATGAAAGAATAGACACATATGAGATTAAATAGCAAAGATGATGATGGTACAAAGAAATAAGAAAAAGTGTAAAAGTCCGATGTGGAGGAGGTGAAGACATCAATGTTAGGGTTTGATGTGTAGACAGCAATCTAAGAGTTAGAGGTGTGGACATCAATGTCCAAAGAAATGCTTATGATAGGTAATATTTGAACTCAGTATTGAATCTGGAAGGTTGCAAAGTGCTTATGTGAAAGAGAGATACTATTTTTAGATCTTCTATTGAGAATGTAAGTGGCTGGGAACTTAGTCAACAAAGAGCAAGTGTAATTATCTGTACAATTCTTCCAAATATGAACTGCACCATCAGATGTGATTGTGGAAATCAAATGCAGACCAGCTTACAATCTTTTAAGTTGATTTAAAACCTATTACTGCAAAATTGTTTCCTGAAATATATATGCTAAATTGCATTAATTTGCAGAAAATTTACCAAATGAATTTGACTTTGCAATGCGAGCACAATTTCAGTGTTAAGACTCACCTGAACAAAAATGAATTCACAATTGCTATCAAAGAAGTAGCTAAGTCCATCAAAAGTTAAATAATGGCCTTCCCCAAGAGTTAGGCAAGTCTTTGTACATTCATTTTGACTGCAATTCCATGATCCACCTTTGCACATGCTAAAATAAAAATAATGCAGTCAGAGCAGTTTATGATGCGCTGCAGATATTGATTAATTTATTATTTGCCAATTTAAACTCACCATACGTTGCAATCCACTTGGATTGTCACACCAGTGTCATGATAGATATCACTGTATAAACAGGGGCATTTTTCAGGAGCAATGCAAGTTCCATTTATATCTTCCACTTGACCATTAGGGCACACACAGCCAGGAACACAGACATCAGACTTAAAGAATGAATGGGTGATATTTATTATTTAAGCACTATTAATTACAATATTGGAAAAAAAAAAGATTATTGATGTATTTTATGTATATCTAGCCCACAATTTCACAGTGACTATGCCACATTCTATTTTTATTACATAGTCTTATAAAAGGTTCTGGAACTTATTGCCCCAGCTATCCTCTAATCATGCACCATTACAATATTTGCATTATTGTGGGAAAGTCCTGCCAGAAAGAAACAGGATCTTAGTTTTATTAATAATTTAATCCAACACCCTCACTGCTTTGGACTGGATTTGTAATATTTTATCAAAATATCCCTGAACAATATTAAGTCTATAAAAGTGGTAGTATCACCAAAACAGAAAAGTTTCCATCTGATCTAAGCCACAAATGTTGACACAGTGAACTAATCAGTTAATTAAGTTAAAAGACTGAGTGGTCCATCCAAAGATTGTATTTTAAATCACAGATTATTTTGAGTGATGGTTGAATCTCAAGGTCGAAAGTACGCCATTGAAATGGAGTCAAAGTAATTGGATGTCTAGGCCATTCAAAACTATTCAAACTATAAGGAAACCTTAAATTGCCCCCTATAAAATTACATCTCAATGGCCAAATCCAGGATTTAACGTCTGAAACTATGAGTTTAAAACATTATTTAAAACATTGATGTTGTAAACTATAAGATATTAAAAGGTAATACAAGTACATCACAGATTATCCAGCAACCGGCACCTCCTTTAATCCCGACAAAATTACGAGTACATACATGAAATTCCCCCCAGAAGTCCCTCCGAAAATGTGGTGCCTTGGCCGGATGAAACGACCGATCTCGACTGCTTTGCGATCGATTTAGTGCAATTCGCCATGGGCATCGCTAACATGGGTGTTCGGAAGACTTTGGAAAAATATGGCACCCAGGCCAGGTGATGCCGATAACCTCACCCCAGGTTCAAGTTTCCACGGCTCGTGTTTCTGCCCTCCGGGCACTGCGAACCCGCCGATCGTTGCCGATCCGGCACTTATTTGACCTGCCTGGGCCTCTACCCCAGATGGACTGCACCTCCGAGACCAACATTGGCACTTGAAAAAAAATCGGTCCTTAAATCTCTGGATACCCTGCGAATCCCCCCATACAGGAAATTCACGTTTCTGATTAACAGGTCAAATTTGCTCTCTGCGGCCGGGCCTTTGGAACTCCAGCCTGGCTAAACCGTTCCCATAGCCAACTTTTGAGGCCAACTTTGGGAGCCGGTATCTCGCCCCTTGGCAGCCTAGGCATTCCAGTACTGTTTGAATTGCTCCGCCAACCCTTTAAGTGAGTCTGAAAAATGTATTATCCAAAATCTCTGCCAACCTCACATACGAGAAATGCAAATTTTGGGTCGGGGGGTGGGGGGGGGGGGGTAGGGGTCAGCCCGGAGTCCTTTCGGGAAAGCAGTGCCTCAGACCCACGGCTACCGATTTGACCTTCATTGGGACTTCCGAGGGTAACTTGTTAATCAACGCCTCGGAAGAAATGCAAGTTTCGTTGTAGATTTAATTTACATTTAATATTTGTTTTATTTAAGTTTCTAGCAGTCCATGGTGCTTTCGAGACACAGGAAGCATATAATTATTGGGCCAGAGAGGTATTGTTGTATTATTATCATGTTTCCTCCTTTGGTCTAGCAAAACGGATAAAGGCTCTGGAACCAAGGGTGCCGGAAAATCGGTGCTGTACCTATATTTGAATTTTACTTACACAGGGTATGTTTAAAGATAGGCATGTCTTGGCACAATGATTTTCTTGAGAATCACTGCAATTCATAAACACTTTCCCAGTACAATCTGAAAAAAAGGAATTTAATTAACTTTGAGCTGAACCATTGTACCAATAATTCTGAAAGAAATTAAAGAACATTACCTTCTGTGGGTTTTTCGGGTGGAAGGTTGCAGCTAAGTACTCCACTTGTACAAAAACTGGGTAATGAAAAAAAACATTTAAAATGTATATTTATTACATCTGTGTAATTATTTATATCTAATTTGTTTGAGTGCAGAAATGTGCATACCATATGGTATCCTGAATAGTTGTACTGTGGCCATGTTTTATAGCTGCATCACCAACATAACATGGACAGTGTGACTTATTAACACAGATTCCAGAATCGTCCATATACATTGCTTCAGGGCATCCACAACCTTCAACTGGTACATCTTCAATATTACAGGTAGCATCATACTTGAATAATGATTTACAGCTCTGGTTGCAGGCTTTGCTATTATACAGAAACACCTGGCCTTTGGGACAATTTATTCCTAGAAACAAATCACAAATGCATCAAAAAATAGGAGTTATATACTACAAATAATTGTTTGAAGATAATCTTGATAAATAACTCTCACGTTGTACTTTCTCTCCTTTATCAATGCCGCCATTACTGAAATCTTAAATCATCCTGATCCTCATAGTTATTATGTTTTTAGACAACATTATAATTTCTCAGTTCAATTTAGTTTGTCACGTGTACCGAGGCAGGGTGAAAAACTTTTGTTGCATGCTAACCCGTCAGCGGAAAGACAATACATGATTACAATTGAGTCATTTACAGTGTATAGTTGCATTCTAAGGGAATAGTGTTTAGTGCAGGTAAAGTCATTAAAGTCCAATCAAAGATAGTCTGAGGGACACCAATGAGGTAGATCATAGTTCAGAACTACTCTCTAGTTGTGGTAGGACGATTCAGTTGCTGCTAACAGCTGAGAAGAAATTGTCCCTGGATCTGGAGGTATGCATTTTCACACTTCTATAACTTTTGCCCGATGGGAGAGAAGAGGGAGTGGCCTGGGTGCAACTCATCCTTGATTAAGCGGCTGACCTTGACGAGGCAGCATGAGGTATAAAAAGGCAGGTTTGTGTGATGGTCTGGGCTGCGTCCATAATTTGCTGCAATTTCTTGTGTTCTTGGACGGAGCTGATCCCCAACCTAGCTGTGATGCATCCCGATAAAATGCTTTCTATGGTGTATCTGTAGAAGTTAGTGAGAGTTGTTAGTAGGGTTGTCAACTGTCCTGTATTAGACAGGACATCCCGTATATTTGGCTAAATTGGTTTGTCCCATATGGGACCGCCCTTGTCCCGTATTTGACTGTACCACTCTGTAGTCACCAGAGGGCACGCTTACAGACAGATCCAGCGTGCGTGCATGTTGCATGTGCTGTTGATGCCACGCAGGAGTGATTCACCTGTCATCCAATCACAGGCCCCCTTATGCGCATCAGTTGGATGCTATATTTTGCCTGTCTCTTAAACCCCCTCCCCCCCCAGTCCCCCTCCTGTCCAGTTCCCCCTCCCCTCCCCTCCATGTCCCGTCCCCTCAATGTCCCCTCCCCCTCAATGTCCCCACCCCTCCCGACCCCCTCTCCCCGTCTCAGTAACCCCCTCCCCTTCAACCCAGTCCCCCTCTCCGTCAATGTCCTGTACCGTCCTCCCTCCTACTACGTCCCCTGCTCCTCTCCCTCAATATCCTCCTTCCTCCACTCTATTTTCTATTACTCTTCTATTTTTCTATTTTCTATTACTCTTCCTACCCACCGCACCCTCATGGACCCGTCCCATCTCCCTCTCCCTCCCCTCCCCATTACCATCCCCTCCCATCCCTTCTCCCACTACCCCCTCCTCTCCACCGTCCCCTCTACATCCCCTCCCATCTCTGTTCCCTCTCCTTTCCCACTCCGCCCCCTCCCCTCCATCCCTCAATAGCCTCTCTCCTCCCCTCCTCTCCACCGCGCCTCTCACTGTGCTGTCCCATTTCCCTCCCCCCTCCTCTCCTCCCCATCCCCACCCCCTCTCCCTCTTCCTCCCTTCCCCTCCCCACCACTCCCCCTCCCCCTGCCCCTCTCCCACCTCATCTCCCTCCCTCCCCCTCCATGTCCCCTCTCTCCCAACCTTTGCATTCCCTCCCATTCCATCGAATCAGTCCTGGGATACAGAGTCACACAGCGTGGAAAGAGGCCCTTCAGCCCAACGTGCCCACACCGACCAACATGCCTTGTCTACACCAGTCCCTTATTGGCCCTTACATGCCCCGTCTACACCCACATTTTTGTCCCTTATTTGGGAGTGAGAAAGTTGGCAACCCTAGTTGTTGGGGACAAGTCGAACTTCCTAAGCCTTCTGAGGAAGTGTGCGTCTTTTGATCTAATGCTATCTTTAATGTCTTGTTGGCCACACCAGGATCATTTTGTCTGTTTTTTATTTGCCTTAAAGATATATCCATTACTTGTAAATAATAAACTAATTCATTAATTCATTCTTACTTACTGTCACGCATTTTAATGCCATTATTTAATCTATTACTCATGCCTTATGACTATGTCATTTACTTTAATCAGATTTAAGATCTTGAATTTAAATTCCTGTATAAAATTCTATATTCTGATCAGCATTCCATAAAAACTGCCTTTGTTTACCAGATAATTTGTTATTTCTCTTCCATTAAGCAATACTACATCTAAACTAGCCCGTTCCCTCATTATTTCCTCGATATACTAACCTAGAAAGCACTCTTTTACACTTCATTAATTTATCTTCTGTTATTCCTACTTATTTGAATACTCTGGTTAAATGCACCTCTAATTTCTTGATTTATACCATCCATTGAAGTAACTAGGGGCCGATAATTAAACCCGCCAATGGTTGCTGTTCCTTGGTCTTTCCTAACTCCATCCAATTTTATTTTCTGATTTTCTAAGTTAAGATTTGGAAAAGGAATCTTCAAGAATCATAAGAAAATGTGAAATGTTTGTGAAATAGTCAACCCAAGGGGATAGACACAAAACACTGGTATTGTGTGCAGTTTTGGTCTCCCAAATTGAGGAAGGACATTCTTGCTATTGAGGGAGTGTAACGCAGGTTCACCAGGTTCCCGGGATTGTCATATGTTGATAGAATGGAGAGGCTGGGCTTGTATACTCTGGAATTTAGAAGGATGAGAAGGGATCTTATTGAAACATATAAGATTATTAAGGGTTTGGACATGCTTGAGGCAGGGAACATGTTCCTGATGTTGGGGGAGTCCAGAACCAGGGGCCACAGTTTAAGAATAAGGGGTAAGCCATTTAGAACGGAGATGAGGAAAAACCTTTTCACACAGAGAGTTGTGAGTCTGTGGAATTCTCTGTCTCAGAGGGTGGTGGAGGCTGGCTCTCTGGATGTTTTCAAGAGAGAGTTAGACAAAGCTCTGAAAGATAGCTGAGTCAAGGGATATGGAGAGAAGGCAGGAACGGGGTACTGATTGTGGATGATCAGCCTTGATCACATTGAATGGCGGTGCTGGCTCGAAGGGCTGAATGGCCTACTCCTGCATCTATTGTCTATTGTATATGCTATTAAAGGCCTGAATAAAAGGGCTTGTTCAAGAAACTCAACACTGCTGCACAAGATTTTCTTTGTGTGCTGTCCTGAGGGTTTCCTCCGGCTGCTCCAGTTTCCACCTCTATTCCAAAGACGTGCAGGTTTGTAGGTTAATTGACTTCTGTAAATTGTTCCTAGTGTGTAGGATAGAACTAGTGTATGGGTGGTCATCGATCAGTGCGGACTCAGTGGGCCTGCTTCCATGCTATATCTCTAAACTAAATTAAACTTCAAGTGTTATCATTCTTCATGATTGTCCACCCTCCTCTCTCAAAGGGGGTTTCCAATCACAGCCCGATAACCTTGAGTTGAATTTAAATGTCAACTACAAACCTGCATGTCTTTGGAATGTGGGAGGAAACCAGAGTACCCAGAGAAAACCCACACAGTCACAGGGAGAACGTAGACAGCACCTGGAGTCAGGATAAAACCTGGGTCTCTGGTGCTTCAGGCAGCAACTCTACCCCTGTGCTTCTTCCTCAGTGGGGACTCTGACTGTTTATAATTACTATGCAACATTGTTTATGTTGTCTTGTGACAATTAATGTTTATATATGTGAACACTTACTGCAAATATCCGTTCTCCAGTTACGCAGAAGTACACCTCTTGCAGCACATTCATGAGCATATGCTTCGAATGATGCACAGATACATTCGTCAATGTTCAGGCAGTTACATGAGGCAGCTATGCACATCTGAGGAAATGTACAAGTGAAAGCAAATTATTTTTGTTAAGCTTGTGTTACCATTTTCTTTTGCCTGCATATCTATAAACAGTTATTAAACATTCATTTTAGGAACTTGGGCTTCACTGACAAGATCTGCATTTATTATCCACTATGAATTGACTTGGAGAAGCTGGTAATGAGCCACCTTCTTGATCTACAGGTCCTCTGGCCAATGCTACAGTGCTGCAAAATTCATCAGCATATAATATAAGTGAATAAATGAATTGCATATTACTAATGATAACCATGATGGTGCTCCAGTGATGGAGAATGAATGTTTACCACGCTGAAGATATGTCAATCATGTGAACTGATTTGTGTTGAGCTTGAAGTTCTTGGACCTGCATTCATCTAGGCAATGTGGAGACTCACCCAAGAATATCCACTCACCCAAGAATATCCAGGTCTCTCATTTATTCTTGTTGCCACAGTATGAACTTGGTTGATGCAATTGAGCTTATGGTCAATTATGACCCCAGATTACTGCCGGTGATGGACTGAATCTCAAGGCAGGTACTTACACCCTTCCTAGCTGGTGACAGTTATTATCTGCTATGTGTCACAAATGCTGCCTATCAGCCCTTTGTGAATGTTGTCTAAATATTGTCTAATGTTGTCTAAAAAGATTACAGTCTTACCAAGTGTTAAAGCAGGATAATAGCAGGAATAATTTAATAATTAGACTTGACTTATTTTAATGTTTAAAATGCATGTAAACCATGACCAATGGAATTTCAATTTTATTAAGTTAAGATCTACATCGGTGAGACCAAGCGGAGGCTTGGCGATCGTTTCGCCAAACATACTCCGGTCGGTCCGCAATAACCAACCTGACCTCCCGGTGGCTCAGCACTTCAACTCCCCCTCCCATTCCGTATCTGACCTCTCTGTCCTGGGTCTCCTCCATGGCCACAGCGAGCAACACCGGAAATTGGAGGAAATGCACCTCATTATCCGCTTGGGCAGTCTACATCCTGGGGGCATGAACATTGAATTCTCCCAATTTTGCTAGCCCTTGCTGTCTCCTCCCCTTCATCAGCCCTCTGATTGTCTCCTCCCATCCCCCAGCCCTCGGGCTCCTCCTCCACCTTTTTTTCCTTTCTTCTCCCCACCCCCTATCAGTCTGAAGAAGGGTTTCGCCCTGAAATGTTGCCTATTTCCTTCGCTCCATAGATGCTGCTGCACCCGCTGAGTTTCTCCAGCATTTTTGTTTACCTTATTAAGTACTACACCTGATTGATGATTTTCATAATGATAATTTTAATACCAATGTCATGCATTGATGAGGTCGTCAAAAGAATATGAAGCAACAGAAGCGCAAATTTAATTCCAGAAGCAGAATCAAAAGCTAATTCTGAGCAAATGGAAATATTAGCTTGTGTAACAAGAAGCTTGGTTGAGAAAAGTTTATAGATAGTCTTAAAGGTAAAGCAACAGCAGCATTTGGAAGCATGTTCTGCAGGTTACAGATATAAAAAAGAGATAACAGTGATACTGACTCATTAAAAATATAAATACAATGAAATTAATCCAAATATGTCCATTAACATCTCATAGATCATCTCAGCCAAGTCTCATATGGAAACATATGGAAATATTAACCTCTCGATATTGTTGCAGCAAGACTGAGCTAAACATGGATCCAACAGAGATTAACCAGCCTGAAGTCTGAAGAATGGTCTCGCCTAGAAATGTCACCTATTCCTTTCTCGAGTTGCTGCCTGACGCGCTGAGTTACTCCTACATTTTGTGTCTATCTTCGGCGTAAACCAGCATCCGCAGTTCCTTCCGACACAGAGATTAATCACCTCTGTTCTGCTCTGACCTACAAAGGAGTATTGATCAGCTGCTTCTTGACATTCTCTTCAACTTGCAGTCTTTGATCAAAGCTTTCCAGCAGAGCTAGTCACAGGTGAATTCCACACCAGTCGCAGCTTCCATGATATCACTCAACTTCACTGTTTCTGTTCCCCATCCCAACAGAGTGCCCCACCTACTTTCACCGGAGCGTTACAATGGTCAACCTGCATATATATTGGTCCGCACCTCATTGATTCTCGCTATTTTTGGAGTCGCCTCCAGTACCTGATGGACTGGAGGGGTATGGTCCTGATGAGCACTCATGGGTCCATGTTTGCGACTTCCTGCATCCTAATCTTATTAGAGATTCATACCAGCGCAACCCAGAGACACCAGGTGGAATGTCAACTACCATTCCAAAAAGGGAGGGTCCTGTCACAGTACCTGCTAATCATTTTGCTGACCACTGAGGGCGGCATAAACTGTGTTATCTTTTGTATAATTGTGTGTCATTATCATTTGTTACTGGAGTATTGAATGCAGTTTTGGTCTCCAAATTTGAGGAAGGACATTCTTGCTATTGAGGGAGTGCAGCGCAGGTTCACAAGGTTAATTCCCGGTATGGCTGGACTGTCATATGTTGAAAGAATGGAGCGACTGAAACATAGAAAATAGGTGCAGGAGGAGGCCATTCGGCCTTTGGAGCCAACACCGCCATTCATTGTGATCATGACTGATCGTCCCCAATCAATAACCCGTGCCTGCCTTCTCCCCATATCCCTTGATTCCACTGGCCCCTAGAGCTCTATCTAACTCTCTCTTAAACCCATCCAGTGACTTGGCCTCCACTGCCCTCTGTGGCAGGGAATTCCATAAATTCTGGGCTTGTATACACTGGAATTTAAAAGGATGAGAGGATATCTTATTGAAACATATAAGATTATTAAGGGATTGGACACGCTAAAGGCTGGAAACATGTTCCCGATGTTGGGGGAGTCCTGAACCAGGGGCCACAGTTTAAGTATAAGGGGTAGGCCATTTAGAACGGAGATGGGGAAAAACGTTTTCACCCAGAGAGTTGTGAAACTGTGGAATTCTCTGCATCAGAAGGCAGTGGAGGCCGATTCTCTGGATGCTTTCAAGAGACAGTTAGATAAAGCTCTCAAGGGTTATGGGGAGAAGGCAGGAACGGGGACTGATTGTGGATGATTAGCCATGATCACAGTGAATGGAAGGGCCGAATGGCCTACTCCTCCACCTATTGTCTATTGTCTACCCATTGAGATCCCTATTTAAGTGCTGATGTTTATCTCGGTCTTTACTCAATCTTGGATGTTCCCATGCAAGGCCTTCCACTCTTGCTTATCATGATTCTAGTAAAAACCTTTATTAAGTTTAACTTACTCCTTACTCCTGTGTGTTCTCTGTGCTTGGGTCCCCTCATGTCTCCATGATTACAATGAAGGCTACCTAAATTTGGAGAATTCATTGTTCAGGCAGCTCGCCTGTGTCTAATGATGATTCGTACACCTGCAATTTCTTCTCTAGCTTCCCACAGTGTCTTTGTATATATCTGATCAGGCCTAGAGATTTATCGACCTTCTTTTCCCTTAGGACATCCCGTACCTCCTTGACCGTAATATGGACTGTCTTCAAGACATCTCCATTAACTATCCCAGGTTCCCCAGTCTTCATGTCTTTCTCCACAGTAAAAACAACGGATACTCATTGAGTATTTCGCTCATATCCAGTTCTATCTAAAACTCAACTATCTCTCCTGTAGCACTTGTGCCCAGGAACATTAAGCTGCCAGCCCTGTACCTCTCTTCACCGGGTTTCCGAAACGGCTATAATGTCCCAGTCACAGGTACATATCCACGCCCTGACATCATCCGCCTTGCCTGTCGGGCCTCTCGCGTTAAAATAATTGCAATTTAATCCTACAGTCCTTCCTCGCTCACTAACCTGCTCCTGCCTATACCATCCATTTAACTTTTTAATATCATCTTCCATACCGGGTGGTGCCACTCGATGGCAACCTCGCTAACAGTCTGCCTTGTCCTTTTCTTCTTTTTGTTGTTTTCAGTTTGTTGTTTTTGTGTATCTTTAGTGGGGGGGTGGGGGAAACTTTTTTTAATGATCTCTTTCCTCGACAGAGATGCAACTTTTTCCGTATCGTATCTCCGTCCGCACCACGGCCTACCATTGTGGAGCTGGTGGCCTCTTGCTGGGGATCGACTTCGGGAGCTCCAACCACGGGAGCCTGCGGACTTAACATCGTGGAGCTTGAAATCCCTTTGTCAGGGATCGCCTTCGGGAGCTCCAACCACAGGAGCCTGCGGACTTAACATCGTGGGGCTCGCGATCCCTTGGTTAGGCACTGACTTCGGGAGCTCCAAGCCGCAGGAGCTTCAACCGCCCCGAGGGAGGAAGATAATACGTTATTGCCTTCCATCACAGTGCGCTGTGGTGGATGTTTATGTTCATTTTTATGTAGTTGTGTGTCTTGCTGCTTTTTTGGTATGACTATGGCAAATCAAATTCCTGGTATGCTCTTATATTCTTGGCTAATGAATTATTTGCATCTTGTATCATACAGATTTCCAGCCTCTCACCTGCCTCAGTCAAGCACTGAATCTTGCCTCCTTGCCTCTAGTCTAAGCTCACCCGTGTAGCACTGGCAAACCTGCCTGCCAGTTCCTCTCCAGTTCAGGTGCGACCCATCCCTCTTGTGTAGGTCACTTGTGCTGCAGAACAGAACCTGATTGTTTAAAAAGCTGAATCCCTGCACTCTGCAGCATCTCCACAGCCAAGCATTCATCTGTTTTATCTTTCTGTTCCTACCCTCACCAGTACGTGACCCCAGGTCTAATCCAGAGATCACTAACCTGGTGGTCCTGCGTTTTAACCTTGTTGCCCAATAGTCATTTTGCAGGACCTCATCCCTTTTCCTGCTTGAGTCATTTGTGCCAACATGCACAATGACTCTGGCTGCTCACCCTACCTCTTGAGAATGTCATGAAGCCACTCCGAGACATCCTGGACTCTGGCACCAGGGAGGCACACACCATCCCAGAATCTCGATTGCTGCCACGGAATCTCTTGTCTGTCGCCCTAACCGACGAGTCTCAGACCATATTTGCTCTACCTGACATTACCCTTTCCTGCTGTGCCACAGCCAGGCTTGGTGCTACAGACCTGACTGCTACTGCTGCTCACCCCTTACTAGTAATGCCCCCCAACAGTATCCAAAAAGGTATATCTGTTTTGGTGAAGAATAGGCCGAGATAACCTGCACTCTCTGCTGGTTCCCTTTCCTCCTGGTCACTCACCTACTCTCTTCCTGTACAGTAGTCATGAACAATTTTTACTCCTCTCTATGAAGCTCTCATTCCCTGGATGATCCTGAGGTCATCCAGCTACAGCTCCAGTTCCCTAACGTGGCCTGCAATGAGCTGCACCTGGGCACAATTTCCACATGGGTAGTCTTCAGTGCCACCAGCAGTTTCCCTGACTTCCCACATCCTGCAGGAGGAACATTGCACCATTCTACCTGTCATCACTGCTGCACTAAAACCAAGAATAAAAAGACACAACAAACACATGCATCAGTCTGTACCTTTACCTCCTGTCCCCCACTGCTCAGCCTTTACTCAGCCTCTTGCATCAAAGCCTCTCCCCCAATACGGCCACTCCACTACACCTTTTATTGGCTGCTCAATATGTCAATTTTGATCACTCAACCAATCCAGCTGCTGACTTTTGAAATCTCAGTGGTTCAAATCTCCCACTGCTCCTCCGACACTGAACTTGAAAAATAAAATAAATAATTTACGTTTTAAATTAATGTGTGAACCTGTCTTCGTCCTTCATCACACACAGCTGCAGAAGTCTGACACCTGTTGAGTCTCGACTGGCTGATAGCCAGTCACCCTCTTTGGAAACACAATAAACTGCAGATGCTGGAAGATCCTTGAGCAAAAAAGAAAGTGCTGGAGGGACCCGGTCGGTTGGGCAGCATCTGTGGAAAAAAATCGATAGACGACAATTCTATTTAGGCCCCTTCCTCAGCCCCCAATAGAACTTCTTGCTAGCGGCGCTATGTGATGCAATGTCTGAAAGCAAGACAATGAACGGCAAACCTCTGAATAGCATTGGGGTTTAGAAATGGGAGAGTGCAACATGGTTACCTGGTAAACTGAGTGTAGAACTGCAGTCACAGATTGCTGTAACTGCAATTCTATAACTGCAAATCTTAATCAAGGCAGTTTTTCAATCACTTGTATTAGTTATTTCAATGCTTGTGACAAAATAATGTCAATATAATGAAATTAACTTGGGAAAGATTAAACTGAACCATTACCGCATAGTAGTTTCTGAAATCCGCTGTAGAATGACACTCAGAGAAAACAGACTGGGAATCCTTTAAGCGGGCGCAATGTTCCATCGCATATATTTCTGTCAAGCAAATGTAAGGATAAAATTACAATTTACAAGAATGTATTACCATTTAATTCAGCAACATTAAAATTTTAGTCCAAACACACAAGGGAAAACAGGGCCACATCTGTCTGTTTGTAGGATATGTGAAGCAGTATTTGTTTCAATCCCACATAGCCCCCCTCTCAACTCTTCTCGTACAGGTTGTCCCCGGTTAGCAAATGGGTTTCATTTTTACAGATGTTCATAAGTCGTTTTTGTATATAATTTGGAAACTATAGAAAAATCACGTGACACATGCTCCACAGTACTGTAACTGCTCCCTTCCTCTAGCACCTTCCTATGCAACACCTGCATTTCCATCTCCTCTCTCTTTCCACCTCATCCACTTGCCCAAACAACCACCCAAGGTGAAACAGCAATTCACTTGCAGGTCTTCCGATATGCCCCTTATACTATTCTAACAAAGCCCAAAGTAGGCTAGAGGAACACCATCTCAGCTTCATCTGCACATACACTGTATTACAGTTTTTCAGACTTAATATCACATTTTACTGCTGCTGCCAACTTTTTTTTCTATTATTAACAGAACAGGCATGATATTGGTGCAGTTTTCCCCACTCCATTAGCATCGTTCAACCTGCTGGGTATGTCCTGCAGCATGCATTTTACAACGCCTTATCTGTGTTCATACTGTACCTTTATTTCCTAGCTTTTATTTTTAAAAGACAATATTCTTCCTCTTTCTCCATGGTTTAGATGATCTAATTTACAATTTATACCAAGGCTCACACTGTCATCACCCTATCCGAAATATTCCTTTTTTCTATCTCCTCTGCCCTCTTTGCAGCTTGATACCAATTTGTTTTCTCGCCATTCTAGTTCATAAAGCTTGTGACCTGAAATGTTGATCCTGCTTCTTTTTCCACAGATGCTGTCTGATCTGCTGAGTGTTTCCACATTTTCCGTTTATATTTCCAGCATTCTACAGTATTATTTTATTTGCATTAATTTATAAATTTTCCTCTTTTTGTCATTGTTTCCAATTATTCATAACCTTTTAACTTCACCAAGTTTCTAGTTCAAGATATTATAACTTTATAATGGTACAAACTGTAAACTCCATGTGAATGGTACTTATTGTTCTTGAGTTTACAATTAGCAACAAAGTGACATATTTTCTACTCTGTGCAAAGGGAGCCCTGATCTCCAATTAGTGATATCTTCGAGATGACTCTCACAGAAAATAACCCGAAGAGGAAAATGGTCATTTTAAAATATATTTTACAGCGCAAATAATGAAGATCAGAGTATATACAAAAGATTAAGATAGCAGCAAATGGGTGGTAAATTTTTGATAGTTATAGAAACTCATTTTGATTGGGCCCCATATCATTTGACCTGATCTTCCATCCAAGATTGCCACTAACTTCCTCTTACCAGTTAGGGTGGGCCGATTATGTGAATCCTTGGAGTTAAGAGCGAAAGCAAGGCTAAAGCAAGTTAATGGCAATCTTGGGTGGAAGATCCTTACTGCCCGAGTAAGCCTCAGGCAGTGCATTCCCGAAGCCCTGCTGCCAGAACAGTGAATGATAGGCCCCCCTGGATTGTGTTGTAGAGCAGAGGGATCTAGGAGGTCAAAGAATCCTGAAAGTGGTACCGCCAGTAGATAGGGTTGTGAAGAAGGTTTGTGCCACGTTGACCTTCATCAGTCAGGTAATTGAAGATGGAAGTTGGGACGTTACAGTTAGACAAGACATTAGTAAGGCCACAGATAAGTATTGTTTTCTTTTACAAAGACATAGGAATGATGCCTTTAAGCTGGAAAGAATGCAAAGAAGATTTACGAGGAGGTTGCCCTAAGCTATATGGTGAGGTTAGGCATGCTAGGACTTTATTCTGAGTTCAGAAGGCTGAGAGCTGATCAGATAGAGGTGTATAAAATCACGAGGAGAATAGATAGGATGAATGCACAGACCCTTTTTCCCAGGGTAGGATAATAGAAACATAGAAACATAGAAAATAGGTGCAGGAGTAGGCCATTCGGCCCTTCGAGCCTGCACCGCCATTCAATATGATCATGGCTGATCATCCAACTCAGTATCCCGTACCTGCCTTCTCTCCATACCCCCTGATCCCTTTAGCCACAAGGGCCACATCTAACTCCCTCTTAAATATAGCCAATGAACTGGCCTCAACTACCTACTGTGGCAGAGAGTTCCAGAGATTCACCACTCTCTGTGTGAAAAAAGTTTTTCTCATCTCGGTCCTAAAGGATTTCCCCTCTATCCTTAAGCTGTGAGCCCTTGTCCTGGATTTCCCCAACATCGGGAACAATCTTCATGCATCTAACCTGTCCAACCCCTTAAGAATTTTGTATGTTTCTATAAGATCCCCCCTCAATCTCCTAAATTCTAGCGAGTACAAGCTGAGTCTATCCAGTCTTTCTTCATATGAAAGTCCTGACATCCCAGGAATCAGTCTGGTGAACCTTCTCTGCACTCCCTCTATGGCAGTAATGTCCTCCCTCAGATTTGGAGACCAAGACTGTACGCAATACTCCAGGTGTGGTCTCACCAAGACCCTGTACAACTGCAGTAGAACCTCCCTGCTCCTATACTCAAATCCTTTTGCTATGAATGCTAACATACCATTCGCTTTCTTCACTGCCTGCTGCACCTGCATGCCTACTTTCAATGACTGGTGTACCATGACACCCAGGTCTCGTTGCATCTCCCCTTTTCCTAATCGGCCACCATTTAGATAATAGTCTGCTTTCCTGTTTTTGCCACCAAAGTGGATAACCTCACATTTATCCACATTATACTGCATCTGCCATGCATTTTCCCACTCACCCAGCCTATCCAAGTCACCTTGCAGCCTCCTAGCATCCTCCTCACAGCTAACACTGCCCCCCAGCTTAGTGTCATCCGCAAACTTGGAGATTTTGCATTCAATTCCCTCGTCCAAATCATTAATATATATTGTAAATAGCTGGGGTCCCAGCACTGAGCCTTGCGGTACCCCACTAGTCACTGCCTGCCATTCTGAAAAGGACCCGTTTACTCCTATTCTTTGCTTCCTGTTTGCCAGCCAGTTCTCTAGCCACATCAATATTGAACCCCCAATACCGTGTGCTTTAAATTTGTATACTAATCTCTATGTGGGACCTTGTCGAAAGCCTTCTGAAAGTCCAGATATAACACATCCACTGGTTCTCCCCTATCCACTCTACTAGTTACATCCTCGAAAAATTCTATAAGATTCGTCAGACATGATTTACGTTTCGTAAATCCATGCTGACTTTGTCCAATGATTTCACCACTTTTCAAATGTGCTGCTATCCCATCGTTAATAACTGACTAGCAGTTTCCCCACTACCAATGTTAGACTAACTGGTCTGTAATTCCCCATTTTCTCTCTCCCTCCCTTTTTAAAAAGTGGGGTTACATTAGCTACCCTCCAATCCTCAGGAACTACTCCAGAATCTAAAGAGTTTTGAAAAATTATCACTAATGCATCCACTATTTCTGGAGCTACTTCCTTAAGTACTCTGGGATGCAGCCTATCTGGCCCTGGGGATTTATCGGCCTTTAATCCATTCAATTTACCTAACACCACTTCCCGGCTCACCTTGATTTCATTCAGTTCCTCCATCTCCTTTGACCCCCGGTCCCCTGCTATTTCCGGCAGATTATTAATGTCTTCCTTAGTGAAGACGGAACCAAAGTACTTATTCAATTGGTCCGCCATGTCCTTGTTCCCCATGATCAATTCACCTGTTTCTGACTGCAAGGGACCTACATTTGTTTTAACTAATCTTTCTCTTCACATATCTATAAAACCTTTTGCAGTCAGTTTTAATGTTCCCTGCCAGTTTTCTTTCATAATCTATTTTCCCTTTCCTAATTAAGCCCTTTGTCCTCCTCTGCTGGTCTCTGAATTTCTCCCAGTCCTCTGGTCGGCTGCTTTTTCTGGCTAATTTGTACGCTTCATCTTTTGCTTTGATACTATCCCTGATTTCCCTTGTTATCCACGGATGCACTACCTTCCCTGATTTATTCTTTTGCCAAACTGGGATGAACAATTTTTGTAGTTCATCCATGCAGTCTTTAAATGCCTTCCATTGCATATCCACCGTCAACTCTTTAAGAATTAATCGCCAGTCAATCTTGGCCAATTCACGTCTCATACCCTCAAAGTTACCTTTCTTTAAGTTCTAATCAAGAACTAGAGAATGTAGGTTTAAAGTGAGAGGGTAAAAATTAAACCCAAGGGGCTATCACAAGAGTGGTGATCTTATATGGAACAAGCTGCCAGACGAAGCAGGTGCAATAACACCATTTAAAAGATATTTGCACAGGCACATGGACAAGAAAGGGCAAATGGAACTAGGTTGTTCGGCGTGTACAAATTGGCCAAAGGGACTGTTTCCATGCAGTATGACTATGACTCTAAAAAGTACATGACCATTGAAAAGTTAATTGCACATCATGCAACAAATCAATTTTAGGGAATTTCACAGTGCAAGCAGTTCAACATCTTAATCAAGGAAATGAATGAACTTGTATTTATGCCAGAAAAGATTGCAAAGCAGTACATGCTGTGGAGCAGTAAGATATCAGTGTCAGCAACTTTTGGATTTCCATATTTAACTGCCTGCATCCATAATCCAGATGCTGCTGTTAGTGTTACAGAGTCGTGGCTGAAAGAGGATCAGAGATGGGAGCTGAATATCCACGGATACATATCCAATCAAAACGACTGGCAGTTGGGAAGAGGGGATGGGGTGGCTCTGTTGGTAAGGAATAAAATCTAATCCTTATCAAAAAATAATATAGGATCAAAAGATATAGAATCCTTGTAGGTATAGTGAAGAATGTGGCGGCTCCTACGCCCCACAAGAAACTGCTAAAGTAAAAAGACCTCAATTGGAGTTATTTACAGACCTCCAAATAGTGGCCAGGATGTACGCTACAAATTACTTCAGGAGATAGAAAAGGCATGTAAGTAAGGCAATGTTACAGTAGTCATGGGAGATTTCAATATGCAGGTAGACTGCTGGGAGTAAAGGAGGCCTCTCATGGTTGGTGACTGGTGACTAGTGGTGTTCCGCAAGATTCGGCATTGGGTCTGCACTTTTTACATTATACTGTATGTTAATGATCTGGTTGATGGAATTGATGGCTTTGTGACCAGGTATGCGGATGATATGAAAATAGGTAGAGTGTGGAGGAATTACACTTTTCGGAATCCTGCACCAGCACTCCCAGGTCCCTGTTTCTCAATCCTCTCCCCATTTAGAAAATAATCTTTGCCTTTATTCCTTTTACCAAAGTGCATGACCATATGGTATTCAATTTGCCACTTCTTTGTCCACTTTTCCAACCTGTCCAAGTCCTTCTACAGAATTGGTGGTGATCTTATAGAGGTGCAGAAGTTCATGAGGGGCATAGATTAGGCAATTGCATTGAGTCTTTTACCCAGGGTAGGGGAATCAAGAACCAGGGGACATAGGTTTAACGTGAGAGGGGAAAGATTCAGTAGGAAACTGAGGGGCAAATTTCTCCACACAGAGGATGATAAGTATATGGAACATGCTGTCAGAGGAGATAGTTGAGTCAGGAACTATAACAACACTTAAATGAAAGTTGGACAGATGCATGGATAGGAAAGGTTTAGAGGAATATGGGCCAAATGCAGGCAGGTGGGACTAGTGTAGATGGGAGATCTTGGCCAGCATTTGCAAGTTGGGCCGAATGGCCTGTTTCCAAACTCGATATTTAAAAAAAATCACATTAAAAAAATACACTGTGCAGCAAAAGGTATTTTGAAATAAAGTATCACCATTTTCTGAACTGAAGCAGGCAGGGGCTGGGACCATTTCATTGCAACATGCGACAGTTCTCCAAGAATGACTGAATGAAAGAGCCGTTGGTTCCAAAATGTTTTCTATGGATAGAAATTCATCATCTACCTTTCCATTGAAGTTGCCACACAATCCTGTAAAACAAGAAAATACAAGACATCAGAGTGAGTAGCTCTCCACCTGCTCTCCATTGCATGTGCATTGAGTGAAGTTTGGGTCTTCATGAAGACTAAAACACATTATAGAAAGAAGCCAGAGCCACTGTTTCCCACAAAAGGCTGTATACATTTATGAAGGAAATTACAAAAAAATCTAGTGCTACTGGACAGCTAAGAAGCAAAAAACGGTGGAAATACTCAGCAAGTGAGGCAGGATTTGTGGAAAGAGAAACTGAGTTACTATTTCACGGAGCAGGAACTTCCTTCGCATTTTTTGTTTTGTTCAGTACAGGCTAATTCTGTAGCATAATCAATGCAACTTGGCGGGAAGTGTAGTCTGGAGTGGAATAGCAACTCAATTTCTCCTTTGTAAATGTACTACTCTGCAATTCAGTTGATTCATTACAGTTCTGGATTAGGCGCCCCTTAAGATAATTGATAACAATGGCTTATTCAACATTCAGATGCTGCTTTTCTTGCTATCCATGAAGTGTAAACATGGTAAAACATTACCTTCCATTCATTCAAACAATTCTGAATGTTAATCATACTTAACTATTGCCCAGTTTAGATAAGAGTTTTCCCATCACTCATATATATGGACAGCAAAGTGGTCCATTATAACAAAGTTATATTGTTGATGGCTTTTACAGACACTTTGCAACATAACTTGTGAGGGGAATGTCTTGACTGCGGAAATTCACAGTGATTACCCCACTTATTTTGTTCTTGTTTTTAGCTCTATTGATTTTACTTTTATCATAGAAAAGGCGGATTCACTTTCATTCATTGTACATCACTGTTCATTGTTTTCTCTGAATAATGGAATAATAGCAAGTTATCACATGAGCACTTCTTCTATTGTCCAATCATTTACTTTTTATTAAGTGTTACACACATTGGGAATTATGGTTCAACTGAATCACAATGTTTGATTAAGACAGCATTGTGCTTCTGCAAAGGTGGTATCAAATAATTAGTTTAGATTTAATTTAGATTTAATTATTCTAATGTAATATTTTGTCATTATTTTTAATTGAATTAAATTTTAATCATACCTTTCACAGTTCCCTTTGCATCATCAGGCAAAGTGATATAAAGTTGTCTTACAGAATTAATGTTTAGTTGCATTTTGATCCCATTGTCTACTGCTATTTGAATGAATTGCGAGGACTGATGAAAGATAGTTATATGATCTGTAAAAGCAAAAATAATATCATTCACGTTGAGCAATTTATTCCCATAATTCTAAGAAGGCTATTAAATGTATTATCTTACCTTCAATCAATGGTAGTGTAACTGGAATTCCATTACCAGAAACAGCACCAGTCTTTTTGATATTATATGTGCCAATCTATGGAAAAATAGATGTTGCTTTGCATTATTTATGAAATTCAATGCAGATGTGAAGCAATTTTGTAAAGAAGCAATGGTAAAATACTTGCCTTAGTTCCTTGGAACGTAACACTGTCTAAACAAATCTGTTGATGACCTACTTGGCATGGATGCATCTCAACAGTTATAATCCAAGAAGAAGTCTAGAGAACAATTTCAAATTCAAATTTCAGAAATACATTCAATAGACAAGGCCTCATGGCTATTATTAATTACCAATGATGACTGCAAAGGAAGAGGAAAAGTCACGTACAAGAGCAGCAACATATGTACAATCACCCATCATCTGATAGCTTTTCTGATCAAATGTTGTAATATGATTCCCTTCTTCAAATTTACATATTTGAGGGCATTTTAATTTGTAGCATGTCCATTCTCCACTATGGCAGGTGCTGGAAGCAAAAAGAAAAAATACATTTATAAATGCATTTCGTCGATTAAACAATTAAAACTGAATCAATAAAATATACAAGATTCAAACTTGTTATTATTACCATAGCTGGCAGTTGTCAAGTTTTAGTTCCCCATTCAAATACATTTTCTCACCACATGTACAGGGACACTCTATTTTCTGAATGCATCTTTTAGTGTTTCTTATATTATCAAGAACCATTCCTAAAAAATAGACAGTTAAAAAGTACAATGATTAAAAGATACACATTTGGATGTGTTTTGAAAAATAATTAAATCTCCAATTAAAATGTTAAATGATTATTTTGATTGCCAAAGAGAGGTTATAAATCAATATCTGAGAGTTACAATTGTATCACTTATTATGGTGAATAGGCACTTAGATGCTGTAAATGCAAGATAATATTTATGACAAATCTTGAAATATTGATGAACAAAAGGCACATCTGAAATCAATAGCATTTTTAAAAACATATCTTTGGAGATTTCATTCTAAAGTTATGTGGCTTCACCAGGGTTTCTTAAAATTGATTTCTCTTTTATATCAACCTGCTATATAGATAGAAAGATTCATTAATTTTTGCCTAACGCAATATTTGTTACGTTAATGAAAGCAACAGCAATGTATTTCACGTGATAGATTCACAAGAGTATTTTATCATCCTGTTTATACTGATTGTGATGTATTCTGTGACATCTGATAATTTTGGCCAGTATATTTTTTCATGAAAGAGAAATTAACATGAAAGGAAGCGAAGACGAATCCAAGCATGAATCAATAGACAAGGATTTAAGTTATAACAAAATAACAAAAGGATCAAAGTAACGTATCTGTATCCATGTAGAATTTGAAACAATACTGATGAATTTACATGAAATAATGATTTGATAGTTAAGGAAGATGATATAGATTGACCTGAATTTTGTAGAATATAGAACATTTAGGAAACCCTAGAAACCAAGAAAAAGTAGATGATTGCTCTGTTAAATAATGATGTGTCAGTGCAAGAAACCAGGATGTATCAGTAGATTGGCTATCGGTAAAAAAAATAATAGAGATTGGCTGAATACATTGCAGGACACCACTCTTCCGTCTGGAAGAGTGACACCAAAATTCCAATCAGCAGTCATAAGTTCACGAGTTCATAGGTTATATGAGCAGAAATTAGGCCATTCGGCCCATCTAGTCTACTCCACCATTCAATCATGTCTGATCTATCTTTCCCTCCCAACCCCATTTTCCTGCCTTCCCATATCCGCTGATCCATGCTAACAAGAACCTATCAATCTCCACCTTAAAAATATTAATTGTTTGGGGCTCCACAGCCTTCTGTGGCAATGAATTCCACAGATTTACCACTCTCTGATTAAAGAAATTCCTCCTCCTCTCCTTTCTAAAGGTCCATCCTTTTATTCCGAAGATATGGCTTTTGGTCTTGGAGGAAACATATCTCCCACAAGTGGAAACATCCTCCCCATGTCCACTCAATCCAGACCCTTCACTATTCGGTAAGTTTCAATGAAATTCCCCCACATCTTTCTAAACTCCAGCGAGTACAGGCTCAGTGCCATCAATCGATCATCGTATGTAAACCCAATGATCCATGGGATCCTGCTTGTAACCTCCTCTGGACCCACTCCACCGCTAGCACATCCTTCCTAAAATTTGGGTCCAATATTACTCATTATATTCCAACTGTGGTCTGATGGTCTCCCCTATAAAGCCTCGGCATTACAGCCCTGTTTTTATATTCTAGTCCTCGTGAAATAAATGCTAGCATTGTGTTTGCCTTACTTACTACCGATTCGACTTGCAAATTAACTTTTTGAGAATCCTGCACCAGCACTCCCAAGTCCCTTTGCACCTCCGATTACTGAATTCTCTCCCCATTTAGAAAATAGTCTATGATGTTATTCCTCCTACCAAAATGCATGAATCCATACTTTGCTACACTGTACTCCATCTGCCACTTCTCAGCCTACTCTCCCAACTTCTCCAAGTCCTTCTGCAGGGTCCCTGCTTTCTCTACACTACCTATCCCTCTACCTACCTTCATATCATCTCAAACATGGCCACATAGCCTTCAATTCCCTCATTCAAATCATTGATTTACAACCTAGTGGCCGGAGCACAACCCCTGCGGAACACCACTGGTCATTGGCAGCCAACCACAAAAAGCCTCCTTTATTACTACTCTTTGCCATGTGCCATCCAGCCAACCTATTATCCATGCTAGTATCTTCCCCCTGATACCGCAGGCTCTCATCATCTTTAGCAGCCTCACGTGCAACACCTTATCAAAGGCCTTCTGAAAATCTAGGTAAACAACATCCACTGACTCTCCTTTGCCTATCCTGCTATTTACTTCCTCAAAGATTTTCAATTGGTTCGTCAGGCAAGATCTCCCCTTCACAAAACCATGCTATCTTCGGCCTATTTTATCATGAGCTTAAAGTACTCAGAAACCTCATCCTTTATAATGGACTCTAACATCTTACCAACTACTAGTCAGGCTAACCGACTCTTTTGCTTTGCTCCCTTCTTGAATAACAAAGTATTTTTTGCAATTTTCTAATCGTCTGGAAACACACCTGACTCTAGTGATTCTTGAAATATCACAACTAATGCCTCCACAATCTCTAAAACCATCTCTTTCAGAACCCTGGGATGCAGTCCATTCGGTCCAGATGACTTACCCACCTTCAGCTTCCTAAGCACCTTCTCCTTAGTAATAGCAACTCCACTAACTTCCACCCCCTGACTCTCTCGAATTTCAAGCACGTTGCTGGTGTCTTCCACAGTGAAGAGAGATGCAAAAAAGTTAATCAATTGCTCTGCCATTTCTTTATTCCCTATTATCACTTTTCCAGCAAAATTCCAATGTCCATTCTTGCCTCTTTCATATATCTGAAGAGACTTTTGCTATCCTCTTAATATCCTATTATTGGCTAGCTTACTTTCATATTTCATTTTTTCTCCCCGTATTTCCTGTTTAGTTACCTTCTATTGTTTTTCTAAAAGCTTCCCAATCTGTGTGAGTGTGAGTGTGAGTGTGAGTGTGAGTGTGAGTGTGAGATATATATATATATGAGGACCAAAGATCCTATAGCGCGCTACAGGCTCTTTGCTGAGCTGCCAAAAGCAGTGGAGGACCGGCCGATCGTGGCTTCCGCCAGCGTTACAGACGGTCGGGCCGTGGACACGGAGAGGAGGTCATCCCCTGTGACGGGGAGGAGGAGAGGTGAGGAGGGGGGGGGAGCCGAGCGAGTGAGTGGGCTGCGGCTTAACTGTCTGGAAACCAGCAACTGAGTGAGCGGGTGGGCGGGCAGGGGAGGGGCGTGGCTTCACAAGCTGCACTGGCAGCGAGAAAACTTCTTCAGTGCATGGGCGCCGCTGAGCTCACGATCTGCAGAACAAAGATCCTATAGCGGAGCGGAGCAATAGGATCTTTGCTGCAGAACTTTCTCGATCTTTCTGTGCCTTTCGAAGAACTGGGGGGGGTGCGTGGAGTAACGTACCTCGTGGAAAACTGCGCATGCGCATTGGCAGCAGCTGCATTCATCCACAGCAGCGGGGTGGGAGGGGGTGCCAGGAGGCAGGTGGGCATCGATTGGTGGGCATGTGGGCATTGTGATGTCAGCAGCTGGCAAGCGGCAATTCCTTTTTGTGAGCTTTGTGAACAATTTTATTCAAAATCTGGGGTAATAATTGACCAAATTTAGAGAGGAATGGATTTCTGAAATCATAAGTTAAATCCCTACCGAAATATGTAAAAATCTCCGAATTTTTGCGTCTGGTTTTCGGTACGTTTCAAAGGCAAAATGACCCCCCCCCCCCCCCACACACACACACACACAGAGTTTTAAAAGTATATAGATTACATTTCATTTAATTCACCCATTTAATATCAAAACATACCTTCTGGACAATCACATGTATTCACACATTTATCACATTGACTTTGGGGATCTGGGTCAGTACATGTTGGAATGCAGGAGGATCCATACTCCTTATAAACTTGATTCTCTGGGCAGCGAGGTGGTGCTGGAAAAAAAAGAGAATTGATTTTATAAATTGATCGATAGTCTAGCACTAAAAGATAATCATAACATTCTTATTTGTCAGCTTATTCAGGAAGATTAAAATAAAAATAGCAAATCCACAGATATTTGAAAGAGTTTAGTTAAAGTTAATATACCAGTCAGCTGAGGTAACTTACCACATTTTAAATCTTTCCGCCAATTTTGCCATTCACTATCATTTGCTGTTGCACACTGGCGTGCTGTTTCTTCAAAACTATCGCATACAATGTTAATTTCTTCAGCTTCCTGAGAGCAAACATCCTTCTGACAAATCTCCATATATTTCTCTAAAATGGCACCGGTAGTGCATTTCCAGAAATAGTTCAGTAAATTTTCACAAGGCTGAACATTAAAAGAGGAGAGTCACAATAATGAACATTGCGAACAGTATCAGAAAACAATGCGCTGCCCTCTTCAAATAGGTTGCATGGTTTAAAACGTTAACCCCAAGTACTATCACTATTCATATCTTGTGGTCATAAATCCTGAGGTGTGTCAAATGGTACCCGAAATCTCATAGAGTCATGGAATGTGGAAACAGGTCCTTTGGCCCAACTTGCCCATGCCAACCTCCATGCCCCAACTACAATAGTCTCACCTACTTGCATTTGACCCATATCCTTCTAAACCTATCCTATCTATGTACCTGTCCAAATGTCTTTTAAACATGATAGGAGCTGCCTCAACTACTTCCTCTGGTAGCTCATTCTATATACCCACCACCCTTTGTGTAAAAATGTTGCCCTTCAGGTTCCTATTAGATCTTTCCCCCCTCACCTTAAAAATTCTCATCTCTGGAATACGTTTCTTTCAGGTAAAAACTGAAGATGCATACATATGGAAAACCTATCAAAACGAATTAAAGGTGACGAATCCAAAGTAGTGTTAGGAAACCTAGAATATCTTCTGATTTGTGTCCAATATGAATGCAGCCAACTTGAAGCAGATGTCAAATGTTTATGGGAGAGGAGGAAACTGATGGGCATGAATGTAACATGGGAACATTTCTCTTGAAGCTTATTTTGCCAGTGATGTCTTGGTTGAACAGTGGAATTTCCCCATAAATCTACATTGTATAATACCTCTGGGTAACAAAAATCTATCAATCCCACATTAAAAATGAATTGCCAATTATGAGGAAAGTTCAACATTTTTACCTTTGTCTTCTGGAAGAGTTTCCTCCCACATCCCAAAGATGTGCGAGTTGTGTAGGTTAATTGGCCTCTGTAAATTGTTCCTAGCGTGCAGGGAATGGATGAGCAAGTGGGAGAATATGGTGGACTCAGTGGGCCAAAAAGCCTGTTTCCACCCTGTGTCTGTACAGACGGTGATAAATTCCCTAAAACAGATGTTTGCTTAATTTGTCCAGAAATTACTCTGTTCCCATCTCTTAACTTCAAATAGGAGGGTAACTTAGTCATTTTAATAAACAAATGGAATAGTTCATCAATCAAGATGACTTAGATAGATTAAAGTCAAGACATCTGTAATATTCATGTTTAAAAATCCAGGTAGGAAACTTTAGGAGTCAGGAAAGCAGGCACTTTTTCAGTCCATTGGGTACTTCACCATTGTAAATCACCCTTAAGATGATTTTGATGAAGCCAATTTCCAATTTCAGTATTAGTTTTTTTGGCATGTTTGGCATGCTACTTTTATCAATTTGCAACATATCTACATTGTTCCTGACCATACTTTTTGCTTTCCTTTCCAAATTTCTTCATGAGTAAAATTTCTATATCACATTTTGTTGCTGATTGTATTATCCTGGTGGGCAGTTTCTAGGCTGTTTTTTCCAGTTACGTATATTTTTGTATAAAGTTATCCCTTATCTCTTTAGCCATGAATGGATTTATGTTTCAGTAGCTGGGGATTGTGTCCTTAAATGTAAAAACAGCATGAAATCAAGCTCTTTGGCCCACCATGTCTGTGGCAACTATCAAGCACCCATTTATGCTAATTGTACACTAATACTAGTTTTATTCTCCCCACACCACATTAATCTCCCCCATAGGATTAAAACAGGAGGCAAATTCCGGGCGCAACATGTACCAGGTACAATAAGGTTAAGTTTTAAGTTTGGTAATTTAGCTTCAGGTACTTCTGGTGCCCATACACAAATTTTTGTCTACTTTTTTTGTTCAGTTTGTGTCAACATGGATGGAAATGGCTGAATCCTTTCCGTCTCTCTCTAGTATTGTTATAAAGGACCATGCCAGCTGTGTGGCAGCTATAGGATTTCTAATGTTCTTTACAAAGGATGTTTTCTGACTTATTATTGAATATCTACAATTATTGCACTCTATTGCACACCTTCAACTCCACAGTTAGCAGCTTTCCTGTTTTTTCCAACAGTTGTTACTGCAACAGATTTATGCTAACATTATTTACATGGAGTAAAATTTCTTTACTAAAATGAATAATTCATCTTTTATGAAGCTGTTGCATTTGGGAGTGTTGCTTAGTTTGCTCAGCATCATGCAAAATGGATACAATTTCCCAGCAACATTCAATTCATCATTAATGTAATAAAAAATAAATAAATGCTGGTTTATAACAAAGATAGGCACAAAATGCTGGAGTAACTCAGCATGTCAGGCAGCATCTCTGGAGAAAATGCATAGGTGACAGATGATGGATTGAGCATCTCTGGCAAATTCTATCCATTTTGCATGACGTGCTGAGCAATCTAACCAACACTCCTAAATGAAACAGCTTAACATTTTGAGTCAGACTAATTGTAGTAAGGAGAGTGGGAGAAAAAAACTGAAAGCAAGAAAAAAAAAACAGGACAAATCAGGATCAGCAACAGATGACCGCAGGAGAGGAAGTTCCCTGATAGACCAATTTTTGGCTAGAGACTGGTCTGAACCCTAGAGGGATATGTAGAAACATAGAAATTAGATGCAGGAGTAGGCCATTCAGATCTTCGAGCCAGCCATTCAATATGATCATGGCTCACCATCAAAAATCAGTACCCTGTTCCTGCTTTCTCCCCATATCCCTTGATTCTGTTCACCCTACTTTACTCTTTCGCCCTTTCTTACTCTTGAATACATAGCAAAATATGAGGTGCCATTCCTCCAATTTGCGTGTGGCCTCAACCTGGCAATGGAGGAGGCCCAGAGCAGAAAGAACAGAATGGGAATGGAAAGGGGAGTAAAAGCACCCTATACTGTATTTCCTAGTTCTAGCAATTAGTAACGCTTTAAATAATGTTCATATTACTAATCAGACAGATAGCTATAATATCATGCAGCATACATTGGTTTAATGCTCACTCACTAGGGATATGAGAATATTAAGTAGGCTAATTTCCCTATTACGGATATTAAAATCCAACAGGCAATGCATCCAGTCCTGCTAGTTTCCTCATGGATGTTTGATATTAAAATTGCCTTTTCTTGTTTGTTATATGAAATTATTCATTTCCTTCTTCCCAGTCTTTTTAAATTCCTGATCCTTCCTTTCTGCTATATTTAATCTGTTTACTTTCTTCTCCTCTATCCATTCACTACACAAATGGAGACATTGGTGTCACACTTATGTTTCTTTCACTTCCAGAATGTATCCCTTGTCTTCTTTCCGAAGACAGAGACACAACCTTCTTCTTAGCAAATGCCCCAGCATGCGATATTAGGAATAATCCTTAAATTAACATCATTTACATTATTTTCCTAATACTTCAACATTTTTCTGTGAAAGTTGTTATCATATTTTATTGATTCCTGCATGAACTACCACCTTTATCTACCTTGTTTTCCTTTTGTTACAAACATATTTATCCACTCACGAATTCTTTACCCTGGTAGTTACAAAGTAATCTGCCAAAAAGACAATGTCACTATTTAAAGGGTCATTCATAATTACCATTTGCTGGCTGTTATGTGTTGGGGGGTTTTTGGGGGGCGCATATGCTCCAAATTATAATGGTGCTGTTTGTGATTATCCTCCCTTGCATTTGACAATTGATAACCACCAGAATACTTGAAATTGAATATTTTGTATCCAGAAATTCCTCAGGTTTGACACAATATTTATATTAATGCCAACCACCTCAACCAGCC
>CM075985.1:26846698-26890568 GCA_038087875.1 Malacoraja senta
GCTAATTCACGGCTGGTGGGCTGGCAGTTGACTCACGGCTATTCCTTGAAATTCCATTTCAAGGAGAGTGCAAGGCCACCAAATTCAAATCCATTTTCCTACCATTCCAAGCAGGGAGCAAGGCCACCAAATTCAAGTGCAGTTTCTTACCTCTTCGAGCAGGGTGCAAGGCCACAAAATTCAAGTGCAGTTTCATACCACTTCAAGCAGTGTGCAAGGCCACCAAATTCAGGTTCAGTTTCATACCATTTCATGCAGGGTGCAAGGCCACCACATTCAAATGCGTTTCATACTATTTCAAGCAGGGTGAAACCACCATAAAAACCACCAATAAAACCACACAAAACACCACACTCAGTTCAGTAGACATTTAGTGTGTTCAGTTGATTCACAGCTCAGATATAGTCGTGTCCTCTCCCTCCCTCATTATGCAGAGACTGAGCCACACCCACACTTCCGGTTTTATAATCCTCCCTCCCCACCGGAAAAGGTGTGGCCTTCTTGGCGTGATTGACAGGAGAGAGATTCTCAACATTTTTAAAACACAAATAACACTTTTGTTTTTCATTGATGGGAAGAATCCTCTGCACCTGATGAACGGAGGGGGACTGAGTAAGATGGCCAAAAATCTCAGCCGTAAGTGTTAGGGTTTTATCCAAAATCAATATAGTGCAAACAGGAAGTTGTCAAGTTTAGACAAACAACCATTTGCAGGCAGTGCCTTTTCACTTCAACCCAAACCCCCCAAACAACCATTTGCAGGCAGTGCCTTTTCACTTCAACACAAACCCCCAAACAACCATTTGCAGGCAGTGCCCTTTCACTTCAACCCAAACCCCCCAAACAACCATTTGCAGGCAGTGCCTTTTCACTTCAACACAAACCCCCCAAACAACCATTTGCAGGCAGTGCCTTTCCACTTCAACCCAAACAACCATTTGCAGGCAGTGCCTTTTCACTTCAACCCAAACCCCCCAAACAACCATTTGCAGGCAGTGCCTTTTTACTTCAAACCAACCATATTTTCATTTTCAAACCACATTAAGGGCACTCATAGTTGAGTAGACATGTGTTCAGTGTTATTCAGAGCTCAGAGAGACATGACCCTCTGGCTTCCTCCATCTTGCAGAAACTGTGAGGCACACCACTTCCTGGTTTTATAGTCCCTCCCCCTTCCTCCAGCAGAGGCAGCAGAGAGAATGGCAAATGTTTTAAAAACATTAATATCTCTCTGATTTGTCATCGATGGGAAAACTCCTCTGGTCCAGGAAGGCGGAGGGGGGCTCTGAGCGAGGTGGCCAAAAATCACGGCCGTAGGTGGCGGCGTTCTCTCGGAAATCACAGCACAGTGAGCCAAAAGCGGTCAAGATCAGACTTTTAGTAATATAGATATGTGTGTGTATGTATATATAAGAAACTAGAGAAATGTGTATGTTATATAATTATATACATTAATATCACATTTATATACATGTGTGTATCATATATATATTACTATCACATTTATATACATGTGTGTATCATATATATATTACATAATATACGTGTTTATAATGGTTCCTTATATCTTATAGGCAAAAAAAATAAAGGCAAATATAATTGCCTTTTGGCTCATGTACATCATGACTTGCTTTAAATCAAGTTGCTTCTGATCCATGAGGGAACATTGAAATCTATTATCTCTATCTTGCCTCTCACACAGAAACACACATATACTGTTCCCCCACAACACTGATTAAACCAAAGATCATAGAATGCATATGGCCCAGAGACCTTTCAATGCGCATTGTCACTCATTTTATACACAATTTCCCTTTTAATTTTTTTTTTTTAAGAAGCGCCTTATTTTTATAAACAAACATCATAATGGTCTATCATAGGCTAAGATAGACCAAGATAAACTCCTGCTAAATCCAATGGACTGACGTGGATTAAACCCCTCTAGTATCTTTGGATTAAACTGCGAGAGGCATAACGGAGGTCGGGGTCTTATTCCTAAAATGGCGAAAGTGACCTCCGTTGCGTACTTCACGTCAGTACATTGGATTTTGTAGGAGTCTATCTTGTTCCTCTAGTATCTTTGTTATTAGCTCTAGGTAGAGGTTGTACTTCAAAAAAGCCTCTCAGCCAGGACATAGAGGTACGCAGGATGAAATTTGCAGGACATGTACTCAGAATGTCACCAGAACAGTGTGGGAGGAACTAAGTCTAAGTAAGAGGTTGTACATGTAGATATGCTTGGCATCATGTTCGGCACAGACATTGTGAGTTGAAGAGCCTGTTCTTGAGTTGTACTGTTATTTATCCGTCTTATCTCTTCCTATCCATATATCTGTCCAAATGTATCTAAAAGTCATAATTGTACCTGTCTCTCACTGCTTCCTCTTGCAGCTCACTCAGATCCAGACTACTGTCTGGGTGAAAAGGTTACCCCTGAGCTCCCTCTTAAATACCTCCCCACTCACCTTAAGCCTATGCACTCTAGTTTTGAATACTCTGAGGGAAAAAAAAGACTGGGCATTCACCTTATCTATGCCACTCATGATCTTGTACACCCCTCAGCATCCTACACTCCGAAGAAATAAGTCCAGTTTAGTTTAGTTTAGTTTAGTTTCGAAATACAACGTGGAAACAGGCCTTCGGCCCACCGAGTACACGCCGACCACCAATCTCCCGACACATACACTATCCTACACACACAGGGACAATTTACAATTATACCAAGCCATCAATCTACAAACCTGTTCGTCTTTGGTGTGTTTGAGGATAGCAGAGAAAACATCGCAGGTCACGCCGAGACCATACAAACTCTGCATAGACAGCACCCATAGCCAGGATCAACCGGGTAAGGGAGCACTGCGCCATCAATCTCTATCTATACACTGCGCCACCCTTATATTCAATCTCACTACACAAGCACACCCTAGCACTCCTCCAGAATATCCAGCAACATCCTCTAATTCAATGGCATCCTTCTTTATCTGACGATCAATCAAGTACAGGCACTCCCTGACACGTAAAAGGCGACTTACATAAACTCACACTTACTAAACAATTTTACTAAACAACCACTGTTTTGAGTTGCGAGTTTCAATAGTCTCGGTTGCAGTGCTCTAATGCTGTCGCATGCAGCCGTTTCTGCAAGCCAAGCAGTTATTCTCATGGATGCTCCTATGTGATCTCCGTGCTGAATAGTAAATTTACACATTCGCTGTAGTGCTTCTGTTTCCGACTTATGTAACATCTGACTTGAGTAAGGGTCCATGGGACGTAACCCTTACATAAGTAGGGGAGCATCTGTACGCTGTGCTGTCACCATCAACTTGCACATATGCATCATGATGTTGCAACTATTGCACACAAAACAAGGCAAGTGTACCAATCGCCTTCTTTACCATACTATCCACATGACACCATTTCTACAGAATCATGCACCTTTACTCCCAGATCTCTCTGTTCTGCAACACTCTTTAAAGCTCCACCATTTTCTGGTTTGACATTACAAAGTGTAACACCTCACACTTAGCTGAGTTAAATTCCATTTGCCATTCTTTGGCTTACGTTGTTAACTGATTGAAATCATGTTGTAAACTTAGATATCCTTCCTCACTGTCCACTATACCACCAATTTTGATGTCCTGCAAATTTACTAACAATGTTAACTCCATTGTCATCTAAATTGTTAATGTATACAATAGAAAAATAGAAGTATTTTGGAAAATAGCTTACCTTTAAGGAGGACCAATAACCAGAAAAGGCAAAGTATTGGGTGCTTCATGGTTTTAGTTTGAAACTAATCAGCACACTGAGCCTTCTGTGGCAGTCTTCTTATTAAACTCTTTTATAGCTCAACTACTCCCAGGCAAATTTGAATGAAATGAGGAAGTTCACCACAATTAAATTGTGGTGAACTCCATATATCTTTGGTTTACCTTTATGAATCATGTGTACACAATTGCACAGTAATACAGGTCCACCGCCGATTTTCCAGCACCCTTGGTTCCAAAGCCATTCCGGATTATCTCGTTCCAGTGATCGCCAATCAGCCATGGAGGTCCCAATGTGGTTGAGATCGGTCGTCTCACCCGGCCTCTGCGCCATTTTATCGGGGGGACTTCCACGATGGATTTCAAATAGGCTCTTGTAATTTGATCTGGATTAAAGAAGGTGCCAGACCACCAGTTTCCGGAAAATCGGTGGTGGACCTGTACTCCAGTTTGTTTAAAGGCACAATGAGTGATATTTTCTTTTTTTTAATTTCATATTTCTTTGCAACATTAACAAGCCATTCAGCACAATGTTTCCCATTCCCCCCTTGATTTCCCAATAATCTATTCTCTCTAACATATCCATTAGCTGTGCTTCTTAGAAAACAAAAAAGTAGCTGTTAATAAATTGTTTTTTGAAAAATTATTCATCTTTTTGTAATATTAAAAACTCAGTATATGAAAATCAAGTTTTTAAAACTACTAGTCTGCCATACCAGCACATACTCTGTGACAAATAGGCACAGCCCATTAGTCACTTTATCCCCCTACACTGGAAATAAGCAATGTTGACCCACATGTTCATAGAACAGCAAAGGAGGTCTGGATCAAACCATGGTTGCTGGAGCTGTGAGGACACACCAAGCTCTCTTTAAGGCATATTTGACAAAATATAATGTTCAATGATGATTCTCGGAGTCAACAACTGGACACTGTATAATTATAGGAAAAACCTAAGAAGGTGATCCAAATGGTGAGAGAGAGAGAGCCAAAAAGGTCAATAGATTTGGAAAGAGCTTTCAATTATCCCTTATTAAAAGTGTAACAGACATAAAAGGGGTGAAAAGGATTGACGTACTAACTCATTGGGAAATTTCTGAAAAATGGTGAATCCCTGGAACACACTGCCAGGGTTGATGGTGGAGGCAGATAAGTTAGTGGTATTTAAGAGATTTTTGGATTGGCACATGGATATGCAGGCAATGAAGCGATATGGATTATGTGCAGGCAAATAAGAGTTGGTCTTGTTTGTCACTGACATTGAGCAGCATACCCAGCAAGTGGTCTCCTGTTGGCCACTTACAAATGAAACAGGAAATATTAATTTCCTTTCAGATAGTATTATGAGGAACAGAATTGTGCAAATTCAAAGAATTGTAAATTTATGGTTCGAACATAGAACAGTAGAGCACTGGAACCGTCCCTTCGGCCCACAATGTTTGTGCTAAACATGATGCCTAATAAAACTGACCTCATCTGCCAGCAGGTAATCCATACCCCACTAATCCCAATACTTCCACGTGCCTGTCTTAAACTTCTTAAAGCTTCTTAAACACCAATATCATATCTGCCTCCACCACCACCCCAGGCAATGTGTTCCAGCCGCACACCACCCTCTGTGTAAATATCTTTCCTCACACTCCTCCATTAAACTCTCTCCCCTCACCTTATAGCTATGCCCTCTTGTATTGGGTATTTCTACCATACAAAAAAGGTTCTGACTGTCTACCATATCTATGCTTCATAAAATACGTCTCCCTTCAAACTCCAACGTTCCAATTCAATTCAAGGCTATCCAACCTCTCCCTGTAGCTGAAACCCATTCATCCAGGAAGCATTCTGGTAAACATCATGGTCCCTGGAGAGGCTGGTGTTCACTCACCTGCGACCCCTGGTTAAAGCCTACCTGGACCCCTTGCAGTTCACTTACCAAAGAAAGATGGGGGTTGAGGACGCCATCATCCACTTGTTCCTATGCTCACCTGGATAAGCTGGGAAGCACTGTAAAACTCATGTTTTATTTCTTCTCCAGTGCTTTTAAAATCATCCGGCCTACACTGCTAGGGAGAAAACTGATAAAGATGCGGGTGGACGCTCCATTGGTGTCCTGGATCGCCAACTTTCTGGCTGGACGACCACAATACGTCAGGCTACAGATCCATGTCTCGGACATGGTAGAGAGCAACACAAGGGCCCCAAAGGCCCCTCTCTCCCTTCCTGTTCAATATATACACCTCAGACTTCAGATATAACTCGGACTCCTGCCACCTGCAGAAGTATTCAGATGACTGCAATTCTGGGCTGCATTGGTGAGGGGAGGGAAGCTGAATACAGAGCTTTAGTCAACGACTTTGTTGAGTGGTGTGGGCTGAATCACCTGGAGCTCAACACCGACAAGACTAAGGAGTTTGTGGTGGACTTTTGGAGGTGAGGAAAACCCCTGTCCCGTCTCCATCAATGGTGTGGATGTGCAGTTTACTAGGGAGTACAAATACCTTGGAGTGCACGTGGACAGTAAACTAGACTGGTCCAGGAACACTGAGGCCCTGTACAAAAAGGGCCAGAGCCGGTTGTACATTTTGAGAAGGCTCCACTCCTTCAACGTCTGAAGTAAGATGCTGCAGATGTTCTACCAATCGATGGTAGCCAGTGCCATCTTCTACACTGTTGTGTGCTGGGGCAGCAGGGCGAAGGCCACGGACGCCAATGGGATTAACAAAGTCATCAAGAAGGCTGGCTCCATCCTGGGGGCAGAGTTGGATTCATGGGAGGTAGTCTTGGAGGGGATGCTCCTCAAACTGCGGAGCATCTTACAATACAGCTCATCTCCTCCATGACACTCTGGTCAACCTGAGGAGTACCTTCAGCAACTGGTTCAACCAAGATACAGTATAGAATGCCACAGAATATCCTTATTCTCTGTGGCTATCAAATTATACAACTCCTCCCCCTTCTGTCATGGGGTAGACAGACTCCCCTTCCCCCCCTACCCAATCTTTGCACATCCCCAATCCTTTCCACTCGTCGCTTTAATTTGTTGCTTCATGTATTTTGTGTTTTATGATTGTTGACAGATCAATTTCCCTCCAGGGATAAATAATGTTCTATCGTATCGTTTCATAACACTGTACCCTCTCAAAAGCTTCCACATCTTTCTTATATTGGAACAAACAGTATGCACACAATACTCTACATGCGGCCGAAGCAAAATCTTATAGAGCTGCATCATGACTTCCTGATTCTTATATCATGCAAGGACAAATCCCTCTACAAAATCAATACTGTTAAGGGTCTTGCTATTATCTCTATACTCTCTCATACATTCAACCTCCCAAAGTGCAACATCTCACACTTGCTTGGGTTAAGCTCTACCTGCCATTTCTCCGGCCATTTCTGCAGCTCATCTTCATTCCTCCTGAATAGATGTGCTGCAGAAGTAAGGAACTGCAGATGCTGGTTTATCAAAAGATATGCTGGTTGGTTAGCAAATTGGTTAGTATAAATCACTCATAGTGTAGCTGAGTGATCAGAGAATCATGGTGGAATTCATGAGCATGTAAAAGAGAATGGGATGCAAGGAAAACAATAAAATAAAGAAATTAATCGAGTTGTTCTGGAAAATAGCATTGACATATTGGGCTGAATCACCTCCTTCTGTTTTGTAAAAAAAATATCAGATATGGGATCAGTGCAAGATAGTGGGTCCGAGGTAAAATATCAGTGCTTACTTCTTTCCGCCCTTTCCACCATTCAGTTAGATCATTTCTCATATGAATTTTAACTTATCTTAGTGTTATATTCTTTAGTAACCTTTCACAACAATAATCCATCATTTTTACTTAATGAATATTCAACTTATCATATTTCATCAGTTTCTTATAGTGGCCAGAATTTATCCAAGCACCTCATCGCAATCACCTCAGTGTATTACTCTACTTGATAACACACAAACTCAAATGTTTACTGATCATTTTTTTTCAAATTAACAGTTCCATAAAATTGCATCAAAAATTAATAGAAGTTTTACACTGAGGTGATTAATTCAGTTATTTTACCAGTAACAATTTTACCAATTAAAATTTAAATAATTGCAGATGCTAGAAATCTGAAGGAAAAAAACGAAATTGCTGGAAAAGGTCTGCAGGTTAGGCAACATTAGGTGAAGAAGAAACAGTTTCAGGTTGAAGACTCTTCAGATGAATGGTTTTTGGTTTGAAAAATGAATTGTTTCTCTTAATAGAAGTTAATCAAAAGTAATGAAATCAGATGTTGATGTAATCATTGTGCAGGATATAAAATAATTTGTTCTGTTAGCATTTAATTCATCATTGTATGCTAATACCAGTGAGGATTGTTTGATAATAAATATTAGTTTTCTCACAGAAGATTCATTATCTTTCAACCGGATCTAAAATTATATCAGTGGTGAATCTTTCAGAATGCATGAGAAATGTTTCTGGCTTATTTACTATAATTAAAATATTCCGGTTAGTAGCCACGAAGATAGCTACAATTTCACCTGTTCCCTGATGGATGCCAATTCTTTGCTCATCTCTGCACATCACTAATCTTGGCAACTGTTAAACAATACAGTACATCCCTGGAATAAGGAGAGATTATGTTTCTAGCAGACTATCTGTATCATAATTTTCCACGATGCAAACGCTTGACAAAAATTGATATAATTTGGTGTTTCTTTCACATTTTGACCATTTATTTCTTTATTTGTTATCACCTAAATGCCATGAGTCAAAGTTTTATTTGATATCGAGTCAGAGTCCTACAGCGTGCAGCCCAACTTGCCCACATCGACCAATATGTCCCATCTACACTCGACCCACCAACCTGCATTTGGCCCATATCCCTCTAAACCTGCCCTATCCATGTTTAAATGTTTCTTAAAAAATTGTGATAATACATGGCTCAACTACCTTCTCTGGCAGCTTGTTTCATTCACGTACCGCCCTTTGCATGAAAACGTTACCCTTCAGATTCTTATTAAATCTTTCCCCCCTCACCTTAAACCTATGTCCACAGGCTCTTGATTCTCCTACTGCAAGAGCCTCTGTGCATCTACCCAATATATTCCCCTCATGATTTTATACACCTCTGTAAGATCACCCCACGTCCTCCTGCACTCCAAGGAACAGAGTCCAAGTTTGCTCAACCTCTCCTCATAGCTCAGGCCCTCGAGTCCTGGCAACATCCTCGTAAATCTTCTCTGCACCTTTACTAGCTTGACAACATCTTTCCTATTACCCGGTGCCCAAAACTAAACACAATACTCTAAATGCAGCCTCACCAATGTCAAAAACAACTGCAACATGACCTCCTAACTCCCAACTACCAAACTCAATGCTGGGACTGATGAAAGCCAACATGCCAAAATCCTTTTTGACCACCCTATCTACCTGTGATGCCACTTTCAATGAACTATGCACCTGTACTCCTCAATTCTTCTGCTGTACAACACTCCCCAGAGCCCCACCATTCACTGTGTAGGTTCTGCCCATGTTAGTGCTCCCAAAGTGCAAAACTTCACATTTCTCTGTATTAACTTCTCAAATATCTAAATTTTTTTGGTACTGATTGTACTCAAATTGAAACCTTCATGTATATGCACAATGTCGCCGTCCACTGATCTGATCCACAGTCAGTCCACAGACTGCTCAGAATCTGCGACCAGTTTGTTAGCATTGGGTGCCAGAGTCAATTGCAGTTAAACCGATGCCAGGCTCTTTAGCAACTGGCCCGACTGATCTTCCATCCCCTTCGCCATCAGATCTGATATCCTGAAAGTGCTGGGCATCTGGTTTGGAGGGGCTGAGGTGTGCAACAAGAATTGACTGGAGTGAATAGCCAAAGTCAAACAAAAATCGTTTCCCTCTCGATAACCGGAAAAAAATTGGTCATACTGTGTGAGGTACTCTCGGGGCTGCTGTACCTGATGCAGGTATGGCCCATCCCCCACCTCTGCGATTACCTGAGCCATCTTCCGGTTCATTTGGGAATCAAAGATGGAGGGGGTCAGACGGGTCACAATGCAGGTCCGCAGACAACAGTAGCAAAATATGTCCAACGTTGCCCTCATCGTGATGGCCACCTTCAAGTGTGTATACATCAGGCTGTTGTTAGAGCCAAAGCACATGGGCACCAAATTACCTGCAGAGGTTCTACCTGAACCTGCTGTTAGTAAAATGGTCCTTTCCCGAAACAAGGTGAAAATATAAATAACAAAGGATATATAGGGTAGCCTATTATCTCATTGAGCCATGAAGACATATCTTAGTATTACATCATCTTACCTCAGAGATGATATTGGCCTTCCAGATACCCTTTATTATGAAAACCATTTGTATATATAACCATCTGCATCTGCAAATTGCTTAAATGCCTACTTGTGTTCCTGCATTGGTGTGTATTTGGCATTTCCAGCTGCTGTGATTTGCTAGTTCCAATTGGTGTGATAGATTTCTGGTCTGTGATGAAACTCACATCATTATTCTATCACTCAGTGTTGTGTATAAGAATATGATTTGCATATTTGAATGACTTGCGCGATTGTACGCATGTGCGCGGGACTCAAGATGGCAAATAACATGACAACAAGCATGCTAACTACTTGTCTGTTCCGAGTTTTATTTTGAGTCCGATTCCAGCACAAATACATAACAATTTGGCGACGAGGAAGGGATTCCGCTAAAAGGAACAGTATTGCGGTCGATTTGAGGTTTTCTCATGATCGGACATGAAGTTAAAGACGAGTTATGTATTTGAAGAACTTCGCCGCAAATTTAGGACTGGAACGCACGATCGCCATGCAACAAGCAATACTGTAGCGGTGCAGTGCAGCTCATCGAATTAGCCCAGACAGCAAAACATCAACCGTGTTCGCTTGTCTTTAACGTACTAAGCCAACAGAACTAGGTAGCCCTACACGACCCTGCCAGTGAATTAGCATTGAATTATTGAGTTTCCAGTGCCGTGGAGACCATGGCCAAGTCCAGCAACAGCCACCGATGACGAGAAGCCGAGTTTCCGAGAGCACACCAGCACCGGTGATAATAGTAAAATGACACATCGTTAAGCGGTGCACCCCTGATGCAGTCAACGAGCCTAGCCGTAGGTCTACCGTGTCGCCCAGCCGTAATGTCGCTTAGCCTGAAAGTGAGATGGTGCCAGCAGTAGCATCAGCCACCAAAGCCAACCCGTGAGGCCAGCCCGAGTAGTCACCGATGCATCGGAGTCCCGACAGTTTGGTCTACAGTCAAGTCGACCTGTGAATTCATCGCAGCAAGATTTGGACTTAACAAACTCAGTTGTATTGATCATTGATAAAAATAAATTTAGAGGATATATGTTGTGCATGCATGTATATGGCGTTAAATATGGTAAATGTGGCATTTGCTAGCCATGTTTGGAGTAGCAAATGCCACATGTTTGTTACCCAATTGAATGCAGTTGGAGATGAAACAAAGCCCTCTATTAGATTGACTCCAATATTCAGAGTAAGTAGCCGAGACCTAACATCGATTAGTATACGAGAGTTATTGGTCGTGAAGTTACTTGATACTAATGATGCGTTTGCGTTTTGATAAGGTCTCATACGAGTACTGGAATGGTACTCAGAAAAGTTGGGATAATTTGGTCTAATTAGTTCCTAGCCTCGATTGGTGATCGATAATTGCTCAGTAATTTTGTAAAGGAATTAAGTCCATTGAAGAGGATATGGTGTAAGAGGACGGCACGTTGTGTAACTGAGTAGTAACAGTGTAACCATGGCTAATCTAATTGTTGGGAATGTGCCCCAGTTAGAATATGGTTATATTTTTGAGGAATGGACTGAAGTCTTAAAGGCCTGTCTCACGAGTCTGCGGTCATTGGCGGCGAAACAGGAACTATCTACCGCTCCTGGGCCGCCAGAGACCGCGGGCTCGGTCAAACGCACAATTCCGGGGCCGTGCGGCGTTGTTCCCAACACCGCACGGTGCTAAAGAAAACCCAACACTGTCCAAAAATATGTTCCTACCGCACAGCCGCCGCCAGTGAGGCACGAGTGCGGCAAGGCCGCCGCCACAGCCGGCGCCAGTGAGGCACGAGCGCCGTGAGTCGAACCTGCACCGCCACAGCCTCCGCCAGTGAGGCACGTGTGTGGCACAGCCGCCGCCAGTGAGGTACGTGTGCGGCACAGCCGCCGACAGTGAGGTACGTGTGCGGCACGGCCGCCGCCACAGCCCCACGATCCGAAAGACGTCATCAGCCGAAACCGCAAGCTCGTTGAACCGGCCGTACTTGGCCCCCCGCGCAGCATCCGTGCGGCGCTCTCGTGGTTGCCGTGCGGTCCCCTCTTCCGGCGACGCCGCGCTTCACCGCCAACGACCGCAAACCCAGTGGGACAGAGCCTTTAAAGGCCTGTGCCACGGGCAGGCGGTTACTGGCGGTGTAGCAGGAAGTTGGGACCGCGCATGGACCGCCAGAGACCGCGCATGGCCCACGGGGTCGGTCCCATGCAGATCGCCGGAACCGTATGTAATTGGTCCTGACACCGCGCGGTGCTCAGAAAAGCTGACTGTTCAAAAATCTCGGCCTACCGCCCAGCCGCCGCCTCTTCGCCGCGAGCACCGCCTGTACGCCGCGAGCACCGCCTGTACGCCGTGGGCCGTCTCGACGTCATCGCGTAGCGTTGCGCGATGATGTCATCACCCGACGCCGCGCGACGTCCATTCCAGTCAACCCGTGGGACAGGCCATGCGGTGACCACCCGTCATACGCGCGGCAACAGCTTCCGGTAAGGTTGAACTTACCGCATTCTCGTGGGACGCATCCGCGCGGCGCTCCCACGGCATACGCGCGGTGCTCCCGCGGTAGCCGCGCGGTCCCTGCTTCGGGGACGCCGCGCTTCACCGCCAGTAACCGCCTGCCTGTGGGACAGAGCCATTAGAGGCTTGGTTCACTTCAAACGATATCATTTCAGAAGAGAAGAAAAGAGCATTGTTCCTTACAGGTTTAGGAAGCAAGGTGCATTGCTGCAGCCAGCTAAGCCCGCTAGTAAAACATACAAGGAATATAAGGAAGCGTTTATTGCTCATTTCTTTCCAAAATCAACAGAAATAGTGCAAAGTTATCGGTTTTATACATGCACACCAGCAAATGAAACAATCCCTCAGTTCCTACCAAAGCTTCGGCAGATAAGTGATGGGTGTAATTTTAAGGAACTGGAAAATATGCTAAGAGATAGATTGGTGGTAGGATGTGCAGATGTTAACATACAGCGAAAACTGTTGGGTACACCAAAATTAACCTTTGAGAACACAGCCAATATTGCGACAGCAATGGAGGTTACCAAACAAGATGTAGAGCAGATCAAGAAGATCGGAAGGCCTCAAGATGATTCTACCTCCGTCCATCAGCTTCAAAGGAAGGTGTCTGGACTAAAGATGACAAGGAGTCAACCAAGGGCACTCAAAGACAAGGTTCAAAACTCCAAGAAGTGCTGGAGATGTGACGGCAGCCATGAGCCAGCGACGTGTAAATTTCAAGATGGTAGGTGCTTCAGGTGCTCGGGAACGGGTCACACCAAAAGCCAGTGTGATGCTGTTAGAGCTTACCAGCGAAGGAGGGGACAATACCAGAAAAAAGCAAGCCACTTGGAGGAGGCCACTTCGAATTCATCAGAGGAAACCATGAGCTACTTGGAAGAGGAATCGATCAACAAGTTGATGAACTCTGACCCGTATACAGCCACTTTGATAGTGAACGGCAGTGAGGTACAACTAGATGTGGACACTGGAAGTCCATGGACTATCGTACCAGAAGAAGTCTTCAGCAAATTCGATCAAGACCCCAGACAAGATCCCTGTAGCATCAAGCTGAAATCCTACATGTCAAGAAGGTTGACATCTACGGACAAGCAGAGGTACAGGTACAGCTCGAACCTCACAGGAAGCCAGAAACGCTGACCCTAGTGGTATTAAAGAAAGGTGCAAGCCTAATGGGAAGAGACTGGTTGAGGAAGTACCCTGGATTTCTGTCAAATCTAGCCAGCCAGAACATGCCAGATCAAAGCCCAAGTCCACCGAGTCCTATGCACAGTTTGCAAGATGCCATGAACACAGTACTCAACAAACACGCTAAACTGTTTGACAGCAGCACCCGTGGAGTACTGAAGGGATACCAAGCCATGGTGTATCCACAAGACGAAAACAGTGGAGCAAAGTTTTACAAGGCAGCTCCTGTTTCATATGCTGCTAGAAAGCAGATTGATGCCGCATTGGATGACTTGCTGCAGGATGACGTTATCAAGCCTGTTAAGACAGCAGATTTCGCATGCCGGATCATAGCTGTTACGAAACCGGATGGGAGCATGAGAGTCTGCGGCAATTACAAGCTCACAGCAAATAAGGTGCTGAAAGTTGAACAGTATCCCCTTCCAACTTTGGACGATCTCCTGCAGGAACTAGAAGGAGAAAAGTTCTCTAAATTAGACCTCTCCCTTGCCTATCATTAGATAGAGAGACCCTGAAGCTTGGAAGTTCACCACAATCAATACGCACAAAGGTCTCTTCGAGTATACCAGATTACCCTTTGGGATATCCAGCGCACCGGCCATGTTCCAAAGAACAATGGAGAGCCTGCTAGCAGATATTCCCATGTGCAAGCCGTATCTTGATGATATCATCATCAGCGGAAAGACTGACGAAGAGCATCTCAGGAACCTGGAAGCAGTCCTGTCAAGACTAGAGACCAGTGGGTTACGTCTGAAGAAGAAGTGTGCACTGAAGCAAGAGTCAGTCGACTATCTCGGACATCGACTGAACAAGTATGGTCTTCGTCTTCTTCAAGACAAAGTTGATGCGGTGCGGGAAGCAAAGAGGCCTGTGAACCAAAGCCAACTCCAGGCATACCTCGGCTAACTTGGGTATTACAGGAAGTTTACACCCAACCTGTCACAGGAGATTGCACCGTTGACTCGGATGCTGAAGGAAGAGTACAGATCAGCAGATTCAAAGAGTGGGCGGAGAAGCAGCAAGCCTGATCCCAAGTTCAAATGGGGAAAGGAACAAGAGCAGGGATTCCAGAGTTTCAAGCGTCTTCTTCAGAGTGATAGTGTGCTGACGCATTACGATCCAGCCAAATCCATCCTGCTCCAAACGGATGCAAGCCCCTATGGCTTAGGTGCTATGATAAGCCATGTTGAATCAGTTGGACAAGAACGCCCGATAGCTTTTGCTTCATGCACTCTCAAGCCCAGCAAAGTGAACTATGCACAATATGAAAAGGAGGGTTTATCGATAATCTTCAGATTGAAGAAGTTCCACAAGCAGTTACATGGGAGGTCTTTCACAATTGTGACTGATCACAAGCCTCTGATGGGACTCTTTGGAGACCACAAGCCTGCCAGCCCAATGGCCTCTGCTCGCATGGCAAGATGGCATATGATCCTGTCTGCCTACAGTTACAAGATAGTCCATAGAGAAGGCAAGAAACACCAGAATGCAGATGCGTTGTCGCGCTTTCCGATACACGAAGAGGACTCTTCATGGAATCACCCTGAGCTCGCGGAGCTTGATGAAGCACCAGAGGCACTCATCAACATGCCCACCGATCTGGACACATGCCCTGTTGATGCACAGGAAGTGAAGGAAGCCACCAAGAAGGACAGAGTTCTTTCCAAGGTGAAGAACCACATCATGGAAGGGTGGCCAAGTGCATGGAATCTTCCAGAAGAAGTAAAGCCCTTTGCCAGCAAGAAAGAAGAGCTGTCAGTTGAGAATGACATAATCCTGTGGGGACCACGAGTTGTCATCCCAGATAATCTGGAGATGAGGACTAGAATCCTTGAAGAAATTCATAGCACACACCCTGGCATCGTGAAAATGAAGGCATTGGCAAGATCATACATCTGGTGGCCAGGAAACAACAAAGATTTGGAACAACAAGCGAGAAGTTGTCCAAGCTGTCAGCAGAATCAACATAGTCCTGTTGCAGTCCAAATCCATCCATGGGAGTTTCCTGAGAGGCCGTGGAGTAGAATTCACTGTGACTAGGCCAGCCTCGACAATGAGAATTTGCTGATTGTGGTCGATGCTCACAGCAAATGGATTGAAGCCATTCGGGTGAAACACGCAACAGCAGCAGCAACAGTGATTGCCCTGAGACGGTTGTTTGCAACTCATGGGTTACCGGAAACGGTGGTCACAAACAACGGTAAGCAGTTTGTGTCTGAAGAATTTGCCAGGTTCTTCAGCAGCAATAACATCTGCCACATTCAAACATTACCCAAACACCTGTCCAGCAACGGACTAGCCGAAAGAGGTGTACAGATGGCAAAGGCAGGTGTGCAGAAAGGAAAAGGATCAGACCTGGAACTAAAGATCCAGAAGTTCTTGCTGACGTACCAAGTCACACCTCAAGGAACGACTGGAAAGTCACCCAGTGAACTGATGTTCAGACAAAAGATCCACACTAAACTTCACAGTCTGCGTCCTGATCTAAGCAAATCTGTCCGAAAGAAGCAAGCCTCAATGAAACAGGCAGCAGATCGAGGAAGCAAGAAACGAGTCTTTGAGGTGAATGATCATGTCATGGTCAAGAACTTCACATCAGGTCCTACTTGGCTTTACGGAATGATAGCAGAAGTCATCAGTGAAGTCATGTACAATGTAAAGTTGAGTGAGGGAAGAGTCGTTCGTCGTCATGTAGATCAAATGAGAGCAAACTTGCCCAAAGGTGACGTGCACACCAACGTCCAGCAAAGAGAAGTGACTCAACCAAGCGAGGAGCCACTGATAGTTCTGCCTACTCCAACCGCAGGTCTAGATTCTGAAAGAACTTCAGAGTGACGAACCTTTAGTCCGCAGTGATAACACAATATCACAACCAGAGCCTGATATCTCAGATCACATGCAAAATCCAACACAGATAGACGCATGTCTAATAGAACTAAAAGAACACCTAAAAGATTTGATGATTTTGTTCTTTATAAGTGAACACACATATAGTTGGCACAAAGCAATGTGTCATTTATTTTGTTTGCCACACCACCTTTAAGGATGATGGGTGGAATTTAACAATCATAAGTGCCAAGTTGAGATAAACGGTTTACTTTATGCATGATTATTACTGCCTGGTAAAGTATACGGGGTATGATGATTTAAACATCAGGTCGTGGTTGCATAATCAAAGAAATGTAGTGTATATAGAGTTCTGTATGTGTTTAGTGAGTTGATGAATCGTGTTAATTGAACTGCGTAAACATCATAATGGGATGTTATAAACACTTCAGAGGAAATGTTCGAAGTGTTGTTGGAATAACTTTGAAGTAAAGGGTAGCTGTCACATATTTGGAGGTTGAAACTTTTGATGGAATGATTTCATACACCGAAAGGTATTGGTAAATTCTACCACACATTTTAGTTATGATGGTCTATTGTTTTATATTATGTGACTTTAGACATGGGTACGTGTTGATCTAAAGAAGATCCATTGGTAATATTATAGGTTTTGATATATGGTGTCATGATGATCTAATTGTAAGATGACTTTCATAATACGACTTGGAGAACAGTGCATTATTCAATCATATACAAATTGTGTTTCTTAAACATTACACATGGGACCGCAGATCACACATTGTGTGAGTTATATTACAGTTATACATAAGAGAAGAGGAATATTCTCACCAAAGAATATATCCAAGACCGGTTTTAAGTTGTAAACTGAAGTTAGTTAATTTAGTAGTAGCAATGTTACAAAATTTTGAGATTTAAAAAATAAAGTCTGCAATTTATCCCATCAGATAAAGCATAAAAAGAAGTTTAATTTGACACTTAATTCACTTTCATATCTTCAGTATTAAAAAAGTTATGGCCATTATCATACTCAGAAATTAGCATCTAGTTCCCTATTGCTTTTCCATTGACTTAACACAAAAGCTGTGATCGAGGACAGTTAAAAGCCCATAACTTTCTTAAACATTATGGTAACTGAAAGACATTTTCAGGTATTATAGATTGAAGCATTCTGAAACAAATATGAAACAATCTTACTTCGAAGACATGAAAGTAAAGCATATAATTAGTTAGTTACCTAATTGTAGCTAATTACAAAATTCAATTACTAGATCTAAACATCTATCAATTTCTTAAGAATAGATTAACATTTTTAAATAGCCTAAGTGTCCAAATAACATTCACACAATAACATAATTTTTTAATCTAATTTTCATGAATTTACAGGCCAAATGGAAGGAATTGAATGTTTAATACCTGTAAATGAATGGGGATTTAATTCATCTTGCGAGTGAGAATTTCTGGAACGCGATCTTTTGGAACGTTCATTTGCGGTGAATTTAACCCCGTATTGGCATGAAAAATACTGCCGTTAATTCGGGGAATAAAATCACCGTGTCGCATGACAAAATGTGAATTAAAGGCTTCTTAAGAAGCACTTTTATACATTTAAAGAAAGCACTTTCGTTTACCTGTCCATTGTGTGAAATCCGTCCCCGTTATTGGCGTTGACGCTTCAGGAGCTGATTTTAAAATGACTGTAGCGCTGACATTGACGATTTAATTTAAAAAAAAAATCACAAAACGCGGGTAGGAACGATTTTGTCAGCGAAGTTTTGTACTCCAACAAAATATTTCCAGGACAAGGGAGAAGAAACCGCGTTTTAACCCCGCCCCCCCCTTAAAGGCGCCAAAATCGCGCACACGGCCAGTGGCAGAATTACAGCGCGACTGAAGGTAAGTTTTGTAACATACCTATTAGTAGGCGATAAGAAGTCACTTGAAAAGCCAGGTTGTGGAAAATAAATGTTATAAGTTTTGGTGTTACAGTATGGATTTTGTGTAAAAGATCATATACAATGAAGATGAAATGGTGTTACCTGCCTCTAAGTTAAAGGGGGAGGAGTGTTGTGTATGAGAATATGATTTGCATATTTGAATGACCTGTGCGATTATATGCATGTGCACGGGTCTCAAGATGGCGATAACATGACAAGCATGTTAACTACTTGTGTAGTTTATGCAAAGGACTTTGCATTCGCCAAATAAATAACTACTTGTGTGTTCCGAATTTTATTTTGAGTCCGATTCCAGCACAAATACATAACACTCAATTTAGGCTTTTCAACTTTAAAACAAATCCTGCAGTCAGATTCAATATGGTCTTACTCTCTACTTCAATAGCATGCAATTCAGTTTGAGTGCACCTTCTCATGTTTGAATGCTTATTTCAGGAGAACATTACTGGTTGAATTGTAACACATTGAAGTATGGACAGTTGTCTTTTACCAATGTCAGACACAGACAGATTTCCTGGGTGTTCCATCCATATAATTAAACTTGCTTGGCATTATGTTCCATTGATGCACTGAATCTGATCCTGCCTCTGTCCTTGCATGGCTTATTTTGTCAATTGCATGGACTTTTAATGTTTTCATTGTGCCTTCTATCTAGAAATGTTGTTTTCCAATCTGCATAATGCACACTTTTTCTCATAACCAATAAATTTCTTTCTCAGCCATTCATCTTATTGCTATCTAGAATATCTGCAACATGAAAGCTACCATTAGGCTATGGGCCGAGCATCAAAAATGTGTCTAGAATTTAACTTTCGTGACCCATTTCTCGGAACTACATGAAATTTTGCACAGATTTAGATAAAATATAATTGAGAAGGAAGTCATAACTCGTCATTGCCAAAAGTTGCACTGCCCTGCATGCCGCCCGGGCCGCCTTCAACACCCCCATAGCGCCGTCTCCGTCAGTCCGCCCACTCGCTCGCTGTAACACCGGCCTACCGACAGCCCAACCGACCACTCGCAGCACCCACCAGCCATCCAACCACTCGCAGCACCCACCGGCCGTCCGACCACTCGCAGCACCCACCGGCCGTCCGACCACTCTCATCACCCACCGGCGGCCCGGCCCGACCGACCACTCTCACCACCCACCAGCGGCCTGGCCCGACCGACCACTCTAACCACCCACCGGCGGCCCGACCCAACTCTCACCACCCGACAAGCCGACCAACAGACTGACCGATTGACCGACCAACTCACCGACTGAATAACCGACCGACTGACTGACTGACCCTAACCCTAATCCTAACCCTAGCTCTACATTTGTTATTTATCATCTATTGTTAACAGCCGTCTTGGGAAGAACGCATGACACACCCAGTGGTGGGAAGACAAGGTGAAGATATTCAATGGATTCATGGATAAGGCAGAGGAGTGGTTATCTGAAATTATACCACAACTTACGAGCTCAACAGCTGGAAGTGTGATGCAACAAGGTGCCAGAAAGGAAGATGAGATTACACCACGAGATAATATCTTGAAAGTATCTACACAAAGATCAAGACATAAATCTGGTTCTACAGCCAGTTCGTTATCAAGGGATCCTTTTTTAAAATAATTTTTATTTATTAGAAGTACATTACATTACAACCAATTACATTAGTACTCATCACGTATATATTATTACAATTAATGTACTCCGTCATTTTTTACACTAATAAAAAGGAAAGGTTGAGATTAAGAAAAAAGAGAAAGTGAAGGAAAATAGTGAAGGTGTAAAAACGTGACAACAAGAAAGAACAAAGACCCTGTAAGAAAGAAATTAAAAAGAAAGGATTAAGAGATAGACCTTAAAGAAGAAAAAAGAAAAAGAGAAAAACAAATACTTTGTTATACGCATCACGCAAATGGGATATACCAACTCTCCAGCTTTCATCCCCCTTTACCTGACCTCAGTTTTTTTTTTTTTTTTTTAAGTACTTTTGCACCCTATACTTGTAATAATTCTATGAATGCAGACCACGTCAGGTGGAAGTGATCTGGTTTTATCTCTTCTAGGTGTAATGTTTCGAACATATTTGAAATCCACATGTTTATAGTTGGTATTGGAGCATTTTCCAGAATTTTAGGATTAACTTTTTTCCAGTTATTAACCCATAGTCTATTAATTTCTTTTGAAACACATTTAGTTCAGGACTGTCTTCCGTTGTTCCGAAGATAATCCATTCTGCTTTTGATATCAGTTTTATTTTAAATAATTTTGAAAAGATTTCAAAAATTTAAATCCCAAATTTTTGAATTTTTGTACAAAAAACAAATGAGTGTAGCTTCTTGAGTTGACATTTATCACAAATGGATGATAGATTTGGGAAAATTTTATTAATTTTAGTTTTTGAATAATATAATCTATGTAAAATTTTAAATTGTATTAAAGTGTGTCTTACATTAATTGAACATTTCTGCACGTTTAATAAATGTTCATTCCAGCTTTCCTTTGAGATTTTAATAGCTAATTCTAGTTCCCAGTCTCTTCTAATACCTTCCGTAGATGGTATTTCTACATTTAAGACATTAAAGTTGAATTGAATTGAATTGAATTGAATTAAGATAATATTATACAAATATATTAAGTTTGCTGATTCAGCTTTTATCTGCATTGGTTCATCCAATACTGGGATATTAACTATTGGAGATGAAAGCGATAGATTTCTTAATTTTAAATTTATTTGTTTCCAAGTTCTGATTGTACTATGTATAATTGGGTTTTTGTTATAATTTATGTTATTCAGTTTCATTGGTGAGAGGAGGATTGCTTCAATGTTTCCAGAAGAGCAGTCCTCTCTCTCCATTACAATCCAGTCCACTTGCTGAGCAGAGTTGTCCATCAGCTGGATCATATTTTAAAATTTACTGACCAATAATAATTCATGAAGTTAGGGAGTGCTAAGCCCCCTACTACTTTAGCTTTGTTCAAGTGTGTTCCTTGTATACTATGTGATTTATAGTCCCATATAAAATTAATAATATCTGAGTCCAGTTTAAAAAAAAACTTCTTTGGTAGGTATATAGGAATCGATTGAAATAGGTATAAAATTTGTGGTAAGATCATTTTTATTGCATTTATTCGGCCTATTAAAGACATCGGAAGCGTTTTCCAAAATTTAATTAGTGAATTTAATTTATTAAGTAAAGGATCAAAATTTGCTTTGAACATGCCTTGATATGTTCTGGTGATTTCAATACCCAAGTATTTAAATTTTTCTGTAGCTATTTTAAAAGGGAATTTTAAAAGATGTGTTGAGTCAGTTTTATTGACATAATTTCACTTTTATTCCAATTTATTCTGTATCCGGAAAAAGATCTAAAGTCCTCAATTAGATTTAATATGTTTGGTATAGTAATTTGAGGTTTTGTAATGTACAATAATATATCATCCGCGTATAAGGATATTTTATTATTTGAGTATTTAGTATTATACCCATGGATATCTGGATGTGTTCTAATTTTTTCTGCTAAAGGTTCAATTATGAGAGCAAACAACTGTGGTGATAATGAGCATCCTTGTCTATTTCCCCTTGATAGTTGAAATTTCGAGGATATGTTATTAGTTAATATTCTAGCTGTAGGTTTATTATATAATAATTTAATCCATAAAATAAAATTCTCTCCCAGTTGGAATTTTTGTAATACTTTATCCATATAATTCCATTCTACTTGGTCAAATGCTTTTTCAGCATCCAGCGAAATAATTGATAATTCTTGTTCTTCAATTTTGTGTGAGTGCATTATATTTAGACGTCTCATATTATTAGATGAATATCTCTTAGGGATAAACCCCGTCTGATCTGGGTTTATTAATTTACTAATATATTTACTTAATCTTCTAGCTAATGTTTTCGCTAATATTTTTTGATCTGTATTTAACAATGCTATAGCTCTATATGAACCCGGTTCTTCTATATCTTTGTCTTTTTTAAGTATTAGTGTAATCGTTGATTCAGCTAATGTATCAGGTAATATTTGTTTTTTAAAAGCATATTGATACATTTTTTGTAACCATGGTATAATTTTGTCATAAAAGCTTTTATAAAATTCATTAGTAAATCCATCAGGACCTGGAGTTTTTCCATTCTTTAATGAGTTTATTGTATCTTCTAATTCCTTAATTGAAATTTGTGCACCCAATTCCTCTTGTTCCTTCAACTCTAACTGGAAGATTACAATTATCCAAGAACTCTGTAATTTTATTGGAGTCAGTTGTCGTTTTAGATGTGTACAAATTCTCGTATAATTGCGCAAATCTTTTATTAATATCCTTCGGTATGATTAGTAATTCCCCTCTATCTGATTTAATCTTTTGGATCGTATGTTCTTTTTCTCGTTTTTTTAGCTGACGAGCCAACAGTTTATGCGGTTTATCCCCAAATTCAAAGTGTTCCTGTTTTGTAATTTGGAAAAGTCTTATAAGTTTGGCTGATAATAGTTTATTTAATTTAAATTTCAAAATTATTATTTTATTATGTTTATCTATTGATGGATCTTTAGCATTATCTATATCCATTTGTCTAATAAGTTCTTCTGTCTTTGTTCATTCTTATTATTTTTATTTTGAAAAGCTTGATTATAACACCTCTAATAAATGCTTTAAAAGATTCCCATAGTACAGTAGGCGATATATCTGGAGTGTCATTTATTTCAAAAAAGACGTCCATTTGTTCTTTTAAATATATACTCGCTTGCGGATCTTTTAGGATTTGAGAATTGAATCTCCAAAACGATTTATTATTAGACATTCCTTCCAGTTTTAAAAAGAAAGTTAGTGGTGAATGGTCTGAAATCGAGTTTGTATGGTATGCTGGGTTCACAGTGTGAGGGATTAATTTTGTATCCACCAGGAAATAAATACATGAGTACGTTTTGTGTACCATTGAATAAAACGAGTATTCCCTGCCAGTCGGATTAGCAATTCTCCAAACATCTGCTATATTGGTATTGTTTATATAAGTATTTAAAAGTTCACTAGTTTTAGATTTCGTATTCCCTCTCTGTTTTTGGCTTGATTTGTCTAAATACGGATCTAAAACACAGTTAAAGTCTCCTCCTATTATAACATTTTGATAATTAAACTCTGCGATTATGTTCAAAATTTTATTGAAAAAATGAGGGTTGTCAAAGTTGCCAAGGTAATTGGAGTATCATGAATTTCTCCGGTAACTATCAAATATCTCCCTTCAATGTCTGTTATGGTATTCTTTGCTTTGAATGGTATACCTTTTCTAATAATAATTGACGTACCTCTAGATTTCGAAGTATATGAAGAATGATATATTTCACCTATCCATTTCGCCCTCAACCTAGCTTGATCTTGAGATTTTAGATGAGTTTCTTGTAAGAAGATGATGTCAGAATTGTACAGTTACAGCTGAGCTAGTATCTTACCCCTTTTAATAGGTTCGTTAATACCAACTGCAGAATGAGACTCCTCCTAGGTTCTTTTGTTTAAAATCTTGCATTTTGAATAATTATAATACCTTTAAATCTTGTGGTGCATCCATGTCCCAGGTCTTTGGGTAATGGGGGAACCTTTGCATTACTAAGTTTTGTTGGCATATCCCTTTTACGCTTATCCTTAAACACAAAACACAAACATGTGACTTAATGTGATAATAATATTAATTTAAAAAAAATTGAAAAAGTGAAAATACAGTGTCTAAAATGGTCGACACTGTAACAAGTGGCCCACCTGTAGGTGGGAGAAAACCTTGTTTCGACTTCCATTGTTGATGTTAAACAAATAACTCCGCTCCCTTGGTTAATCATAACATATTAGGACGGGGCCTCACATTCAGATATATAATACAAATTTACCCTATATATTTCATTATAACATATCATATATATATCGCAATTTTAGCTACTAATTATTAAACAAATGATTTTAGCTTCAATAATAATCAACTGTTGGTTGATTCTCATCCCCTCCTCCCCTCATCCCCTCATCCCATTTATAGATAAGGTTTAGATTTAGTAAAAATTTATATTAGTTATGTTAGTTCGTTATTTTTTTTATTTTTATGAGCGTCCGTTACTATTCTAGTTTAATATTAATTACTTGTTAAATTGTTAAGTTGTTAATAGGATAAATTCTTACAATTGGATTTAATATTATAATCTGTTAAACAATTAATGCTTCTGGTATAGTCCATTTTCTTCAGTTCGGCTGTTTACTTCGTTTGGAACACAGAATGTCCTTGAGTTAAAATTCCACAGATAACAGTCTCGCCATCCTAAACAAAACACTGCTTGAAATGGTTCTGAACTCCCGAACCTCCATTAACTGTGGAATTCTAATAGAAAAGAGGGTTTATTCATACCATTCGTTCTCTACTTTTCAACGATGCTCTGGGCATATTTGTACGCATCCTCCGGTTTTACAAATGATCTTTCACGTCCATTATGAGATGCGCATTTTAGCTGGATAAAAAACACTGTATCTGACATCTTGTTTCCCTCTTAAAAGTTCTTTTGCCTTTCCGAATTGATTTCTCTTTTGCACGATTTCATACGGATAGTCCCTGAATATTTTGATAATGTCATTTTCCACCCTCAGCTGCACTCCGTATTTGATTTTGCTCATCACCTCTTCCAGTTCTGAAATGTCTCGAAATTTCACAATAATATGTCGTGTGGTCTTTTCCAGCTTGAGATCTCGGTTTAAATCTTGGAACACGATGAGCCACTTCAATTTTCGGTTCTTTGGAGAGATTAAGCAGTTGTTTAAGTAAGCGCATGGCAAACTCACGAATGTCCCTTCCCTCAGTTCCCTCTGAGACTCCAAGAATTCTCAAATTCTGGCGTCTAGAGCGAGCTTCCAGGTCCAGGCAGCTATCTGAAACTTTCCCCAGTTGAGTCGTCATCTGTACTGAAGTTGGCTCATATTCTTGCTTCATTTGATCATGTTCTCGCCTCATTTTCACCATGTCTTCAACCACTCGAGCCATATTTTTCTCCAATTCCATAATTGTAGCCATACTAGCAGCTACTGTTTCAAGCACAGCCGTGAACCTGTCCGTAGTAACTTTTTCCATCTTATCCATTCTCCTCGATAGTCCATCTTTCACATCATCAATTTGTTTATTTATAGTGTCAAGTGAATCAGCCACCTTCTGATTACCAGCATTCGAATCCTTCATCATCTTTTCGATTTTTTCCATCATTTGTCCCAAGTTTTATTTTCAACCAAAATGTCATCTTTCATATCTTTCACTGATTTCTTCAAATCCTCAAATTCTTTGTCCTTAGCCTGCTCTGTCTTAGATCTTGTATCCATTTCTGCAGCCACTTCAGAAACTTCAGAGGTAACTTCTCCTTCAGGATTCTTCAGATTTTTCAGCAGCTTTTTAACTGTTCTCTGAGGGCTCTAGGCTGGAGACAGTTTTCTCATTTAAAAGTCTTTAAGCCACCGTTTAAAACATCGCGCTTACTGATGACGTCATCAGCCCGGCGACCAGAAGCTCCAGTAAGGTTTTTAAATCAATTCCAACTTATAGACCCGTTTTAACGTGAAAAATCGCGAAATTTTTCGAGAGCGGAGCTAGGTGCACGTCTGTTAGTATAACATGGCGCCACCGGAAGTCGGTATCAAGGGTTTCTGCTCGATTGGGAGTTGAAGCTGAACTAGCCGTTCTCTCAATAGAAGCGGATGCCTTGAAGAAGAAACATGAGATTGAGCAAGAAGAAGAAGAGAAGAAGAAAGAAGAGTTAAGACAAGAAAAGGAAAAGATGAGATGACAGGACGATCAGAGGAAAGAACAGCTGATGCGACGAAAGGAACAACTGGAACTAGACACAAAGATAGCGCTGGCCAAATCAAAGGAGATACTGGAAAGTGAGGGTTCAAGATGCATAGAAACATAGAAAATAGGTGCAGGAGGAGGCCATTTGGCACTTCAAGCCAGCACCGCCATTCATTGTGATCATGGCTGATCGTCCCGTATCAATAATCCGTGCCTGCCTTCTCCCCATATCCCTTGACTCCACTAGCCCCTAGAGCTCTATCTAACTCTCGCTTAAATTCATCCAGTGATTTGGTTTCCACTGCCCTCTGTGGCAGGGAATTCCATAAATTCACAACTCTCACCTCAGTCTTAAATGACCTCCCCTTTATTCTAAGACTATGGCCCCTGGTTCTGGACTCGCCCAACATTGGGAAAATTGTTCCTGCATCTAGCTTGTCGTCCTTTTATAATTTTATGTTTCTATAAGATTCCCCCTCATCCTTCTAAACCCCAGTGAATACAAGCCTAGTCTTTTCAATCTTTCCTCATATGACAGTCCCGCCATCCCAGGGATCAAAAATGCAGTTCTAGAACATCGAAGAACTCTGATTTGGGAAGAAAGACTGCTCAAAGTGAATTCGTAGTTGGATCAATTCGACAATCGAGGTCCACCGTATTTCTTGGTTTTGAAAACCCATTGGAACAGAGTAAGATGGGTAAAACTTCATCTCAGCAAATGAGTGCTAGATCGAAACAAACTACTAATGGAGCGTCTGTAGATGCTCGGGACAAACCAATAGCGGACCACGCTTTTCCGAGGCCTGAAGCACAGGCCAATTTGAGTCACAGAGCCTGTTTACCAACAGGTGGAGCCAAGCCAAGGTAATCAGGATGGATTATTGGCATTGGTGAAAAGTCAAGCTAAATTCATAGCTCGACAAAATATCTCTCATTCTACCACCAGCAGAAATTCCTACGTATGATGGAGATCCTTTGCGGTATGAAGCTTTTGTAAGGGCATTAGAAGTATTAGAAATGAGAATTACGGATGAAAAGGAGCGCTTATGACTTCTGGTGAAGTAAACAAGTGGAAGTGTTAAGGTACTTGTAGAAAGTTGTCAAAATGAGCCAGACAGCCATGGCTATAAAAAGGCGAGAAGGTTACTTAAAGAACATTTTGGTAATGAACAGAGGATTGCTAACGCATACATGGAGAAGGCCCATGCTTGGAAAGAAATCAAGCCGGAAGATGGGAGGCATTGAGTGATTATGCAATATTTTTGAGAGGTTGTTGCAGCTCGATGAAAAATCTCGGCCATATGGATGAGATGAATCTTGTGAGTAATACTCATCATCATTAGCAAGTTGCCCAGAAGACTGAAAGAAAATTGGAGAGACGAAGCAGGCACAATAATGGATAAGAAGAAGCGAGTAGCCAGGCTACGAGACCTGGTGAAATTTTTAGAAACGGAAGTACAGCACATGTTAGAACCACACTACGGGACTATTGAAGATCATAAACCAATTGCAACTAACAAAGGTTCTACCTTTACGAAAATTGAAGAAATATCAGAACCTAAGAGAAGTAGTTTTGTTATCACAACCAGACCTGTGGAAAAGACAGATAGAATGAAAGGAAATGTATCTACTAGCAAGCAATGTTTTTCATCGACAATAAAGAATTTATTAATCAAAAGACTGTGTTTTGAAGATTTATCTGTGAAGAAGCTCTGAGGGTCCCCGACGCAGAGCTCGCATGCATATAACGACATTCCCTTTAACCATGCAGTCCACTTAGCGGCTAGAGGGAGTAATATCTTGAATTATATAAAAATCTGCCGCTACACCACCCGCTCTCCTGCCAATCTGGTTTAAACCCACCCATGCGGCACTACCAAACCCGCAAGGGTCTTATCATGAACAGTATACTTTTCCCTTACATTAGATCTTCCAAAATGCAGCACCTCATACTTGCTTGGATTAAACATCATATGCCATTTATCTGTCCATATCTGTAATTGATCTAAATCCCATTGTATCATCTGACAGTCTGAGATCCAAGCACAGATCCCTGCGGAACTCCACTGGTCAGTAACCTCCAGCCAAATACTACCTTTCCACCACCACCCTATCTTCTCTGGGTAAGCACAGTGGTGCAGCAGTAGAGTTGCTGCCTTATAGCACCAGGAACCCGGGTTCATTCTGACTACTGGTGCTGCCTGCGTAATGTTTGCACGTTCTCCCTGTCACCGGTTTCTTCCCACATTTCATAGCCATGCAGGTTTGTAGATGAATAGGCTTCTGTAAATTGTCCCTAGTGTGTAGGGTAGAACTAGTGTATGGCTGATCGCTGGTCGGCTCGGGCTCAGTGGGCTCAAAGGTCTGTTTCCACTCTGCATCTCCAAATCTAAAATATTAAAGCCAGTTCTTTTTTTTTTTTTTTTTTTTTAATTTTTATTTTATTAGAAGTAAGTACAATTGTATACAATCATATTTTCATAATACCTTTTATGTACAGCTTCTTATTTTTTAAATTTTTTGAAATAAAGAAGAAAAAGAAAAAAGTTAGATAATGAAAAATAGAAAAATGTGAGATATATAGTGTGTGAAAAAGAAAAATAAAGAATGAAATAAGAAAGTTGAGACATAGAAAATAGAAGAAAGAGAATAGATGAAAAGAAAAGAAGAAAAGAAAATAGAAGGAGATCATTTATAATCTTGACCATCCGCAGTCACGGATTAGCTTTTACACCTGTTTTGCACCATACGTTTCCAAAAAGACGACAAATGGAGACCAACTCGTTATGAATTGGTCAAATTTATCTATTAGGAGGAATCGCATTTCCTCAAGATGTGCGGTATCCAACATACTTGCAATCCACATTTTGAGCGTTGGTATTGGTGTATTTTTCCAAAATTTCAATATTAATTTTTTTGCTATTATTAAACCATAATTAAAAATTGACTTTTGAGATGAGCTCAATTTGTTCCCGTCTTCCATTACCCCAAATATAATCAATTCATTATTGGGTTCCATTTTTGTCTTAAATAATTTTGTAAATATTTCGAAAATATCACTCCAAAATCCATGAAGTTTTATACAAGAAACAAAAGAGTGTGTTATAGTTGCTTCTTGGATTAAACATTTATCGCAAATGGGCGATATATTTGGATAAAATTTATTTAATCTTGTTTTTGAGTAATATAATCTATGTAAAATTTTAAATTGGATTAGATTATGTCTTGCGTTAATCGAACACTTGTGAATGTATGTCAAATACTTTTCCCATGTAGCCTTCGTAATTTTTATCAATAATTCCCGTTCCCACTCTTCTCTAATTACCTCAGTCACAGGTAAATCTATATTTAAGATACTATTATATAAATATGCTATTAATTTTTGTGTATCAGCTTTTATATTCATTACTTCTTCTAGTAAATCAGGAGTTATTTTTTGATATCCCTGTATGTATGTCTTCAAAAAATTACAAATCTGAAAATATTTAAAATAATGAGTGTTTTTCAGTTTAAATTTTAATTGTAATTGTTGAAATGATAATAAATCTCCCATTTCATACATATCCCCGATCCTTTTAATTCCTAAACTTTCCCATTGATTATATATTTTATCCATCATAGATGGTTTAAATAAAGGATTATTCGCTATCGGTGTTAATAATGATAGGTTTCTTAATTTTAAGGCTAGTTTTATTTGTTTCCATATTCTTATTGTATCTTGTATAATTGGGTTTTTCTTATATATTGTATTGTTCATTTTTTTCAGGGAGAAGAGGATTGTTCCTATATTACAAGGATAACAATCCTCTTTCTCCATTTTTATCCATTCTGTCTGTTGAGTTGAACTATCCAACCAGTAAATTATATTCTTAATATGTATTGCCCAATAGTAATACAAAAAATTAGGGAGTGAAAGTCCCCCGACATCTTTTGGTTTACATAAGTGTTCTTTTTTAATTCTATGTGATTTGTAATCCCAAACAAAATTAGTAATATTAGCATTCAGTTTAGAGAAGAAATATTTTGGTACATATACTGGTATAGATTGAAATAAGTATAATAACTGTGGTAAGAAGCTCATTTTAATAGCATTTATTCTGCCTATTAATGATAAAGGGAGTGTTTTCCAAAATTTTATCATTATATTAAGTTTATTTATTAAGGGTATAAAATTAGCGTTGAATAAAGCTTTATGTTTTCTAGTAATCTGTATACCCAGATATTTGAATTTTTCTGTTGCTATTTTAAAGGGGAATTTCAATAAGTGTGTGGATTCTTGAGGTTTTAACGTCATAATTTCACTTTTGTTCCAATTTATTCTATATCCTGAAAAGGACCCAAATTCCTCTATTAAATTTAATAAATTTGGTATACTCGTTTGTGAATTTGTTATATATAACAAAATATCGTCTGCATACAATGAAATTTTATTATTTGAGTCCCTAGTATTATAACCCTGAATATTCGGATGGCTTCTTATACTTTCAGCCAGAGGTTCTATCATAAGGGCAAATAGCAGGGGTGATAAAGCACATCCCTGCCTATTACCCCTTGATAATTGAAATATTTGAGATAACATGCTGTTAGTTAATATTCTTGCCATCGGTTTATCATATAATAATTTCACCCATGCAATAAAATTCTCTCCCATATTAAATTTTTGTAATACTATGTATAAATACTGCCATTCTACCTGATCAAATGCTTTCTCTGCGTCCAAAGAAATAATTGCTAAGTCTTTTTCTTCCTTTTTATGTGAGTACATTATATTAAACAGGCGTCTCAAATTATTAAATGTATATCTTTTGGGTATAAACCCCGTTTGATCAGGGTTTATCAATTTACTAATATATTTGCTTAGTCTTCTAGCTAAGGTCTTTGCTAGAATTTTCTGGTTGGTATTTAGAAGTGATATAGCTCTATATGAACCCGGTTCCTCTAGATCTTTATCTTTCTTTGGAATAAGCGTAATAGTTGATTCTGCTAATGTTTCAGGTAATTTATTTTCTTTAAAAACGTGAGTATATAAATTAAATAGATAGGGGGTCGTTATCTCATGAAACTTTTTATAAAATTCATTACTAAAACCATCTGGTCCCGGTGTCTTACCATTTTTCAGCAATTTTATTGTTTCACCTATTTCTTTGATTGTAATTTGCGCTCCTAGTTCTTCTTGTTCCAAAAGGTCAAGTTTTGGTAGATTACATTTATCTAAAAAGTTTGTAATTTTACTATCTTCTGTTTTGGTTTTTGATGTGTATAAATTCTGATAAAATTGAACAAATCTTTTATTGATATCTTTAGGTAGTATTAGTAATTCACCATTCTCAGATTTAATTTTATTTATAGTATTTTCCTTTTCCTGTTTTTTCAATTGACGCGCCAACAGCTTATGTGGTTTGTCACCAAACTCAAAATATTCCTGTTTTGTAATTTGGAATAATCTTATTACTCTTGCCGAGAGAATTCGGTTAAGTTTAAATTTCAGTAGTATTATCTTATTATGTTTATCTATAGTGGGATCTTTAGCATTATCTAACTCTAACTGTCTTATTTCTTGTTCTAACAGCATCTGTTCAGTTTTATTCTTCTTATTTTGAAAAATTTCATATGAAATTATAATTCCTCTAATAAATGCTTTAAAAGTTTCCCATATTAAAGAAGGTGAGGTACCTGGTGTATCATTTATCTCAAAAAATGATATCATTTGTTGTTTCAAATATTGATAACCCTGTATGTCATTTAATATATATGTGTTAAACCTCCAAAAAAATTTTTTTCCCGGCATTCCTTCAAATTTTACTAAAAAAGTCAATGGAGAGTGATCAGAAATACTACTAATATGGTAAGTTGGGTTAATTATATATGGCATTAATTTCCTATCCACTAAAAAATAATCAATTCTTGAGTATGTTTTATGTACCGAAGAGTAAAACGAGTATTCCCTTCCTGCTGGGTTAGCGGATCTCCATACATCTGTTATGTTAGTATTTTTTATATATGTATTTAGAAATTCACTAGTCTTAGATTTTGTATTACTCCTTCTTTGTTTTGCTGATTTGTCTAAGTAAGGATCTAAAACACAATTAAAATCCCCTCCTATTATGACATTTTGATAATTAAACTCCAGTATTATATCTATAATTTTCTCAAAAAATTGAGGGTTATCAAAATTCGGAGCGTAAATATTTACCATAGTTATTGGGGTAGCATAAATTTCTCCCGAAACTATAATATACCTTCCCTCTTTATCTGATATAGTATTCTTTAATTTGAACGGTATACCTTTTCGAATAAGAATAGCCGTACCTCTAGATTTAGAAGTAAATGACGAATAATATGTTTGGCCTATCCACTTCGCCTTTAATCTCATTTGTGTTTCCTGTTTCATGTGAGTTTCTTGCAAGTAGATTATGTCGCTTTTCAAAGATTTTAGGTGAGCAAAAATTTTACCCCTCTTTATTGGTTCATTGGCACCCCTTATATTCCAACTACAGAATGTGATTCCTCCATTCTTTATTTGCCTATCGTCCTGCATTGTATATCAAAGTGATGTTCTTGAAACATATGGTGCAAACAAATACCTCCGTGTTCTGGACGTTGGGTGGTCATTCCAAATTTTTAAGTTTACATTACATCTCCATCTCCAAAAGTGCCTTAGATAAAGCAAGAAAAGTTGTGATTTACAATTAATTAAGTGATTTAAAAAAAAAAGTGAAATTAAGGTATCTAAAAGCAGGTACCTTAAAGACAAGTAGCCACCTAAGGTGGCGAAAGGATTATCGACTTCCGTTGATGTTATTTTACAGTGAGCCCCAATCCCTTATTAACACCTCGTAAAAAATAATTTAAAAAAAAAAAACCTACAAACCATCTCGTTTATTCTTGTATAACTTTATCAAACTAGCGTTAGTAAAATGCCCCCCAAAAAATTAATTTAATAATAAAAAATTTTAAAAAAATTAGTAATAATAATAATAATAATAACAAAAATATGCAAAAATAAAATATTAAAGAGTTAAAAAAAAAAGAAAACATTAATGTAATTAAACCCCAAATCCAAATATAAACCACAACCTATTGTAATTTCTATAAGTATTTGTACTGTACCAATTTATCTAGCCAGCTACCCTACAAGCAGGTACCGAGGGGTTAATCTCATTCCTGGCTTTTTTCCAAGTTTATGTTGCGTTCCCACTCAAAAAGAAAGAGAGAAAATGTTAGTAATGTTATAGACATTTTGGTTAATTACAATTTATAAGCAATGGTTTATTCATGAATATACATATTTACTACACACACTCATATTAGTTTTGTTAAAGTTAGTTAGTTAATTGTAATTAGCATATAATAGTTAAATACTCAGGTTATCTCGTTCTTTGTACGAGAGCTTTTCATTCAAGGTTAAACAATATTGTCCAATACATTCCAGACAGATAAGCTCAGTAACTGTCTGAGAACTCCGCCGGTTCCAGCTCCATCTTAGAAATTAAAAAGTTCCATGTTCATTCCTTTAGTCGTCTTCTTCTGAAGTTTTGGGGGCTTTCCTCATGATATCTTCTGCATATTTAAATGCTTTTTCTGGGTCCGTAAATGAGCGCTCAATTTCCTTATATGTAATTTTCATTTTTGCAGGAAAAACAATACCATATCTGACTTTGGAAATACCCCTCAATATGTTTCTTGTCGGTGTAAACAGGTTCATTCTCTGGACAATCTCTGGAGGATAATCACGGAAAAATCGGATCTTTTCCCCACGATATATCAAATTTTCACCATGAACAATCTTCTTCAATATAGTTTCCACTGAAGAGATATCAAGAAATTTCACAATTATCTGTCTTGGAGCAGCATTTATGCCTCTTGAGACACGTCCAACTCGTTGAACAGTATCTATTCTTAGTTCTCCCGGCAGTTTAAGAACCTCTTTGAGTAATTCAGTAACGAAAGTACGTGTTTGAGATACATGTTCTTCTCGTCCTTCTCTTACTCCAACAATTCTCAAATTCTGCCTCCTTGATCTCGCTTCCAAGTCCAAACATTTGTCAGTCATTCTTGCCAGCTTTTCTGCTTCATCTTTCTTTGATCTTTTCAGACTGTTTATTTCCGTGATCATCTCTTTCATATCACTTTCCATCTCTTCCATTCTCTCGTCAATGTTGTCCATCTTAGCATTTACCCCAGAAAGCTTCTTATTATAATCCTTTTCGACTCTAACAATTTCTGAGTTAAGTTTTTTATCAAACTCATTATGTTGCTTCTTCAGCTCCTTTAACTCATCACAGGCACCATCAATTTTATGAGAAAATATTTCCATATTATTCTCCATACTCTTAATTGTAGTAGTAATTTCTACAAACATTTCCTTTACCTCCATCTCTTTCTTTCCTCCTTTTGTAGCCATTTCAAGCACAACTCCTTGGCTATCGGGCTCCTCCTCAGAACCTTCTTCAGTTGTTTGCAGAGTATCCAACACACTTTTCAGCTGGAGGCTTATAGTAGTTTTTTTTGGTGCGCGTGAACAAGTCCTCTTGCTCATTTAAAAGTCCGTTATCTAATGATGTTTTCGTTATGCAAACCAAGCAGCTCCGTTGAGTTATTTTTAACTTTAAAACGGCTTTTTGATAATTTTTACGGGAGTGAAGCTCACTGCAGCGTCCTCAGTGTTCCATGACGCTACCGGAAGTCATATTAAAGCCAGTTCTGAATCTAAATACTTAAAGCCCTGTCCCACTGTACGAGTTCATTCAAGAGTTCTCCCGAGTTTGCCCTGATTCGAACTCGGAGGTTTACAGTAATGGCCGCTCGTAGGTACTCGGGGCTCTCGTGCACATTTTTCAACATGTTGAAAAATCTTCACAAGTCTTCTCAAGCTTACCGCGTTTCCCGAGTACCTGCCGTTGGCGTTACGAGCCGCTAAGAGACGTCCCCGAGCTCCGACGTACCCGCTACGTACATTCTACGTGCTTCCACGAGTTTGATTTTTTTTTTTAAACTCGGGAGAGCTCTTGAATGAACTCGCACAGTGGGACAGGGCTATTATAGTCACCATAGATCCCACATATCTTAATTTTCTTGATCAACCTATCATGAGGGACTTTATTAAAGGCCTTACTAAAATCCATGTAGATAATATCCACTTGGCATAAAAATCTGAGTCTAAAACATTCCAAGTTATTGTGACCTTCATCATCACAGGAAGGGGAGTCCACTTACACATTGCTCTTTGCGTAAGAGGTAAGATTGATGTGCCTGGAAATTGTTAGGTAATTTGCTTTCCTTGCCAAAAAGCTTCACCGTTCTTTAGCCAATCCACACAAATTGATAATTCATTATAGAGTGTCCACTTCCTGTCAGACAAAAGTTTTTTTATCTTGAAGAATACAGAGAACTGAAAAATGTAATGCAATACACAATGAAACTGTCTGGAGGCACTGATGTTCATTAGGGTTGTGACCACAAGTCTTCATTACATAAGCAAAGTATCTGTTTACATTGAATGGACACATTGTAAGCAATAATAGGATTTAATCGAGATTTGTCATAATAGTAAATATTGTATTCTAATACCTTATTAAACATCTGTGAGGTCTACAACAGAGAATACATTATACCTTTGTTTGCATTGAGGTTTAGTTTGCTTTGAGAAATAGTTCCGCACCAACTGGAATAACTTGTGAGAATGTGTAAACAAGCCAACGGCATCCACGGATATTGATCCTGATGAATCAGGAAGCTATTTGCTCTCAGACCTACTCAACGAGACTGCAATATATATTTGATGATTCAAAGTAAAGTTAGGTAGGCACAACACAAAAAAAATCTTATTTTTGCAGAAAATAATGTATTACAAAATCACTATTCTTGCTCTTCAACTTCTTTCAATTATTAATGTTACATATGGGAAAGTTAAGTTATTATTCTAACACATAGAAATCTTTAGTGCTAAAATTAACTAGCAGTTTGCATTTTCTTTCTATGACATAATTAAAATTGGCCACAAAGATATATATGCTGCAACTCTCAATTTGCATCACTTAATTTAAATAATCTTTTGAAGCAAAATATTCCTACATAAGCTTAGTTATACTGAATTATACAGGACAACGGAAATTGGACAAGGAAAAGGCCTAAAATTTTTCAAATACTTTCAAATGTAAACTGTATTGTACTATCTTTTTTTAAAATTTGTTGATTCTTTGTGCCGCTTATCAAAGGGCGTATGAGATGGGAATCCAAAAAAAGGAAAAGTGACAGATCAAAAACTAAAATTAAACAATGACAGTTTAACATAACAGCAAAGCTGCTTTGTTTTTACATGCATCTTATAAAGGTTTGGGATTGCACTTGAAAGCAGATGGGGAAGGAATGTAGAAAAATGGTGAGTTGATGGGCCAGGGGGGTGAGCAGCATAGGATGGGAAAACATAAAAGTGGGAATGGGACAAAAAGGGAATACAGGACACTAATTTGATGAATAGGAAATCCGAGTGAAGGTGTAAGCATTCATAGTGGTGAATAAAATAGAAGTAGCAGGAATTTGTATTGAAATTGTGATTCTACTAGTACAGTTATAGGATTGTTAGACAACCCAACAGTTTAAAGTCACAAAGTATTATTATTTCACCTCAAGCTATACTTGCAAATTGCAAATCTTATCAGGTATGGTTGGAATTTATACAGTTAACAAATAGTTTTTTCCAATGGAGACAAGAAACTGCAGATGTTCGAGTCTAGGACAAAACACATAGTGCTGGAGGAACGCAGCAGGTCAGAAAGCATCTGTGGAGGGAATGGACAGACAATGTTTTGGATCGGGATCCTTCACTGAATGTTCTTTTTCAGCTAGCAATGCGGCATCAAATAAGAACAGTGCTGCACTTGTCATTTTGCCCCCCAAATGCTCTATATGTGGTATGCGGTTCAAATCTGTTTTAAAAATATATACATGCAATTATCCCAAGCAGGTGGTTATCATTTTAAAAGGTAATTTCTCTAGCAAGTTCTAAGCATTATTCCATAAAAACTGAACATGGCTTAATATACATTTCATCAAATTCCCAGATTTCTCTCATTAGCTATTATTGATAATAGCCCATTTGATCGGCACACATTCCAATGTGGCAATCATCAACTGGATTTGTTCTTTATGGCTCATGAAACTCAGCCCTCTCATATGGTCCTTCAGTGCAGAACTTAGAACATAGATAATGGAACCATCAAATTGCTACTCCCTCAGCATTATTTTGTGTTGCAAAATCACTCAGTTGAGGACAATAGCCAAAAAGGCACATATATTTATAAATAAACATAAAGGTTTAAAACAACATGACAATAACAAAATTATAGTCAGGAGGAAAGTATTCCTACTCAAATGTCAAGTTTAAATTCTTACAAAGAACATTTGTGCAATGGGCAAGCACAGGAGACATTGTATTGCTCTTGTGTGTGTAATACTTTGTATATTAAGCTTTCTTGCTTAACTAGAACTAAAATATTAGGTTTAGAACATCATAATTTCAATACATATAAAACATTGTTAAGTTAAAAATATATTCATATGTATTTGTCCACATGCAATTATTTCAATGATCCACTCCTCATTTTCTTGGTTATTTCTCTTCGAATATCATTATGATTCTTCAAGTTCTGGATCTCATAAGGCAGGCTCATATCCCATACAAACAGCTGTGATTGTTCTTCTGAAATATGTAATTACAAATAATTAAAACATCAAGAAACAGTTTACATCATTTATTGCCAATGTTCTATCTACCCACTATTAGAAGTGTTATACTGTTGTGAAATAAGAAACATGAGTGGAAAAGAAGCTCCCATCAACTGCAATTGGACAATTATTAAGTAGCTGACTTTTATGATGTTCATGAAGATGAAATATTGACAGAATAGTTCTTTTGTAGCCTATTTGTTAAAATTACAGCTTGCATGTTATCTTAAAGGCTATGCATATGGCAAGGCTAAAGTGGTGTGGCTGCTGAAATTGAGAAGTGTATTCAATGATTCCTCCTGATTGATGGAGACAAAAGCTTTGGTGAGGTCAGAAATGGCCATATGTTGTGGCCAGTGCTGGTCACTCCATTTTTCTTGGAGTTGCACATCGTGAATGATCTATACCGTGATTTGGCGACTAGGTCTTTGGCCACCAAAGAGGACTGACATTGGTAATGGCTTTTCCTGTGGCAAGTAACAGGGAGACACCTCAGTAATTATCCCAGTTAAACTTGTCTATCTTAAAAATGTGAATTATTTCAGCATCGGAAGCCTTCTGAAACATCCTCCTTTTGCTAGATATAGATAGTAAATCTATAGTTTTGTGATTGAAACTCTTTGTTGCAAACGACGCTACATGTGTCCCAATACATTTTTTCTATCTTTCTTATTGCAATGTTGCAGATCACCACCATTAAACTTTCTGCAGGAATGAAACTCATCTTTAAAAATAATAGGAAATTAGTGTGTATTGGTGGCTGCATTGCAGAACCAAGGTTTACCCCACATTTCAGTAATTGACTTACATTTATGCATTCTCAAAGACTGAACTCAATCCATTCATTGAACACGTTCATTGATCACATAGGCAACACAGATGTCTCATAGCGCCAGAGCCCGGATTCTATCCCGACTATGGGTGCTGTTTGTGTGGAATTTGTACGTTCACTCTGTGACTGCAGTTCTTGTCAACCCAGAACTCACAACACCAGAGTCGAACTAAGTCATTCTTGGTGCTGAGTGACTGTCTAAAAATAAGTAATACTGACTTAGATATTAGGTGTGAACTCTCCTGCTCTTTTTAACCACAAAGACATGACATGTCTCATCCAAATGGGGGCAACTCTGATAGAAAAAGAACAATTTGACACAGGAACATTAGCTTACACCTTTGTGCTCAAGTGTTTGGAATGGAATTTCATTCCACACCTTTTCTGATTCAGACACCAGAATGGTGCTGCTTGAGCCCGGTTCTGTTCACTTCAATTATTCCAACCAAGTATCAGAAAATGAACAATACCTTTCTGCCATTTGTTGTCTTTGAAATAATCTTTATTAACATTTCCTAGGATCAGCAAGACAGTGCAAAGGCATTCCTTTTCTAAAGCAAAAAAATTGGAGAAATACATTTTTTTAAATTCTATAAAATGACCAACCTCTTTAATGAAGACAATGCATAACTATTGCAGATTAAGTATGCTTTTGTGTATTAAAAATGTTTCTTTGAAAAATTCACACCATTTTCTATTTCAAATTCATAAATCCAAATTTATAAATGGATGCCAGCGCATTATCATAGAATCAAAGGATAATAAAGCCATTCTGCATAGAAACGGGGTCTTCGGCCCACCAAGTCCACACTGATAATCAAGGCCGGCCTTAAGCCGATTGGACCGATTGCTCCCAATTGGGCCCCGCACCTAAGGGGGGGCCCCGCGCAAGAGTAATCCAAAACTCCGCTCTAGGATCTTTGGAGTAATCTACTCTCGGCTCGGGTAGATCTACCCCGGGTGGAGGAGGGAGAGAAGGGTGGAGAGAGAGTAGAGGGGTTTGAGGAGGAAGAAAGGGGGTAGACGGGGAGGGGGGGTGTGAGGGGGGAATGGAGAAGGGGGAGTTCCCTCACGGTTCCAGGGCAGCGCTCCTGCCCCTCCAGTCACCGTGCTTCACGCTCACAGCCCCAGCTCCACCTCTCTCTCTCTCCCCGGGGAGACGTGGTGAATACAGGGAAGGCCGGGCCGGTGTTTGGAGCAACGTTTACAAACCTCGGCCTCAGCTCACACGGTGTTCGCCCGGACCACGGCATCCGCTCCCGCTGCCGGCCCACCCCCTCCCTTCTCTCCTTCCCTTCCTCCCTCCCTCCCTCCCTCCCTTCTCTCCCTTCCCTCCCTCCCTCCCTTCTCTTCTTCCCCTCCCTCCTTCCTCTCTCTCTTTTCCCTTCTCTCCTTCCCTCCCTTCTTTCTCTCCTTCCTCTCTCTCTTTTCCCTTCTCTCCTTCCCTCCTTTCTCTCCTTCCCTCCCTCCTTTCTCTCCTTCCCTCCCTCCCTTCTTTCTCTACTTCCCTCATTCCCTTCTCTCCTTCCTCCCTTCTCTCCCTCCCCTCCCTTCTCTCCATCCCTCCCATACACACACATCATGCACAGATAACTAACATACACACACACACACACAAACTAAGTTAGGATGGGGTAGGATGGGGGCTGAAGCCCAAAATTTAATGCCTGGACTGGTTTTTTCGCCAATAGTCATTGGTTTGCCAGGATCTAGTTAATTAAATTACTTTTTTTTTCATTTCACAGTCACTGAAACAAATGGTTTTGTAACTATGTACTTTTCAGAGGTGATCCACACATGTTGTTTGTTACTTGTAGGCTTACATGTATGCAATTTTATATTAAAATGTAGCTTAGATCTGTTTGGTCCATGAAGTCGCAGGCACTTTTTAAGCGCACATTTTGATTACTTTCCATTCTACGATAGAGATATAAAGTCTATAATAGACTTTATTTGTATTTCCATGATTCTACAGACCTTGTCTGGGAACCTGGGGCTCACCAAAATTGTTCCCAATTGGGCCCCGCACCTCCTAAGCCCCTGCTGATAATTAAGCACCCCAAATGCACAACATCATTCCTCTCTTGCCTCATATTGTGGACACCGTCTTGATCCCAAAAACCTAGTACAAGTTACCGAGTAACTGCAGTAGCTTTACTATGTGCTATTGGAGCTGTAATCGGAGTTGCGGGCTGTTCAAGGATTCAGGTGTACTCATTCTAAGTACAGTGCCTCACATGAAAGTGTACTGATACTTTATGGCACTTTCAATCTCCAAGTTGGGAGTAGGTCTTATGTGCACCTGCTATCTTCTTTGGAAGCAGTGGCTGTTTCTCAGGCTCCACCTTGGAATTGAAGTTCCTGTAGGTAACCTGCATCCTATAAGTAATGTAGGTAATCTACATTACCTTTTGAATCTATGGTTGGCATCGATAGTACCATCAAAAGTTGGACAGATATTCCACTGTATCATCGCTATTACAAAGATGTACGAAAAACACACATACACCTGTATGATTATGTCCTGCCAACAGTGGAAGTACGGTAGTAGCGTAATTTATGATAGATCTTCCTGTCAGAAATCCATGCCTATTCTTTGATATTCACCTAACGTATCACATAATAAAATGGAACATTGCTTCAAGATTCTAAAGGCACAACTACTATGTGGCAATGTAAATGTACAGTTACAAGATTCATACAGTCATACGGCATACAAACAAGGCCCTTTGGCCCAACTTGCCCATGCTGATCAAGATGCCACATTTACACTGGTCCCAACTGCACACGTTTGGCCCATATCCCTCTCAACTTTCCCTATCCATGTACCTGTCCAAATGTCTTTTAATTTTTTTGTGATGTTGCAGTACCAAATATTCTGCCACACCACCATTAATGTCTCACCCACCATCAATCAGTTGGAAATAGGAAACATTAAGAAAACAAACATTATGAACATTTTGAGGATGGATCCATGGATGCACATATTGCAAAATAATGGTCTAGAAAATTTAGTGTTTCGATGCAAAAATCTGGATACATCTTTGCAACGATATCAGCTGCTTTCAGAATAAATTCCACTAAGAACCCAACACAACCTCGCTATTAAATCTTATATACTTAAACTTCAGAAATAAAGATTTCTTAAACTCAAAATCTCACCAATTTGTATTGTCACCATGCTTCTAATGGAGTGGCAAAATGTATCCAATACACAAATGGGTTGATGAGTGGAAAGGTCAAATAATATGATGTCACCCCCTCCTGTTCCAATCCAAAGGGTAGTTCCCTTTTGAAGATGCAATGCTTTCACTCTTGCAGAATAGGTGTCATTTCTAAAGAAATTATTGTTATTATAAATATTTTTGCATTCTTCAAATATTTATAAATTTGACAATTCAAGAAAGCTTCACTTAGGCATGAAAATAAATCAGAATTATATTAATTTGAATACCATTGGACTATCTATTTTAACAACATAACACTCAAAATCAATTTAACCTAATGGAAAGGGACAGAAAGACAATGTACATGTCAAATCACACCAGTCATACAATTCCATGAGGCAATTCCGTTGTGAGTCACACTTGCATCACTGATACGATTTCCTCCCTGGAGATGCACATGAAAAAAAAAACGTTCAGCCTTCAACATTTCTTTTGGAGCAGGGGAACTTATAGAGTACATCAGGGGTTGGCAACCTACGGCCCCCGGGCCGAATCCGGCACATAACCCGAAATCATCCGGCCCGCATACGTAATTTTTTTTTCCCTCAATCATCCGGCCCACAGACCTCCGACATCTCCGGTACCTGGAATGTTTAAGAAAGCACTGCAGATGCTGGAAAAATCAAATGTAGAAAAAAAATGCTGGAGTGAGTTTCTCCAGCATTTTTTTTTCTATCTCCAGTACCTGGAAGGTGATTTGGCTGTATCGCATCCTGCGCAAAGCCGCCGGCACGGCCGCGCACCTTCTGTGTCTGGGCTTCACTGTCGGGATCGGGATTGTCAGTGGGCCGGGGGACGTGTGAGTATGATATTTAAGCTCAGTGCTCCGGGTGGCCTCCTCGAAGGGGGCGGGATCCATGTGTACATGTGATAGATGTGGCCGGCCATCCGCTCACAGACATATGCCCTGGCCCCTTGGCAGAAAAGAGTGCTGACCCCTGGACTACATTGTCCTGGGGCTACTCGTTGGTGAGTACTCACAGGACATTATGATCTTAATTGCACAGCAATGACAGGTGAGACTTATAACTAATAACTAAAATACTTCAAAGTCATTAGGCTTCTTTTCCCTTCATTGTCCCTGACTTTCCACTCTCCTGATGTACATCCAGTCTCCCTGCGTAACCTCCCACTTCGAGGTTCTTTGGTCCCTATTGCATTACATTTCATCCGGTAATATCCCCAAATTAAGTGCAACCCCAATCCTTACTCCTCACACCACGAGTGGCACCAGGGGCGGAAAACCCGGGGGGACCAGAGGGGACATGTCCCCTCCATGTTTTGAGAGGTGGGGGGCATCCCCCCCAAGTTTTTGTGATCCGGATTTTAAAACCCGGTGATATCTCCACTTTCCGCGAGACAGTGGGGGTGGGACTGCTGATCGAGGGCGCCGATTGGACGAGAGAGACGTCGGTCAGCAGGCAATGGGGGCGGGACATGATAATTCAGCGCGATGATTGGAGGAGGGAGGAGTGGGGGGGGGGTGGGCCTGAGGATAGAGCGCAGTGATTGGAGGAGGGAGACGTGGCATAGACCTGCGCTTCATCCGCAGCCAGGATCGATCCCGGCCAGGTCTCCGGCGCCCTCCCGAGTGGCCAGAGACGTCGGCAGCAAAGATCCTCCGCTATATGATCTTTGGTCGGTAGTCAGGCCGGTGCGGTGCCCCCCAGGCCCACAGCCAGCACAGAGAAGCAGCGCTAAGCCAGGTCAAC
>CM075985.1:26890768-26963584 GCA_038087875.1 Malacoraja senta
GCATAACAGGAGACAGGGGAAAGCAAGCAATGAATGAAGGCCCTTTTGTGTTTGGGGCGGAGCATTCAGTGTCACAAGAGAATGCTCAGAAATGGATGGGACCGCTGGTGGATGTTGAAGGCTTGGGAGGAGTCACCACTCTAGCCAGGGAAGTCATGGTTAAAATGGAGATTGGCAATGGTAGTCCCTCAGTTATCCATGTTCTATAACCAAATAACTGAATGTATCCTATAAATAATTGTATATCAGAGTAATATAAGAAAGTTTAGGGAGTAATATAGGAAAGTTTACTTTTGAGATACGATGGTTAAATGTAAGGGGAAGGCCATGTGGGAACCAGTTATGATCCCAGTGCCCACCCAGGTTGTCAAATGTCAAGCAATATCACATTCCGGGCGGGCGGCCACAAAGAAATGTCAGAGATAGCGAGGGAGCTGCTGGAGCAAGAGGTGATTAGGTAACGCTACTTCTGGTTATAACAGCCCTATCTGGCCTGTGAAAAATTCAGATGGGAGCTGAAGAATGATGGTCTATTACTGCCAGCAGAATGAACATGTTCCCCCCTCTGTAGCCCCAATATTGTCGCTATCGTGGATAAATCCTAAGGAGAGAGAATCCTTGATATGCTGAGGTCGACTTGGCCAATGCCTTCTTCTTGATTCCACTGACTAAGGTGTCCCAAGATGAGTCCTTCATTTGGGATGGACGTCAGTATACCTTCCAACGACTCCCACAGGGATATTTGAATGGACCCACCATTTGCCACAGAGTAGTTGGCAGGGATTGATACAATGCCCTCTCACCCCAGACATTCAACCTAGATCGATGATGTGCTATTGCTGGAACTGACCGTGGAGTCTGTGGCGACTGCCCTGGTCACCTTAACAGTACATATGAAAGATAATGGGTGGGCCATTAATCCGCAGAAAGTGCAAGGTTTGAGTAAGGATGTCACGTTCCTGGATATCCACCGGCACTCAGGCCAATGCATAATTTCCGAAAAGGTGAAAAGGAAGATCTTGGAGACTTGCATCCCCACGAACAATCAGGAAACTCAGAGGTTTGTGGGGCTTTAGGGCTATTGGCACTGCCTCATCTTAAATTTGGCGGTCATTCCAAGGCCGCAGTATGCAGTAACCCAGAGAAAGACAGAGTTTGAATGGGTGCTGGAACAACAATGTCCCTTTGAGGCTGCCAAGGGCGCACTGGAGCAGGCCTTGTCTTTATTTCCCGTCAATCGTGGCACAACAGGTCATGCCATCGTCCTAGCCCTACACTCATCCCTAGAACACCTGGATAAGAGAGATACCTACATCAGACTCCTATTCATAGACAACAGCTCTGCCTTTAATACCATTATACCATCCAAGCTTATCTCTAAACTCACAGGACTTGATTACAATCAAGTTATTTACAGTGTATAAGGGAATAAAAGGAATAAAGTTTAGTGCTAGGTAAAGCCAGTAAAGTCCGATGAAGGATAGTCCGTGGGTCACCAAGGAGGTAGATAGTTGTTCAGGACTGCTCTCTAGTTGTGGTAGGATGATTCAGGTGCCTGATAACAGCTGGGAAGAAACTGTCCCTGAATCTGGAGATGTGCGTTTTCACACTTCTACACCTTTTGCATGATGGGAGAGGGGAGAAGAGGGAGTGGCCAGGGTTCGATTCATCCTTGATTATGCTGCTGGCCTTGCCGAGGTAGCGTGCAGTATAAATGGAGTCACTAGAAGGGAGGTTGGTTTGTGATGGTCTGGGCTGCGTCCACAATTCGCTGCAATTTCTTGCGGTTTTGGACAGAACTGTTCTCAAATCATGCTGTGATGCATCCTGATAAAATGCTTTCTATGGTGCGTCCGTAGAAGTTGGTGAAAGTTGTAGGGAACATGCCAAACTTCCTATACCTTCTAAGGAAGTAGAGGCGTTGGTGTGCTTTCTTAGTCGTTGCTTCAATATGGGTGGTTCAGGAGAAGTTGTTGATATTAACTAGGAATTTGAAGTTTTCAACTATCTCTACTTCAGCACCGTCAATGCAAACTGGGGTATGTGTACCGCTTTGCTTCCTGAAGTCAATCACTACCTCCTTTGTCTTGCTGACATTGAGAGAAAGGTTGTTGTCTCAACACCAGGACATGAGATTCTCGATCTCCTTCTTGTACTCCATCTCATCATTATTTGATTCCCGGCACACAATGGTGCTGTTGTCTGCAAATTTGAACATTTAATTAGCTTTGTACATGGCTGCACAGTCGTGGGTGTACAAGGAGTAAAGAAAGAGGCTGAGAACGCATCCTTGCTGGAGTCCCCGTGTTGAGGATTATTGTAGAGGATGATTTGTCCCCTACCTTCACTGATTGGGGTCTGTTGGTCAGGATGTCGAGGATCCAGTTGCAGAGGTGAGTGCTGACATCAAGTCCTGTGAGTTTGATGATGAGCTTGGATGGTATAATGGTATTTAAGGCAGAGTTGTAGTCTATTGAATAGTTTTCACGAGAGAGTTAGATTTAGCTCTTTGGGCTAAAGGAATCAAGGGATATGGGGAAAAAGTAGGATATTGATTGCAGGGGTACTGATTTTAGATGATCAGCCATGATCATATTAAATGGCATTGCTGGCTCGAAGGGCCGAATGGTCTACTCCTGCATCTTTTTTTTCTATAGGAGTCTGATGTATGTCTCTCTCTTATCCAGGGGATCTCGGGATAAGTGTAGGGCTAGGGCGATGGCATTGTCCGTGGACCTGCTGTGGTGGTAGGTGAACTGCAGTGGGTCAAGGCCGCTGGGTAGACTGGATTTAATGCCTTCCATGGCTAGCCCAGGCCCGTGATAAATTTAACAACTGACTATTGCCCAGCGGTTCCCCTCTCCAGAGGATGATAGGGGCTTCTGGGGATGAGAAAAATGACAGGTTGTAACTGGGAAAGGAAGAATCAGGGGGTGACAACCTGAAGGTGTGCAAAGTTAGAGTTATTCGCCCCAATGCACCAAGAGGAATATGGGAAGTAGTAGCTAAGTGAGCGAGTGATACCTGCTGGGTATTGGAAGATGGACATCCCTCGCTCTCATGCTTAAACTACCAGAGATTGAGGAAAAGGAAGTGATGTGTTGATAATATATGATGCACTGGTTTTCTCTGCAGGTGACCAAAGGGTCTCACCACGTGGGGAACAAGAACAATTCTACTCCTCAGCTGGATGGCACTGACCACCACTAACACACAATATCTTTGTGACCAATCACAACAACACACTATTTCCATGCACGATGGAGAATCCATGTGTTGCCACAGGCCTTCTCAGGGAAGGAGGAATTGGACATTGATGAGCCAGGAAGGCAGATGAGCTTGGTTTGTTAGGGACCGTGCATTTAAGATCGTGGACTTGGAGAGGGAGGGAGTGGCATATGATGTGTGGAGATGCCCTGTGCAGATCCAAAATGTGATCCTGGTCAACAAAGAATGAAAAAGTTACATGTCAACACCTTTTTGTATTTGTTTTATGCTTAATGCTAAAGAGTTCAATGTTTCTAGTTGTTGGATCTCTCCCCACACACCTATCCACTCCAAAAGGCAGAATCCCCTTTGAGGTCCAGTCCCTTTAACGTAACTGAGACACCTGAGTGGTACATCACCCAAAATGGCTCCAGCTCTAATCAGAAAAGCTGCCCACTTACTGACAAGAGGCAAATAGAATTCTGCATGCTCCCCTTGACTGCTATCCAGGGGTGATATCAGCCAAAGTACACCCATAGCCTGTCCCCTTGCATTTTGACCCATACCAATATGTCAGGGGTGCACCCATGGGTGGCATCTGCTTGGTTAGGTATTTGACAGGTGGACATAATGTAGGCTGCACTAACTGTTCACAAAGTTTAAAAAATGATGGAGAGGGTTCCGGGGGCTTCTTTGTTATCACTGCCCTGAACTGTACCAGCGGGAGCTCATTCAACGATACCTGGCTCCCCAGAGTCACCCCTTGGGTCTCCACTGCCCTCACTTTCTACAATGCCATCTATTTTATTTGCGTCCACAGAGCACATCCTTGGCTGCTGACCAACTGGACAGGGTCATGTTACCTGGGTTTTGTGCTAGCCTACATATACCTCAGTAATGCCCTTCCTGTAAAAAGTGGGGGATGGGCTAAAAGGGCTATTTTAGAAACTGAACTACCTCTTTGCCATATTGTTTCCTCCTTATGGAATGACTAAATCAGCCAAAGTGACCCAAAAAATGGCAGCTGTGAGGGAAAGGATAGCCAATGAAACAACTGATGGATTGGTGAAGGTTGCTATTAATGATGAGATGGTTGCTGTTAGAATGGTGGCTTTGCAGAGCCAAGCTGCCAAAGAATGGAATGTTGGCTTTTACTGAAAATCAAAAGAAATTTACATGCTAGAGTTATCACTGATATCTAGTTTGTCAGGGATAGATTGATTAGTGGGACTGGATGTTACAATCCCTAAGATTTCAATACAATTGACATTCTTGGGTATGACCACTGGGTGAATTTGCTAACAATCAGACACATCTTCAGTTGTGTACCTCAACGTCACTGGGTGTTTCGGCCTTTTATCACAAGACACCCTCAGTCGAGGCAGGCCCACCGCAGGTTGATCACACCTGGGTGTGTGTCTTATTGTTAGCCTCTAAATGGTCACGTGGCAGCCCAGACAGCATCTTTCCTCTTCAGCCACAGCCAGTGACTGCTCCGTCCGGCGGCCTTGGCAAGTTATTTTATTGCCCTCCTTTGTGCCTGCCCTTTGACTCCTACTTCCCTCAGGAGCCTTACGGTGGAACTGGCTACAAAGCCCCTGCACCCCACCTCCACTGGACACACCCTTACACTCCAACCTCACTCCTCTGCCTCTGCTGCAAGGTTTGAATATCAAAGCTTTTTCCTTTCATAAGCCTCGTCCGCAGCCTCATCCCACGGGACCATCAGCTCAATGATGAAAACACGCCGACAGGAGTTGGACGAGAGAACGAGGTCTGGTCGCAGGTTGGTAACTGCGATTTCAACTGGGATCGAAAGCCTCTGGCCTAGGTCAACACGCATTTCCCAGTCCCTGGCTACGTTCAGTGGGCATGAGTTGAGAGGCGAGGGGTTAGTCCTCCGTTTCTTTCCTTCCTGGATGAAGGATGGTATTTGCGGGAATGTTATCTGGGCATTGATAGGCATGGCATTGGTGGTAACTCTCTTGCACTCGAGTTCAGCTGCCAAACACCTCAGCACCTGGTTGTGTCGCCAGGTGTATCTGCCTTGTGTTAGGCTGGTCTTACAACCGACCAGGATGTGCTTGAGGTTTGCTGGAACTGCACACAGGGGGCAGGCTGGATCCTCTCCCAGCCAAAGATTTAGGTTTGTGGGAGTGGGAGAGGGAAGGACGTCATATGTGGCTCTGATAATGAAGCTCAACTTATTTGACTCCATGATAAAGTATATCAAACGTAAGAGCAGTTAAAAATTGTCACACAACCAAATTGGAGTCTCGTGGTACGAGCATTTGTTGCAAGACAGATTAAATAGTGGCATAAGTAAAAAAAAACATGACTACAACCAAATTAAGGCAAAGAGAGCAAAAAGTGCATTTCATATAAATGCGTAGAAAGAATACTGGGGTGGGGTGGCATTTAAAACTAAACCAGAAAATTAAAAGACACAGCATTCATGGGTTCAAGTCATGAACAGCTTTCAAGCATTTACCATCAGCTTTAACTGTATTCAATACAGAGATGAATTTACCTTTACTGTTGTATCCTTAAAAATAGCAAGCTTCCCATCTGCTGTTCCCACCAAAAGCAAGTTGTCTTCTTTGCTAGGTACAATGCAATAACATTTTACAAATAATGACTGGTCTCATTTTAATCTCTGGATGAACAATGAAACATTTTTTAATGAAGTCACTGTCAAAATGAAAAAGGCTTGGCAGCCAATGTGCATAAATCAAGCCCCCATTATCAGCATGTAATCATGATTTTTTTTTTTAAATGATATTTGGAATATAAATTATGGCCAGGACACTTTGTATAACTGAACAGCTCTTCTGTAAAGTAGTGCCAACTGATCTTTCACAGCAGTCCGAGACAACAGACAGGGTTTCATTCTAAAGTCTCATCTGAAAGATACCATATCGGACATTATAGCACTTCCTTAAATAATGAACATGGACTGTACCAGCCTTGACATTTGTGCTCAAATGTCTGGAATGTGATTGGAAACAGAGCCTTTTGATTCTAGTTCTGGCAGCTGAGCATTAGACCATACATAGAAATCTTTTTTTTTTAACTGTTGCTTTAATAATTCCAAAACTGAAATAACCTTTTAAGTAACAAGTTTTAATATGTAATTTACTAGGCAAAGGGCATCGTAAGTCAAGTTCAAGTTCGTTCACATTTATTGCCACATGCACCAGTTAAGGTACAGTGGAATTTGATTTACCATGCAGCCACACAATCAAAAAGAGCACAATACACAATAGAATATAACATGAACATCCACCACAGTGGAATCAACATTCTTCACTGTGGTGGAAGGCAATAACGTTCAGTCAGTCCTCCTCCTTTGTTCATCCATGGTCGGGGCCATGAACCCTCTGCAGTCGCCGCTACAGATGGCCCGAAGTACAGGCCCCCTCGTCGGGATGCTCGAAACTCCGAAGTTGGGACGGACAGACACTCCGTGGCTTGGAGGTCCCGAATCGGCTGATTCCTACCGGAGACCGTGGCTTCATGATGTTATAGGCCGCAGGCTGGCGGTCGGAGCTCTTCTCCGGCGAGGGATAGAAACATAGAAACATAGAAAATAGTTGCAGGAGTAGGCCATTCTGCCCTTCGAGCCTGCACCGCCATTCAATATGATCATGGTTGATCACACAACTCAGTATCCTGTACCTGCTTTCTCTCCATACCCCCTGATCCCTTTAGCCATAAGGGCCACATCCAACTCCCTCTTAAATATAGCCAATGAACTGGCCTCAACTACCTTCTGTGGCGGAGAATTCCAGAGATTCACCACTCTCTGTGTGAAAAATGTTTTCCTCATCTCGGTCCTAAAAGATTTCCCCCTTATCCTTAAACTGTGACCCCTTGTTCTGGACTTCCCCAACATCGGGAACAATCTTCCTGCATCTAGCCTGTCCAACCCCTTAAGAATTTTGTACGTTTCTATAAGATCCCCCCTCAATCTTCTAAATTCTAGCGAGTACAAACTGAGTCTATCCAGTCTTTCTTCATATGAAAGTCCTGACATCCCAGGAATCAGTCTGGTGAACCTTCTCTGTACTCCCTCTATGGCAAGAATGTCTTTCCTCAGATTAGGAGACCAAAACTGTACGCAATACTCCAGGTGTGGTCTCACCAAGACGCTGTACAACTGCAGTAGAACCTCCCTGCTCCTATACTCAAATCCTTTTGCTATGAATGCTAACATACCATTTGCCTTCTTCACTGCCTGCTGCACCTGCATGCCTACTTTTAATGACTGGTGTACCATGACACCAAGGTCTCGTTGCATCTCCCCTTTTCCTAATCGGCCACCATTGAGATAATTGTCTACTTTCCTGCTTTTGCCACCAAAGTGGATAACCTCACATTTATCCACATTATACTGAATCTGCCATGCATTTGCCCACTCACCCAGCCTATCCAAGTCACCTTGCAGCCTCCGAGCATCCTCCTCACAGCTAACACTGCCCCCCAGCTTCGTGTCATCCGCAAACTTGGAGATGTTGCATTCAATTCCCTCGTCCAAATCATTAATATATATCGTAAATAGCTGGGATCCCAGCACTGAGCCTTGCGGTAACCCACTAGTCACTGCCTGCCATTGTGAAAAGGACCCGTTTACTCCTACTCTTTGCTTCCTGTCTGCCAGCCAGTTCTCTATCCACATCAATCCTGAACCCCCAATACCGTGTGCTTTAAGTTTGTATACTAATCTCTTATGTGGGACCTTGTCGAAAGCCTTCTGAAAGTCCAGATATAACACATCCACTGGTTCTCCCTTATCCACTCTACTAGTTACATCCTCGAAAAATTCTATAAGATTCGTCAGACATGATTTACCTTTCATAAATCCATGTTGACTTTGTCCAATGATTTCACCACTTTCCAAATGTGCTGCTATCCCATCTTTAATAACTGAATCTAGCAGTTTCCCCACCACCGACGTTAGACTAACTGGTCTGTAATTCCCCGTTTTCTCTCTCCCTCCCTTTTTTTAAAGTGGGGTTACATTAGCTCCCCTCCAATCCTCAGGAACTACTCCAGAAACTAAAGAGTTTTGAAAAATTATCACTAATCACTAATGCATCCACTATTTCAGGGGCTACTTCCTTAAGTACTCTGGGATGCAGCCTATCTGGCCCTGGGGATTTATCGGCCTTTAATCCATTCAATTTACCTAACACCACTTCCCGGCTAACCTGGATTTCACTCAGTTCCTCCATCTCATTTGACCCCCGGTCCCCTGCTATTTCAGGCAGATTATTTGTCTTCCTTAGTGAAGACAGAACCAAAGTAGTTATTCAATTGGTCTGCCATGTCCTTGTTCCCCATGATCAATTCACCTGTTTCTTACTGCAAGGGACCTACATTTGTTTTAACTAATCTTTTTCTCTTCACGTATCTATAAAAGCTTTTGCAGTCAGTTTTTATGTTCCCCGCCAGTTTTCTTTCATAATCTATTTTCCCGTTCCTAATTAAGCCCTTTGTCCTCCTCTTCTGGACTCTGAATTTCTCCCAGTCCTCTGGTAGGCTGCTTTTTCTGGCTAATTTGTACGCTTCATCTTTTGTTTTGATACTATCCCTGATTTCCCTTGTTATCCATGGATGCACTACCTTCCCTGATTTATTTTTTTGCCAAACTGGGATGAACAATTGTTGTAGTTCATCCATGCAGTCTTTAAATGCCTTCCATTACATATCTACCGTCAACCCATTAAGAATCAATTGCCAGTCTATTTTGGCCAATTCACTTCTCATACCCTCAAAGTTACCTTTCTTTAAGTTCAGGACCCTTGTTTCTGAATTAACAATGTCACTCTCCATCCTAATGAAGAACTCAACCATATTATGGTCACTCTTGCCCAAGGGGCCACGCACAACAAGACTGCTAACTAACCCTTCCTCATTACTCAATACCCAATCTAGAATAGCCTGCTCTCTCGTTGGTTCCTCTACATGTTGGTTTAGAAAACTATCCCGCATACATTCCAAGAAATCCTCTTCCTCAGCACCCTTGCCAATTTGATTCACCCAATCTATATGTAGATTGAAGTCACCCATTATAACTGTTTTACCTTTGTTGCACGCATTTCTAATTTCCTGTTTGATGCCATCCCCAACTCCACTACTACTGTTAGGTGGCCTGTACACAACTCCCACTAGCGTTTTCTGCCCCTTAGTGTTTCGCAGCTCTACCCATATCGATTCCACATCCTCCAAGCTAATGTCCTTCCTTTCCATTGCGTTAATCTGCTCTCTAACCAGCAACGCTACCCCACCTCCTTTCCCTTTCTGTCTATCCCTCCTGAATATTGAATATCCCTGGATGTTCAGCTCCAAGCCTTGGTCACCCTGGAGCCATGTCTCCGTGATCGCAACTATATCATAGTCATTAATAGCTATCTGCACATTCAACTCATCCACCTTATTACGAATGCTCCTTGCATTGAGACACAAAGCCTTCAGGCTTGTTTTTACAACACTCTTACCCCTTATACAATTATGTTGAAAAGTGGCCCTTTTTGATTTTTGCCCTGGATTTGTCTGCCTGCCACTTTTACTTTTCACCTTGCTACCTATTGCTTCTACCCTCATTTTACACCCCTCTGTCTCTACGCTCACACATTTAAGAAACCCTTTCCCTTTAACTCCATCCTCAACTATCCCATTCGACACCCCACTCCCCTTATTCAATTTAAAACCACCCGTGTAGCAGTGGCAAACCTGCCTGCCAGAATGCTGGTCCCCAACCTGTTAAGATGCAATCCATCCCTTTTGTACAGTTCCCCCTTACTCCAAAACAGATCCCAGTGATCTAAGAATCTAAATCCCTGCCCCTTGCACCAGTTCCTCAGCCACACATTCAGGTCCCGTATCTCCCTGTTCCTGCTCTCGCCAGCACGAGGAACTGGAAGCAAACCGGAGATAACAACCCTGGAGGTCCTGCTTTTCAGCATTTTTCCGAGCTCTCTAAAGTCACGCTGCAGAATATTCATCCCCTTCTTTCCGACATCGTTTGTGCCGACATGCACTACCACTTCCGGCTGTTCACCTTCGCCCTTGAGGATTTTCTGCACTCTGTCCGTGACATCCTGGATCCTGGCACCAGGAAGGCAGCACACCATCCTCGAATCCCGTCTGTTGCCGCAGAAACCCCTGTCCGTACCTCTCACAATGGAGTCTCCCACTACAATGGCGTTGCCTGACTTTGGCCTTTTTGGTTTTGGCTCAACAGCCAAATCCCAGACTCCGCGAAGGAAAGTCCACGCTGCGCCCACGGCTAGAAGCTCCGCAGGATTAAGGATGTTGTAGTCCGCGGACCAGCAATTGGAGCACTTCTTCCGGCGATCCCCGGCAAGGGATCGCCCGGCTCCACAATGGAAAGTACATGCTGCGCCCGCTGCTGAAGCTCTGGGCCCGACTACGGGAGAGGCCGCACCAATCCAAGTTGTTAGGCTGCGAGGGAGGGCGAAAATGCGACTAGGAGAAAAGTCGCATTCCATCGAGGTAAGTGACTAAAAATGTTTCCCCCTATTCCCCACCCCCCCCCCCCCCACACACTAAAACACACTTTTAGATATACTAAAAACAAAAAAAAGTCGAAAGGACGAACAGCTGCTGGCGAGGCTGCCGGCTCGCGGCACCACCCGATGGTCACGAGTCAAATATGTATTGTGGGACAAACATCACATGCCATAAGATTTCACAAAGGATGTTTAATTTAATTACAGTAAACCAAATGTGGCAAATATCTAAAGACGCTGTATTTCCTGCAGCATTCCTTATTTTTAAATACCTCACACCTGGTAGTGATTTTGTAATTTCAGTTGGTTTTCCCATTTGTATTTTCTCAGTTTATTTTCGTGTGGGGGTGCTTTGTCACTGAGGTAAGGATGATCATGTTATGATAATTGCTATATTGGCAGGCAGCAAATGAGAAAGAGGCTGCTATAGGGTAGGAGCCAAATTCTGAGAGGGAAGTTACTATCCTGCAAACGTGTGACCAGAATGCCCAATCTCTGTGTGCTGCTACTGTTCATTTCAATGCAGATCCAGGATACTGTGAGTAATGAGTTCCTTATGCAGCAGTCATACAAACCCATTTTTATCTCACCATTGGCCATTTTTGTATTGTTTGCATGCAAAATATGTTGTTACAAATGCTTGTGTTTTTTGTTTTATAGTTTGCCAAAGACAATGATTTAACGAGCCATTTTCTATCAATTATAATGCAAGTTATTTGGTACAATGATATGGGACAGCCCTTTTGTACAAGTGTATACATTTGAATATAATTACCAATTGCATGATTTTATAGCATCAAACCATAATTTCTCATAGATTTTTCATAACACTTTAATTGCAACTAAAATCAAGGGATTATGTTCTGATCCAGCTGTAATCTCCTTCAGATAGGCTGTCCTTCACTCATTCTCATGGAAATGTCAGTGAATTAAATCTAAACAAATATGCAGCATCAATCCATCGCTATCTTGTTATTATCATTGCAATATAAATGAATGGAAAACTTGATCAAAAGAAATCTGCTGCTTTTGAAAAAGTCCAGCTTCAAGATTCTATATATTTCCAGATGCCGCATTTACATGGAGAAATGCACAACTGTAATTAATCAAATCACATATGTTGATAAGATTGTTTTTAGAACTATCAGTGTAATACGGTAATTTAAATCATACCAACCTTTTCTTGGAATGATTGGTGAAGAACAAACATGTAATAGAATCAGACATTTTCCGAAGTTGATGAATTGATTGTACATTCTCCGCGCTAACTACCCACAAACGTCCGGACTGTGTGCCAGCAACAACCCAGTTAACTTGTTCACCAATCACAGATATGAATGCCAGGCACAAAATGCAATTATCATTAATATCCTGGAAAGATGGTGAAATGAGAAAACAAATTGTAAAGGGCACGATTTTATACATTGTTAAATTAAATAAGACATTCTATTCACACAATTTACAGTAAAAGAAAATAATTTACAGTAACACCCTTCTTACCCCAATGGCAAATCAACATAAAATTTAAGTTTAAACTCCATGAGTAATGTCAGTACATGGTGAAATGTATTTGTGTTTGATTCTTAACACTGTTATGAATATTTAGTGTAGTGTAGAGACACAGCATGAAAACAGGCCCACCGAGTCCATGCCGACCTTCAATCACCCGTCAACACAAGTTCTATGTTATCCCACTGCCTGCACGTTAGGGCAATTTTATAGAGGTCAACTAACCGACAAACCCACACGTCTTTGGGATGTGGGAGCAAATCAGAGCGCCCAGAAGAAACCCACATTGAGGCTGCTTTCTGATTAACTGATAAATGTATTAATTTTGAAAAAGTGATTAATCATTAATTAATCACTTTGCCCCTGATTAAAATGATTAAGTTTCAAAAATCATTTTTTTTGTGATTTTCAAATTAAAACATTATTACTTGGCAAAATTACCATTATTTCACAAACGTAAACCTACATTAGACCTTCATCAGGTAAGATCTCAAAAAACAAAGTATCAATGGTCTTATCACTCAATGATGTGTGCAATTTCAAGACAGAGGTCAGCAGCACTAAAACATCTTTCAGATTCAACTGAGCTAGGAGAAATTGCCATGAGTGGTCTGTATACTTCCGCATTTCGATGTGCTTTCCAGAACAGCTATTTCTCACCAATATCTTCAAAATGTCTTGCAGGTTTGCATATGACTCCATTGGCTTTGGGTTCTTGACATTCTTTCCGGAGAGAATGGCATCGAGCTCTTCTGATTTACTTTGCATCATGGTGGGCTCAGTTTGATCATTGTCTTCTTCACCATTGTCATGAAGTTATTCATCATTTTTATTTGAGAGCAGCCACACGTAAACATCTCTCGCAATTTTGGCAAGATAATTTGTTGGTGGGAATGCAAGTCGGGAGTTCTAGGCAGAGTCTTAATCCATTGGATCATCCAAGTACCGGAGGAGTCCTGAAATGCCTGAGCTTCTTCTTTACTCAATCGTGGCGCGAACAGCTTCATACAGTTGTCTGACAATATTGCCAGGTTGCTGCTCCAGATTGATCAGTGTGAAATCAAATATTTTGTCAGCTTTGACTAAGTTGCAATGATGTCATCCAAGGGCTAGGACACTCATTTCAATCAAATCCAAACTTTCAGCTAACTCGGGTGCCAGCTTCAATTCAATTTCAGATGGGAAAAGATGGCTGGATGAAAGGTCACCAAGACATCTTTCAGTTTCAAAAACTGCCTCAGCATAGCCAGCATTGAATTCCAATGTGTTTTGCAGTCGGATCAATTTCCTTTTTCACGTTGGACTAGATTTTGCAATAAATCATTTCTCATGGGTGATTTGCAGAAAAGCTTAACATTGTTTGGATTTTTCAGATCAATTCAGCAATGTTGTCTGCAAGTTGAACATCAACATCCACAGATTAATTTTCAGCTCATTCGCTGATATAGCCATCATCACCTTTGTCCTCATCATTGGACTCCTCAATCATCTCTTCTTCATAGATGTAGTCCTCTTCATTCCCATCTTCATCAACATCAGCATATATGTTATGCGGCCACTTGATCAACACATCAACCACATCGCAGTGAATGCCATGCGAATAACTAGAAAAAGCCAGATTTTTGACCGAGCTTCTTCTTGACCCTGGCTCAATCAGTGGTCATCCAGACTACAGGTTTCTTCAATTCAATGTCAAAAGTTTCAAGTTTATCAATGATCAGTTTTAGACCTTTTTCAGCAGACATTCACCATTGATTGTATCATCCAAAGGCCAAAGAGATTGTCAGTGTGATGTAAATTGAGACACATGTAACTTCGATTTCTCTTTGAGGTCCACGTCTAAAGTCCCAGATTACAGTATTTCCTCCAGTTCCAATTTCATTTCTTCCCGGATTCTCGTTCCAAACTTCATGACCATATCACAAATTTACTTACTTGTTTTGGGGATTTTCAGACCTTGTGCTTTCTAGCCATTTTTGATGTCAACATTTTTGGCCAAAGTTGCAAATGGAATTCTGTCTAAAGCTGTCAAGTGTGCAAGAACAAACTCAAGTGTTTCTGTTTAAAATGCTTGAAATGCAAATTAATTGTTCCCTGATTTGTGCAGGATGGAATGCCAACTAACTTGTTTGAAGACACTGGGTCAAATTTGAACACATGTTTATGCCCCAGATAATATTTAAATGACGACGGGGATGGCTGATATTTGAAAGTTGTTTCACAATACTTGCACTTCAATCAATTTCTATCGTTTTAGTTCACAAGAAAGTTGCTCCAAACGTCCGACATCTTGCCTTGAAAATCAATCAGTTATTCAACATTTTGCTGTACAAAATGTTCCAAACGCATTTAACTGATTATTTTTACATTTTAGCTTAGTTTTATGGATAAACTGGCTAAAACCCAATGTCAGAACCAGGTAAGGGAGAAAGCAAGATAGCTTTCAGTGGCATAAAGGTTAGGGAAGAATAAATAGAATATCTCTGAAGAGTGAGACGTAATAGGTTAAAGAGACAGTTAAAACATATTATGCTTCTTTGTCTGTGTGATACATTGGTAACAGCAGAATTGAGAGACATGCCCAGCAGGCCCTTAGGGGAGGCACAGTAGCGCACCGTGGGGTTACTGCCTTACAGCGACAGAGATCCGGGTTCAATACTGACCATGGGTGCTGTCTGTACGGAATTTGTACTTCTCCCTGTGACTGCATGGATTGTGTCGGGTGCTCTGGTTTCCTTCCATATTCCAAAGACTTGCAGGTTTGTGGGTTAATTGGTATGGGTGATCTTTGTCGGCATATACTCAGTGGGCCGAAAGGCCCGTTTTCAAGATGTTTCGCTAAACTATGGCCAGTTTAGCCTAATGGAAACGGAAAAACTGAGCCAAAATTACAGATGGCTATCTGGATGAAGTGGCCATTTCCGAAACATTCAGAAAGAAAGAGCATGTTTTTTAAAAGTCAGAATTCAATATCAAATCTGGAAGGCTGCAACATGCCCAGATGGAAGAGGTGCCTTTCCTCAAGCTTGCAGTGGGCCCAGTAACAGTGCAGAAGATGACAGACAGATATATCAGAATGGAATGAGAATGTTGAGAGGCAGACAACCTATTTGTTGTTCCTGTCTAATACGAAATTGGCTTGCCTAAATTTAGAAATTTAGCTTGTGGACCAGCCCTATCTTTATCTAGAACTATTTTAAAGGTTATCGAACTGTGGTCTCTGGTGCCAAAAGGCCTGCCCTCTAACACTTCAGTCACTTGCCTTGGTCAGTTCCTTAAGCCGTAGGTCAAGCTTTGCCCTCTCCCTTTTAGGGCCCTAGACATATTGCCTGTGGAAGCTTTCCTGGACACACTTGACAAATTCCATCCCATCTAAGACCTTGGCCATCCCAGTCCATATTGGGAAAATCAAATCTAGAGTCCCATTTGGGGCTAAAGAATCTGTTTGTCCTCCTAACTATTGAGTCTCCTATCACCATAACCATATATGATTTCACCCAACCCTGTTGTGCCTCGGAGCCCGGCCTGTTGCGACTAACTTGACTGCTGCTGCTGCTCTCCACAGAATGATTTGAGAGGAATGGCCGTAGGGGATTACTGCACTCTTTGGCTGCTCACTTTACCACCCATCCACTTTCTGCCTACGCCTTAGGTGTGATCACCTCACTATCATGCTGATCAATGCCACTCAGTCAGTCATAAGTATCAGCTGGGTGCACTACCCACAGTGGCACTCAGGGACACTCAAAGTTTCCCAGGTCTCCCACATCCTGTAGTAGTAGCATATCACAGCCTTAACTCTCATCCTTGCTGCACTAAGACTAACGAGGAATCAAGGGGCAAGAGTGTTTTATTGTCATATGTACAGAAATGGAACAAGGAGCAAAAATAAGACCTTGCCTTATCTTACCTTCTGGCTCCGCTCAGCCTCCTAGCCACAGCCTCGAGCCAAAGCTTCAATAATTACTCGTGAAGTCACTATTTCACCTTAGAACGTAGGTTCATCCAATAGGCCATTCCGCTAGTGCTTGTTTTCCTTATATATACCATTAGGAGCAGTCACTCCCTAGCGGATTTTTAAATCTCCCATGCTGCTCCTCCTTGCAGCTGCTCATTCGCTTCTGCAACTTCGCAGACTAGGATCCACCCCTCACACACCAGTTTTCTAACCTTGCATTTGGATGACTGTTTATTCATTGAAGTGAAGAACAAAATAAATTGAATTTCCCAAAATTGTCTCTCAGCTTTCTTCTCTCCCATCCCCACCAATCTGGTTATTGACATTTTTGCTGTTATAATCAGTGTACATATGTCGTTGAAAATATTCAGACTGATTTTCAAGGCCAATTGACACCATTTACACACTTGTTTTGATATAACAACAAGAAACACATTGGTAGAAACATTAAACATTTTCAAAAACAATATTCAGAGATGGAAACGTGTGTGAAACATGTGATTTTCCCTATTACACATACCATAACAGTCTGGCCTTCAGTATCCAGCTCCAGAGAGGAAAGTTGTGCTTTATCTATTTTTCCACTACCAATCCAGACGTTAGGCTTTTTGCAAATGGGGTTTGTGGCTACCATGCACTCTGCTGTAAGATTACCGGGTATGGTCATTATTCTCTTCAAACACAATAGTTGCACAGAGTTCAGTCTCTCATATACCTGGATAACAAAATGGGCAAGAACACAAAGCACCATTTAATATTTTTGGCTCTATTTCTACGAACAGGCTCAAAATTATTTTTGGCATATTATTTCCCCACCATCATCCATTTCCATCAGATTTTTTTGCAGAGCTATCATAAAGTCATAGTCATACAGCATGGAAACAGGCCCTTTGGCTCTTCAGCGCAACTCGCCCAAGTCAACCAAAATGTCCTATCTATACTAATCCCTTTTGCCTGCACCTGTCCCATTTCCCTCTAAAGCTTTCCTATCCATGTACCTGCCCAAATGTTTTATTAAATGTTGATATTGTACCTGCCTTAACTACTTCCACTGGCAGCATTTTCCAGATATCCATCACCCTTTGTATAAAAACATTGTCCCTCAGGTTCCTATTAAATCTTTCCCCTCTCACCTTAAAACTGTACCTGTTCTTGATTCCCCTACCCTTGTGAAAATAACTGTGCATTCACCCTATATATGCATGATGATTAGAATCCCCTCATGATAATATCACCCTTCAGCCTCCCACGCCGCAAAAAATAAAGTCCTAGCATGCCCAACCTCTCCCAATATCTCTGGTCTTCTAAGTTTTGGGCAGCACAGTGGTGCATTGGTAGAGTTGCGGCCTTACAGCGCCAGAGACACAGGTTCGGTCCTGACTATCGGTGCTGTCTGTATGGAGTTTGCACGTTCTCCCTGTGCGGTTTCTCTGGGTGTTCCGGTTTCTCCCACATTCCAAAGATGTAGGGTTGAGATTTTTGATTGGAGAAAGGCTAACTTTGAGGAGATGCGAAAGGATTTAAAAGGAGTGAATTGGGACGTTGTTTTATGGGAAGGATGTAGAAGAGAAATGGAGGACATTTAAAGGTGAAATTTTAAGAGTACAGAATCTTTATGTCCCTGTTCGGTTGAAAGGAAATAGTAAAAAATGGAAAGGGCCATGGTTTTCAAGGGAAATTGGACACTTGGTTCGGAAAAAGAGAGAGATCTACAATAATTATAGGCAGCATGGAGTAAATAAGTGCTTGAGGAGTATAAAGAATGTAAAAAGAATATTAAGAAAGAAATTAGAAAAGCTAAAAGATATGAGGTTGCTTTGGCAAGTAAGGTGAAAGTAAATCCAAAGGGTTTCTACAGCTATATTAATAGCAAAAGGATAACAAGGAATAAAATTGGTCCTTTAGAGAGTCAGAATGGACAGCTATCTGCAGAGCCAAAAGAGATGGGGAGATATTGAACAATTTCTTTTCTTTGGTATTCACTAAGGAGAAGGATATGGAATTATGTGAGGTAAGGGAAACAAGCAGAGTAGCAATAGAAACTATGAGATTCAAAGAAGAGGAGGTGCGGACACTTTTGAAAAATATGAAAACGGATAAGTCTCCAGGTCCTGACAAGATATTCCCTAGGACATTGAGGAAAGTTAGTGTAGAAATAGCAGGGGCTATGACAGAAATATTTCAAATGTCATTAGAAACGGGAATAGTGCCGGAGGATTGGCATACTGCGCATGTTGTTCCGTTGTTTAAAAAGGGTTCTAAGAGTAAACCTAGCAATTATAGACTTGTTAGTTTGACGCCAGTGGTGGGCAAATTAATGGAAAGGATACTTAGAGATAATATATATAATCATCTGGATAAACAGGGTCTGATTAGGAACAGTCAACATGGATTTGTGCCTGGAAGGTCATATTTGACTAATCTTTTTGAATTTTTCGAAGAGGTTACTAGGGAAATTGATGAGGGTAAAGCAGTGGATGTTGTCTATATGGACTTCAGTAAGGCCTTTGACAAGGTTCCTCATGGAAGGTTGGTTAAGAAGATTCAATTGTTGGGTATTAATGGTGGAGTAGCAAGATGGATTCAACAGTGGCTGAATGGGAGATGCCAGAGAGTAATGGTGGATGGCTGTTTGTCAGTTTGGAGGCTGGTGACTAGTGGGGTGCCTCAGGGGTCTGTGTTGGGTCCACTGTTGTTTGTCATGTACATCAATGATCTGGATGATGGTGTGGAAAATTGGATTAGTAAGTATGCAGATGGTACTAAGATAGGTGGTGTTGTGGATAATGAAGTCGATTTTCAAAGTCTAAAGAGAGATTTAGGCCATTTGGAAGAGTGGGCTGAAAGATGGCAGATGGAGTTTAATGCTGATAAATGTGAGGTGCTACATCTCGGCAGGACAAATCAAAATAGGACGTACATGGTAAAAGGTAGCAAATTGAGGAATGCAGTTGAACAGAGGGATCTAGGAATAACTGTGCATAGTTCCCTGAAGGTGGAATCTCATGTAGATAGGGTGGTAAAGAAAGCTTTTGGTGTGCTGGCCTTTATAAATCAGAGCATTGAATATAGAAGTTGGGATGTAATGTTAAAATTGTACAAGGCATTGGTGAGGCCAATTCTGGAGTATGGAGTACAATTTTGGTCGCCTAATTATAAGAAGGATGTCAACAAAATAGAGAGAGTACAGAGGAGATTTACTAGAATGTTGCCTGGGTTTCAGCAACTAAGTTACAGAGAAAGGTTGAACGTTAGGTCTTTATTCTTTGGAGCGCAGAAGGTTAAGGGGGGACTTGATAGAGATCTTTAAAATGATGAGCGGGTTAGACCGAGTGGACGTGGATAAGCTTTTCCCATTGAGAGTAGGGAAGATTCAAACAAGGGGACATGACTTGAGAATTAAGGGACAAAAGTTTAGGGGGAACATTAGGGGGAACTTCTTTACTCAGAGAGTGGTAGCTGTGTGGAATGAGCTTCCAGTGGAAGTGGTGGAGGCAGGTTCGATTTTATCCTTTAAAAATAGATTGGATGGGTATATGGACGGGAAAGGAATGGAGGGTTATGGTCTGAGTGCAGGTAGATGGGACTAGGGGGAAGTAAGAAGAAAGAAGGGGAAAAAAAAGAAATGAAAAAAAAAAAAGTGTTCGGCATGGACTTGAAGGGCCGAGATGGCCTGTTTCCGTGCTGTAATGGTTATATGGTTATATGGTACTGGTTTATAAGTTAATTCGCTTCTTTAAATTGGCTCTAGAGTATAGGATAGAACTAATGTATGGGGTGATTGTTAGTTAGCACAGACTCAGTGGGCAGAAGGGCCTGTTTGCACACTGTATCTGTAAAATAAACTGTCCTGGCAAAAACCTTATAAATCTTGTCTGCAGATTTTCCACCTTAATGGTCTATCCCATAGCAGAGTTACCAAAACTGAACACAAATTTCCAAGTGTTTAAGAAAGAACTGCAGATGCTGGAAAAATCGAAGGTAGACAAAAATGCTGGAGAAACTCAGCGGGTGAGGCAGCATCTATGGAATGAAGGAATAGGTGACGTTTTGGGTCGAGACCCATCTTCAGACATTTCCACGTGTAGCCTCACCAGCGTCTTGTTCAACTATAATATAACGTCCCAACTTCTATACTTAATTCCCTGACTGATGAAGGCCAATGTGAAATGAGCCCTCTTCACTACCCTATCTTGATGCGACGCCACTTTCAGAGAACTATGTACTTGTACTCCTAGATCCCTCTGCTCCACAGCACTTCCAGGGTCCTACTATTCACTTTGAAGGTCTTGCCCTGGATTGACCTCCTAAAATGCAACTCGCACACTTATCTCAATTAAACTCAATTAAATTTGCGATTCCTTGGACAACATACCAAGCTGATCAGGGTCTCGCTGTAATTCTTGATAACCATCTTCATCACCTACTTTAGTATCATTTGCAGACATGCCTTGTACATACTCACTCAAACCGCTGATATAGATGACTAACAGTAATAGGCCCAGCACTGATCCCCAAGGTATATCACTAGTTATCGGCTTCCAGTATGAAAAACAACCTTCCATCACCACCCTCTGCTTCCTGCCATTAAGCCAGCTGCAGATTTCATGCAAATATTCCATTTATCAGTTATATGTAACGGTGATAAATAATATCAGCATTGTTAAATAGTAACAGTACTTTACAAGCACAAAACAAAGTAATCAGTTGATATTAAGTTAGTGGTTGATAATAGAAGCAGAAGCTTATTGATCTTGTTGGTCTTCACCATCAGCGAAAAATGGAAAGGCTACCGTAAGCAACAAAGGTATATCAGAGACCAACAATGAATGACCTGGAAATTCCAGATATTATGAAGTTCATTGTATGTAAATTTTCAAAGCAGTTGCCATAGATATAAATGCAATGAACTGCAGTCCATGTTAATTTATTCATACCAGAAAAATATTATCCGACTTCCATTTGCTGATCATTAGTATCATACATTGTTATCTAGTCTTTTTTAGCGCTTAGGTTTCAACCTTACCTGAGAAGATGTAGGTCTGTCCTCAGCATTTTGCTTCAGACAATGTTCAATTAAGTTCTGTATACCAGGCCATGGTGAACAGTTTAATTCTTTGACTGGATCTAAAAAGAGATTTGAATGCTGATTAAGAACCATCATTTAATAGTACATCTCAACATGCTCATGTAATTGATGACAAAATTCACAGCTACGACAATCCATATAGCTGGATTCTACATTACTAGCTGTAGTAGCCATTTAGCTTAACTCAGTATGTTATAAACTATAACCAGTTACCTTTACATTTTATCTGCCTGTAATTATGTGGGTGGGATTTATTATGTAGTCGGAGGCATGTTTGCGGCTGGGACTCTTGCGCAGATGCGCTAGTAGTTTTTAGTTTTGAAGAAGCATGGGGAGGTCACAGCTTTCGACCATGCACAAGTTTGACCATCCATGGAGTTTGACCATGCACGGGTTTGACTACGAGTAAGATCAAAATGTACTTAAACAAGAAGAAGTTTGGATGAATATCTCACTGTTTTTACTATGACAATAAAGAAACTATTAATTAAGAGAGTGTTTTGAAGATTTATATTTCGACGGCATTGAATGTCTCGTGGAGAGCTTGCATGCGTAACAAAACTATCTCCTTACCCCTGTCTTCAATCATAGTGGCTAGATGAAAAAATTCCTTGAACGATATAATAATCTGCCACTATACTAGCAAACACCATAAACCCAACCAAATCCACTAAAATAAATCATTCATTTAAATTAGTCTGATGAGACCCACAACAGAGAAAACTTGTAAACAAGTTTCCTGATTCTTAATATTTTAATTTATAAAAAATATACAATTGAAGACAATTCACATCAACTAACTGAATATTCTCACATCGGGTGGAAACATAAGTTCAATCACATTGCTCACAATAGAGCAGTTGTGAAAATGCTAATGCCTTTTAATAGATGCATACAAAGCTATCAAAGTGCCATTGTAAACTAAAAGTAACGGAATTATTTTAAAAATTCAACATCATAAATAAAGATTTGGTATCGATGGATGGACAACCAAGTGACAACCAAGTCTCAAAATTCTTTTTTTTTTCCAACTCCAGATGCTGATCTTAGCACTGTTTTAATTTAATATTTGAATCCATTTGAAACGTTTTTGAATGTCCCTTCCTAACAGGTAATTAAAATTGTTCAAAAACTTTTATACAGCTCGAAGCACAAAGTTTTCTGGGTGTTGCAGTTGTGCTTAATGACAATTTGCTGTTCATAGCCACTCTGCCTTGCAGATGTTACTTGGCTGTGAAGAGTCATCCTCTGTATTCAGAGAAAGTAAATGCGGATGGGTGAGATCACAGGTAGTCAGGCCAGATACAGGACAATGAAGTCCAGTGCTACACAATAGTGTTCACGATAGAAGGCAAAGTGAATTCAGTCACATTTCATAGGCTAAAACTAAAGTGTCGATCTGACAATGTTTCCAGTTTTAGGAAGGTATGTTACAAAACTTACCTTCAGCGGCGCTGCAGTTCTGTCACTGCCCGTGTGCGCGACTTTGGCGCCTTTGAGAGGGGGGTGGGTTTAAAATGCCTTGTTTATCCAGCCTATTCAAATCAATGTCTGTCAGGCTGTTGAGCTGCTAAAGAATAATCGCTTCGACTGCCGTTTTATTAAGTTTCTTTGAAACTGCACTGGATATTTTACGAACAGGAGTAAATTAAAAATAATCTTCTAATGCCGTCAATGCCGACAACGGGGACGGATTTCATGCACGGGACAGGTAAAGGAAAGCCGTTTATTTTATATATAAACTTGCTTCTAAGGATGCCTTTAATCAAAATGTCACGTTGCGAAAATGTCATTATGTAAATATACGAACCGGCAGTATTTTTCCTGCCGATATGAGGTTTAAATTCACTGCAAATGCAAGGTTCCAAACCAGCGCTTTCCACAGAAACCCACTCGCAAGATGATTTAAATGGCCATTAATTTACGGGAATTAAACACTAAATTCCTTCCATTTAGTCTATAAATTAATGACAATGAGATTTTAAAATCATGTTATATTGTGAATTATTGTGTGAATGTTATTTGAACACTTAGGCTATTTAAAAATGTTAACTTTTTCTTAAGAAATGGATAGATGTTTAGATCTAGTAATTGAATTTTGTAATTAGCTACAATTGGGTAACTAACTAATTATATGCTTTAATTTCAGGTCATCCAAGTAAGATTGTTTCATATTTGTTTCAGAATGCTTCAATCTATAATAACTGAAAATTTTATTCAGTTGTCTTAATTTTTTAAGAAAGTTATGGGCTTTTGACTGTCCTTGATCACAGCTGTTGAGTTAAGTCAATGGAAAAGCAATAGGGAACAAGATGCTAATTTCCGAGTATGAAAATGGCCATAACTTTTTTAATACTGAAGATATGAAAGTGAATTAGGTGTCAAATTAAACTTATTTTTATGCTTTATCTGATGGGATAAATTGCAGACTTGATTTTTTAAATCTCAAAATTTTGTAACATTGCTATTTTAGGTTGCGGTATGAAGACAAAATGAATCAATATTTTTGATAGAAATTTCACTCATCTTTTATTTGTTCATTTATTTGAAATAAATACCTGGCAATCTCCCCTGAACTGCCATCTCATCAAAGTCGTTCGGAAACTTCATTCCATCAGAGATTCTTTTACCATTCGTAATTATGTCATATAAAAGTAATCCAAAGGAATATATATCCGCTTGGTGATTGTAGATGACATTTCCTTTTGCAACTTCTGGTGCTCGAAATCCTAACAAAAATAATTATAAACATTCCAAAATACTTCTAATCAAAATATCATATTTATTATACCTTCAAATCAAGTTGAGCAAAAGTAGGAATCCATTTTGGTCAATAATCATGGCAGCATTTTCTTTTATCGAAACTTGTATCAAGTTTCGTTCAGATTGATGTTATATTTTACAAGTTATTCACAATTTTAACTTTACAAAATCCCACTTTTAGAAAAATGTCTTCCATCTGCCTGGCAGTTAGCAGCTATGATGTCACAATGGCATTGTAGCCCTGCCTGCTACAATGTTGCAATCCCAGGACACTGAGTCCTGCCAGCCCTAGCAAGTGCACTTGGATTTTTTTTTAAAGTTTAAATGAGGGAGGGTGAATAAGGGGAAATGAGCCGCCACTGCACAGTTGGGGACTATGGGTGAGAGGTGAAATATTGCGTTGGGGGGAATGGATCGTGTTTGGGGACTAGGCCTCCCGTGTGACAGGGACCCGGGTCCCACTTTTTCTAGTATATTACTAAAACTCTCATCTTGTTTGTATCAATGTCTGTCCATCTGCTCCTGGAACTATGCTGAAACGGTACACGAGAGCGCTACAACATTTGGCCCACCTTACTCACCATTGTCCTGTGGCGTGTTTTTATCATTTTGTTCAGATTGATGGTATATTTTACGTTATTCACATTTTAAATTTTTAGAAAATCTAGTTTGAGAAAAATCACTTGAACTTGCACTGGCAGTTAGCAGCTATGACATCACAATGGGATCTCATTTACATTTAAAAAAAAGCAACAGTGGGTGAGGGTACAAGGAGATGATTGTTGTTTAATGTTATTTAAACAGATAGAGGGAGAGGAGGGGGTAGGGAGGGGAGAGGGGTTATGGAGGGAGGGAGGGAGTGACTGAGGGTAGGGGAAAGGAGAGGGAGGGAGAGGTGAGCTAGGGAGTGGGGGAGGGGAGGAGGAGAGGGGAAAGAAGAGGGAGGGTGAAGAGGAGGGGGAGGGTGCTGGGGGATGAGGGGAAATGATCCACGTCTGCGCAGTCGGGGCAATGGGTGAGTAGTGCAATATTATGTTGGGGGAACGGGTAGCATTGCGGGAACAGGTGAGTGGTGGAACATTGCGTTGGGGGAATGGGGCCCGGTTGGTCCCACTTCGTCTAGTATATATATATATATATAGAGAAAACACTACCCTATATCGCAATGATTATTTCGCCATCTTACTCACAGTCCTCCTCTCCTCCAACCGCCCCAAGGTTTTTTCCGATCGGTGAAATTAAAAAAAAATTATGAATGTTAAAAAAATCGTGAGATCAGCAGATTGGTCTTCTCGCCTGTCAATCACCATGATGAAGGTAGCGCCCCTTCCGGGGGGCCAGGAGAATAAAGCCCCGGATGCCGGACGTGAGGCAGTCACCCCGGAAGACCGTGAGTGACAGTTGAGTGCAGAACTCTGAGTCTACGCCGTGAGTGAACTGAACTGTGAGTCTGCACTGTGCTGCTTGAACTGAATTGAAGGGTCAGTCTGCACAGTGCTGCTTGAACTGAATTGAAGGGCTGGTCTGCACTGTGCTGATTGAACTGCATTGAAGGGTTGGTCTGCACTGTGCTGCTTGAACTGAATTGAAGGTATTGGGGGTAGAGTGCTGACATGGATAGAGATGTCGTTTGCAGACAGGAAACAAAGAGTAGGGGTTAACGGGTCCCTTTCAGAATGGCAGGCAGTGACTGGTGGGGTACCGCAAGACTCGGTGCTGGGACTGCAGCTATTTACAATATACATCAATGATTTGGATGAAGGGATTCAAAGTAACATTAGCAAATTTGCAGATGACACAAAGCTGGGTGGCAGTGTGAACTGTGTGGAGGATGCTATGAGAATGCAGGGTAACTTGGACAGGTTGGGGGAGTGGGCAGATGCATGGCAGATGAAGTTTAATGCAGATAAATGTGAGGTTATCCACTGGTAGCAAAAACAGGAAGGCAGATTACTATCTAAATGGCGTCAAGTTGGGAAAAGGGGAAGTACAACGGGATCTAGGGGTCCTTGTTCATCAGTCTATGAATGTAAGCATGCAGGTATAGCAGGCAGTGAAGAAAGCGAATGGCATGTTGGCCTTTATAACAAGAGGAATCGAATATAGGAGCAAAGAGGTCCTTCTGCAGTTGTACAGAGCCCTAGTTTGGCCCACAATGTCCATACTAGCCCTCTGGAAACCAGTCCCTTCTGCCCACAACACCCATACTAGCTCTCCATAACCCCCCCCCCCCCCCCCACTGGCCACCAATATTCGAATTGGTGGGGAGGTGGAATATTGCGTTGGGGGACCAGCCCTCCCTTGTGAATATGGGACTCAACAGGTCCCACTTAGTCTAGTATATTACTAAAACTCTCTTCTTGTTTGTTATTATGTCTGTGAGTCTGTCTGTGTGTCTGCCCATATGCTCCTGGAACTATGCCAAAACGGACATGATAGCGCTACAATTTTTGGACCACTTTACTCACCATTGTCCTGTGGTGTGTTTTACCAAAGTTTCGTTCAGATTGATGGCATATTTTACAAGTTATTCACATTTTAAACTTTACAAAATCCAGTTTGAGAAAAATCACGAAATTGCACTGGCAGTTAGCAGGGTATGACGTCACAATGGGATCACATTTACATAAAATGAAAAACACAGCAGCTTCCACCTCACAATGACATCAAGGGTGGTAGGGTGGGGAGAGGGGTTATGGAGGAAGGGAGGAAGTGACTGAGGGTAGGAGAAAGGAGAAGGAGGGAGAGGCGAGGGAGGGAGTTGGGTAGGGGAGGAGGAGAGGGGAAAGAAGAGGGAGGGTGAAGAGGAGGGGGAGGAAGTGCTGGGGGATGAGGGCTATGGGTGAGTGGTGGAATATTGCATTGGGGGAACGGGTTGCGTTGGAGGAACGAGTGAGTGAACGGTAACCCGTCAGTCGCACCTGCGCAGTTGGGGGCTATAGTTGAGTGGTGGAATATTGCGTTGGGGGAACGGGTTGCGTTGGGGAACGGGTGAGTGGTGGAAACGGGTTGCGTTGGGGGAAGGGTGAGTGGTGGAATATTGCGTTAGGGGAATGGGGCCCAACGGGTCCCACTTGGTGTAGTATTACATAAAAATATGTCCAAAGTTGAATGAGTTTGTTCATGTCCAATACAATCCAACATATGCAGATGCACAATCAAATGTATTTACATGTGGATTAAGAATAAAACAAGATTACAAATAATAAAAAGAACTAACTATTCAGTTTTCTTATTATTGGGCTGTAAGCTTCACTGACAGTGAAAATGCTGACTGTTATCGGTGCTAAGAAGCTGCTTGCTGAAAGTACGTATTGCCGTGTCTTATCAGTACTAAGGAGCTGTTTGATGATGCACGTATTGTTACTATCTGCTATAGATGTTAATGAATTGTTTGCTTGAGCACGTACTATTATCTGTGTTGGGGGGCTGCTCACGCACCTCACGTACTGCTGCTATCAGCGGCATATGAGTTGTGGTCGCACGTACTACTTGTGTTGTGTAGGACTCATCTTGCCTGTAACTGAGTAACACCCAAACCACAGAATGATTCAGTACTACGATAAACAAAGTTGTACAACAGTTTGTACAAATTGCACGTGCGCGATAACAAATACATAAATTATATTTGTTAATTTAGGTGATTGGATGATGCTAATAAGCTGTGCCTAATGACAATGCTGATAGGATAAGAATGTGTCGTACCATATGGATGCTTAATGACTATATAATCTTTGCATTTCTGGACTGTTAGTTAGTTCTTAGAACTTGCACCTCGGAGCTGCTGGCTTGTGTGGCGAGTGCTAAGAACTCTACAGCGCTGTAATAGAAATTGTTAAGTTGTAACAAGTGTTTGTATTGAATTTTATTAAACTAAAGATTGACTTAAAAGAATCCGAATCCTCATAAGTCCAATCAAATTACATTATTTTAAAGCGTTTTTTTTGCATAGTAATCTAGCTCTGATATAAATCTTAAACATGTCCAATCACTGCACATTTACAAGAATTGGACAGGTTCCCAAGATTCATCATTCATCAAAAGTTGCACAATTATGTAGGAGGCTAGATGGTTTCAGGGAAAGATGGAGACTAATGCTATTCAGTGTCAAACCAAACTGGAAAAGGACAGGGTTGGGAAGGAGAGTAGTGGTGTGGATATTGAAGAGCATTAAGGATACATCCCCAGAGCTTAATGGGAATGATTCCAGGTTATTAAAAGAGGCAGGCAAGGAGGTTGTAGGGGCCTTGACGAAGATCTTTGCATCTTCTCCGGCCATGGCCAAGGTCTCGGAGGACAGGTGAGTAGCCAATGTTGTTTCTTGGTTGAAGAAGTTAAGTGGATATAATCTAGGGATTTATAGGCCAGCAGTAGGAAAGCAATTGGTGAGGATTCTGAGGGATAGGATTTACTTACATTTGCAAGGGAATGATCTATTTAAGGACATTCAGCATGGCTTTGTGTGCAACAGGTCATGACTTACTAATTTAATCGGGTTTTTTTAGGAGATGATGGTGATTAATGAGGGCAAGGTATTGGATGTTGACAATATGGAATTCAGTAAGGCATTTGATAAAGTACTATGGTAGGCTGATCCAGAAGATTAAGATGCAAGGATTCACAGTGACTTGGTTGTTTGGGTTCAGAAGTGGCTCACTCGTATATAACTGAGGGGTTGTGGTGGAATGGCTTGATTCTGCTGGAGGTCGGTGACCAATGGAGTTCCGGTGGGATCTGTGCTGGGACCACTATTGTTTGTGATAGAAATAAATGACTTAGATATAAATGTAGATGGGTTGGTTAGTAGGTTTGCATACAAAACCAAGATTGTTGGAGTTGCGGACAGTGAAGTACACTGTCAAAGTATACAGTGGGATGTAGATCAACTAGGCGGCACAGTAGTGCAGCCGATAGAGCAGATGCCTCACAGTGCCAGAGACCCAGGTTTAATTCTGTTTCGGGTGCTGTCTGCGTGTTGTCCCCTGCACTGCATGGGTCCCCTTGTGTTAACTGTTGTCCTCCCAGATCTAAAAGACATGTGGGTTTGCAGGATAATCGGCCTCTGTTATTTTCCCCTAGTGCGTTGGGAGGGAATGGGAGAGTATAATAATATAGAACTAGGTTGAACGGGTGATCAATGGTCGGTGTGGACTCAATTGGACGCATGGCCTGTTTATATGCGGTATCTCTTAACTAAACTACAGACATGTGGAGAAATGGTAAATGGCGATTAATACAAGTAAGTCTGAGAAATAGCACTATATGAGGTTGAATGCAAGGAGAAAGTATACAGTTAATGGCACAATCCTAAATAGCTTTAATGCACAGGGATCTTGGGATCCAAGTCCATTGCTCCTTGAACGAGGCAACACAAGTCCATTAAGTGGTAAAGGCAGAGCAAGGTATCCTTCCCCTCATTGGTCTGTGTATTGAACGTAAGAATTATGAAGTCATGATGCAGCTCCATAAGATTTTAGTTAGACCATATTTGGAGTACTGTGTGTAGTTCTGGTCACCCAATTACAGGAAGAATGTGGAAGATTTGGAGAATAGGTTTACCAGAATGCTGCCTGGATTTGGCTATATTACCTAAAAGGAGAGGTTGGATTGTTTTCTCTGGAAAGCCATACGTTTATAAAATTATGAGGCAAACATAGGGTAGACAGTCAGAATCTTTTTCCCCCCAGGGTAGAAATATCAAAGACTAGAGGGCATAGCTTTAAGGTGAGAGTGGCAAAGTTTAAAGGAGATGTGTGGGGCAAGTTTTTATTTTACACAGAGGATGTTGGGAGCCTGGAACATACTGCCTGGGGTGCTGGTGGAGGCAGATATGATGGTGGTGTTTAAGAAGCTTTTAGGTAGGCACATGTATACACAGGGGATGAAGGGATATGGATCATGTGCCAGGAGAAGAGATTAGTTTATCTTGACATCATGTTTAGCAGAGACATGGTGAGCCGAATGGCCTGTTCCTTTGCTCTACTGTTCTATGTTCTATAATAAACATCTGGTCTTCAGCTTTTCTATACGCTATTTTTGCAAGTTATTCCAACAGAAAAACAGAGAAATTCCAACAGAGATACAGAGAAATTCCACAGAGAAAATTCACCAATTCAGGTTAGAGGCATAAGTGAATGGCAAACAAGATGCATTTAATAACTTAGTAGCATCAGAACTAAATAAAAAAGCATTATATGTTTTCTATAAAACGTACATCAGTGAATTCTACTTTATCGAAGATGGGAAGATTTTACCTGGTGTCCCCTCAGAGTTCTTAATTCCCATTCTACAGCAATATTGAGCAATGCCGTAATCAGTAATTTTGGCAATTATAGCAGAATTCGGATTCAAGCTGAACAGTAGCACGTTATGAGGCTTCATGTCTCGATATATTATCTTCGATGAATGTAGGTATCTGTTAAAATATTATCTTATATAGTTAACATGTCTTTATATAGGCAATATTAAAATACGGGTATAAGCAACCAAACAAATGCATCATAAAGACTATGTTTGAAAGAGTTTTAAAAATGAAGCAAATAAGTAGATTCAGCTGCAATCACAGATTTAAAAGAAACTGGATTTACTGACCCCTGGTTTAAGATTAGACTAAAGTACAAAATCACAAGAAAAACTTTAGAATGCTTTACAGGGCAAAGAAAAGTCCATTGACGCAGATGAAGAGAAAAAACAAAAAATAAGAAGCCCACTCAAGGTTCAAAATTGTTCATATCTTTTGAAAGTATATTGGTAATAAACTTTTCAAAGTATATAGAAAATAAGGCATAGATTTTGTGAAGAAGATCCCAATAAGGACATTTAAAAAACTGCAAATAATAACAAAACTGAAATAAAAACAGAAAATATAGTAGGTGTCCAACTGGTCTGTCTGAATCTATGGAAAGAGAAACAGTTAAGGCTCTGTCTCACGGTGTTGCGGTCATTGGCGGTGAAGCGCGGCGTTGCCGGAAGAGGGGACCGCACGTCAACCGCGAGAGCGCTGAGCCTATGCCGCGGGAGCGCCGCACGGATGTTGCGCGGGGGCCGAGTGATCTCAGTACGGCCGGTCCCATGAGCTTGCGGTAAATTAAAAAAAATTTAGCCTTACTTAGCTGTTGTCTGAAACATTCTAACCATTATTAATATAATTGATTTATAGCCTGATTTTCTATACCAAGAGGTTTCTTAGAAACACAACTGTCCCATTATAGTATAACTACCTGCACTGATTTAGACTACAGGTGGTTCTGCTATAATATGATAGTTTTGTTCCTAAAACACCTTGTGTTATAGAAATTTGCTTTATAAAAGACAAGCGCGGCTGTGGCGGCGGTAGTGCTGATCGCGGCGCTGTGGCGCACACGTGCCTCACTGGCGGAGGCTGTGGCGGTGACCGTGCCGCACTCGTGCCTCACTGGCGGCAGCTGTGGCGGTGAGAGTTCGACTCACGGCGCTCGTGCCGCACTGGCGGCGGCTGTGGCGGTGACCGTGCCGCACTCGTGCCTCACTGGCGGCGGCTGTGCGGTAAGAAATTATTTTTAGACATTGCTGACTTTTTGTGAGCACCGTGCGGTGTTGGGACCAACGCCGCACGGCCCCCGGCAGTGTGCGTTTGACCGAACCCACGGTCTCTGGTGGTCCACGAGCGGTAGATACTTCCTGTATCACTGCCAATGACCGCAGACTCGTGAGACAGGCCTTTAAGCCTTTCAGGTCAAATACTATTTGTTAGAACTTTGTAACAGAGAAAACAAGTTAATTTTAAGTTACAATCTTTGCTGCAACTGAAAATTTGTTTTCTTTCTTTTGCAGTTCTGCCAACAGACCTGAAATGTTAACTTTGTACTTTTTACTCATGCTGCCAGACTAGCTGAATCTTTCCAACATTTTTTGTTTTTATTGCTTATTTTTCTAGATCATTACCCAAATACGTTCTGGACAATTTATTAAGAGCACACAAGTAGTACATTTACAATACAATAAAGATAAATTTTGACCACACAATTTTTATATTTATTCATGGCTTGCAGTTTCACAAAATGTTTGCAAACTCACTGATGCAATGTCACCCAAAGTCAAGACTTTTTTGTAAACAGCTTGATAACATAATTTTCTTCCTTTTCTGCTTATATTACAAATAATGCATTTCAATTTATAACAATCGTGATTCACAGCTAAAGCTAATATTAAGTGTTCTATGCTGACAGACTTTTAAAAGGTATCCAGCACTGCAATTAATAATTTGGATTTTTTTCCAAAATCTATTGTCGTTAGATGTACTGAACTAGTAGAACCAGATATACAGTGTACTGAGTTATAGATACCTTAAACCATCAGCCACTTGTAGAGCTATCCGATGTTGAAGTTTTTGATTAAGTTGTTCTTTCTCATGGTTAAGGCAGAGATCTAGGGATCCTTTGGGTGCCAATTCCAATACCAACATCCGAGGCCGAAAGGTAGCCGCAAATAATAAAATCAGACTTGGATGAAGCAACTGAGAAAGAACTGCAAGTTCCTGGATATTATATAAGTGAAAAAGCATGTTAGTTACTAATAGATAAAAATGAGATTTGAGCTTCTGGTATAAATATCAAAATTTGAACCCAATTGATTGAACCCAAATCACTTCAGGTTTGAAAGCGTTTGTTATCAATTACCAACATGTCAAAAATGTGCAAGCTTCATACAGTTAACATAAGAAAATGTTATATCCAATAGATTTAAGTATTAATATTTGTAATAAATATCAATAGTCAAGTCAAGTCAAGTCACATTTATTTATATAGCACATTTAAAAAACAACTCTCGTTGGCCAAAGTGCTTTACATTTGTTATAAGAATAGCACAACAAAACAAACTACATACATATATACATGTAGCCCTCACTCAGAGGACGCCAGGAAAGGCTTGGGAGTATAGATAAGACTTTAGTCTTGACTTAAAACAGTCGATGGAGGGGGCGGTTCTAATGGGAAAGGGGATGCTGTTCCACAGTCTAGGGGCTGCAACTGCAAAGGCGTGGTCGCCCCTGAGCTTATGCCTAGACCGTGGGATATTCAGCAACCCCAAGTCGGCCGATCTGAGGGGCCTGGAGGTGGAGTGATAGGTGAGAAGACTTTTTATGTAGGTGGGGGCAAGCCCATTGAGGGCTTTGTAGACATGGAGGAGGATCTTGAAGTTTATACGGAACCGCACAGGGAGCCAGTGGAGAGAGGCCAGGATCGGGGTGATGTGGTCCCTTTTTCGGGTGCCCGTCAGGAGTCTCTCTGCGGCGTTTTGAACCAGTTGCAGGCGGGACAGGGAAGATTGGCTGATGCCAGTGTAAAGGGAGTTGCAGTAATCTAGGCGGGAGGAGATGAATGTGTGGATGATCTTTCCCAGGTCATCAAACTGGAGGAATTGTTTTATTTTAGCTATCGTCCGAAGCTGAAAGAAGCTAGCTTTTACCACGGCATTGACTTGTTTGTCAAATTTCAGTGCTGAGTCAAATATCACGCCAAGGTTTTTGACGTGAGGTTTGAGTAGTGGGGTAAGGCTGCCAATATGGTATGCATTACTGATAAAATAATGTCCCCCTGAAATATTTGTTTTGTGAAGTCACAGGACAGAATATTGTGAAAAATGTATTTATATTTTCATGTTATTAGCAGAGCTATATTTACATAAATTCAAATTTATCAGATTAGGATTCTAACCTCAACCAACAAAAAGGTATAAAATGTCTTCTAATAATCGCACAAAACACTCACTTCTTCAGAGAATCTGAACATAAATAAAGTGATGCTGCTGTATTATGAATGTTCTGAAACTGTAACATTCATATTTTAGTTTTGTCTTAAATGTGAAACATACGAAACTCTGCTTACTTTAGTAACCTATCACCAATTGCAATCCAAAGGTAAAGAATGAAGGCCCTGAGTTTGAAAAAACTAACATATTCCTTTACTTATTGAAGGATCTGATCTGTCATTTCATGAAATCCTGCTTTGAAATAGCATGTCTCCCTCTATAGGCCATCTGGGATACAAGTGAAAAGGACAAGCTGCAGTCTCGCTTTAATCAGACTGATGTATTCAAAGACTTCAGAGTCCTTGCCAGGAATTCGAATTAGAACAGTAAATGTAATGTCATATCACACACATAAAGAGCAGCATATAAGCAGAAAGGTACAGTATATGGGGAAAGTTAAATTAAAAGAAGAGAGAGAAGAGGTATAAAATAGATCAAACAAAAATTATAGATCCTTATACTTGACCAATAATTAAACAAATGAATGAGATTCCCTATTTGTAATAGTTAATTAACAATTACAGGCAGATTACGTGGCTATAATTCATGCTGATCACAGTTAAAGGGATGTAACTTTCTTTTTAATGTTTTAATAGACAAGAGGTTTTTAGTTACAGGTTAGAAGTGCTTTCTCCACATGAAGTTGAACATTTCTGATACAATGATTGGGTCTAGTTATAAAGAATTTAAGACCAAATATGCAGACATCTTAAGATACGGATCACATATGGCCACATGCTGTATTAAACACCTTTCCTCTCAATGTTTAATCCACAATAATATATGACCATATCTTTAAAAGATATAGCATTATTTATCCATAATGCTGTAAACCCTATTATTTTGAGAAATTGCATTTCTAATCAGTGTTCTAACGAAGTTCCGCTGGGATTTCCATAGGGATAGAAGAACCCTATGGGATAGATGTTGGGAGTCTTCTGGGTCCAGGAAAGTCAGTATGTTCGAGATGTTGTGTAAATAATTAATGGGCCTACCAAACAGAAAGGATCGTCTCCAGAAGTCAAAGCATACATATTTGGAGATAATCGATTTTCATAATTTTAACTGTAAAGTACTGTACCGGCATAGTATTTCACTGTGACAGTTCAAAACATGTTGTTGCTATGTACTTCTCTCAAAATGTAGTCACATCTGACACCACCGTTAAATATTTTAAACATGCTGCTATTACATACTTGTCTCAAAAGACGATGTAGAAACATCTGTGAAACGTGCTTGTTAAATATTTTAACAGCCACTTCTTTGTGTCTGTAAGTTGCATGATACACAGATCCAAATCCTCCATCACCTTTAAAAGGAAATAAGAATGCAGAAGTTGGCATTACACCAAGGAAGCTAGAAATAATCAAATTATTAAAAATTCCCAAATACAAAGACAAAGATTTGCAAAGACAATTGATTTAGAGGTCACTGGCTTCTTGATCAGATACTCTTTTCAAATAAAATGTAATTGTTGGATCAGCCTATGGTAAAGCAGTTAAAGTGTTAGAGGTTAGTTAGTGCAAACATTTTCAACAAAAACATAATATGAATGTATCGTTTATTAAATGCAGCTTTTATCTTCATTACAATTCACGACAGTTTACAATTCAATGAATATGATGACAAAAATGTACATCTTACCCAACAGAAAATCAGATGACTGTTCAAGTTCAAGTTGGTTAACATCCAGTACAATCTTCTGGGGTAAATCAACTAGCACAAGGTCTGGGGCAATTTGAGAAATTGAAATTTTCAGGCTTCTATCACATGGACAAGTCAAAAAATCATCTGTAGAAAAGAAAACAGTTGGTTTGAATATGTTCAATGATGACAGCTTGCTGTTTTAAATCACATTCACATTCTTCGTCATCTTCATTGACTCCTGTTAGGGTATGATTCAAAATAGAAATCAAAGTGATTTGTCAGAAAACACATCGACAAATTAATCAGTAGTTTTGTTTTCATTTAAACAATCTATATTTAATATGTCCCAAACAGTGTTAACTGTACTAAAAATAATAAAGGCCAACTCAAGTCATCAGATCAAATCCACTTCTAAGTAGTTTACACCTTCTATGGGCTTGTCCCACTTAGGCGATTTTTCAGCGGAGTGCTGGCGACTGTCAAGTTGCCGGCTGTCGCCTGAAAAACCGGCAACTGGAACGGCGACTGTCAGAGTGGAACACATACACACACACAATCACATCGCTTTCTTCACCGGCCCGTTATGCAGGCGGGGGACAGGGCAAGCGGGGGGAGCGCTGTCTAAAAAATTCACACGGTGCAAAGCCAAGGTGAAACAGAGACACACCGCGATGAACAGGAAGGTTGGCGCTGTAAAAAGACAGCTAAAGCAGAGTACGGTAAGTCCCTTAAAAGAGTGGAGGAGAAGGGGGGGGAGGGGGGAGAGGGGGGAGAAGGGGGGAGAAGGAATGGAGACAACTTTTAAGAAGCCAGAGATTCACGGCTGTTAACATTACCGGTCGGTTATCCTTGGTTCTGAAAACTACTACTTACCTTTTTTTCCCCAATGAGCCAATGAAATTCACCGGTCAGCACCGGCTACAACCTACGAGAACCTCCGACCTCCTGGCAACCCACTAGGTCCTCCTGGCGACCCACCTACGGCTCAAGAATTCTCCATGGCGGCCTCATTCTAATCACCGCTAATTTTTCAACATGTTGAAAAATTCACGACGGCCAGAATGAGGCCGCGACCAGTTCCCAGAATGCGGAAACTCCTCGCGACCATGAAGGCGACTCCCTGGCAACCACCTGCGAACATGTGGTGACTGCATAGTCTTCTGCAGTCGCCTAAAAAGTCGCCTAAGTGGGACAGGCCCATTAATTTACTTGAATTGGCAAGTGTGCATAAATATTAAAGTGGAGAATTCAGAAGAAGTCTTCAGAAATCAATAGAAAAGGCAGTAGCTAGGGATTTAATCTGAATAGTGGGGGAGTGTGGGGTTCAACAAATAGGAAAAGTACGTATAAAGTTAAAGAGCAGAGGAGAGGTTACAAAAGTCTCCAGAATAAGAAATAGGACAGAAAGTTTAGAAACTGATAAGAGTGTAATGTCCGGCATCAAGGGGACTGATTTGAAAAGGGGGGTGAATACTGAACTGACGGTATTATATCTAAAAGCATGTTTTATACGAAACAATGGTGGATGAGTTAAATCACAGTTAGAAATTGCCATGCACAATGTTATGGCCATCACAGAGACATGGCTGAAAGAGGATCAGAGCTAGGAGCTGAATATCGAAGGATACACATCCTATTGAAAAGTCAGTATCAGAGGCTGGTTAATTTGCTGAGCAAACATTTTCAGCAAGATCATAACATTAATGTATTCTTTGTAGGCCTCAATGTAGACATGTATTTGTACACTGTAAATGGCTCAATTGTAATCATGTATTGTCTTTCCACTGACTGGTTAGCACGCAACAAAAGCTTTTCACTGTACATGTGACAATAAACTAAACTAAACAGGCAGAGGGGGGTGGTGTGGCTCTGTTGGTAAGGAATGGAATCCAATCCTTGGGTGGCACAGTAGCGATGCAATAGAGTTGCTGCCTTACAGCGCCAGAGACCCGGGTTCGATCGTGACTATGGTTGCTGTCTGTACGGAGTTTGTACATTCTCCCTAAGACCGCCTGAGTTTTCACTGCATGCTCCGATTTCCACCCACATTCCAAAGACATGCAGGTTTGTACGTTAACTGGCTTCTGTAAAAATTGAACCTTATGTGTCGGATAGAGCTAGTGTATGGGTGATGGTTTGTCGGTGGGTCGAAAGGTCTGTTTCTACACTGTATCTCTAAACGAAACTAAACAGAAAGAATATAGGATCAGAAGAAATAGAATCCCTGTGGGTGGAGTTAAGAAACAGCAAGGGTAAAAAGACCTTGATGGGAATTATATACACACCTCTAAATAGCAGCCAGGATGTAGGGTAAAAAATTACATCAGGAGATAGAAAAAGCTTGTAAGAAAGGCAATGTTACAGTAATGATGGGGGTTTCAACATGCAGGTAGACTAGGAAAATCAGGTTGGTACTAGATCCCAAGAGAAGAATTTGTGGAATGTGTACGAGGTGGCTTCTTCGAGCAGCTCGTGGTCAAACCCACTATGGAAAAGGAAATTATGGATTTGGTGTTGTGTAATGAATCAGGTTAAATTACGAAGCTTAAAGTGAAGGAGACAGTGATCAAAATATGACAGAATTCAACCTGCAGTTCTGAAAGGGAGAAGCTGAAATCCTATGTATCAGTATTAGTGTTGAGTAAAGGTAGCTACAGAGGCATGAGGGAGGTTGATTGGAAGGAGGCCCTAGCAGGAATTACAGTGGAGCAGTCATGGCAGGATTTTCTGGAGTAATTCAGAAGACACACGATCTTTTCATCCCAAAAAGCTAGAAGCATACGAAGGGGAGAATGAGGCGACTGTGGCCAACAATAGGAGTCAAAGACAGCATAAAAGCTAAAGAGAAAACATAATTTGGCCAAGATTAGCAGGAAGAAAGAGGATTAGGAAGAGTTTAAAAACCAACAGAAGGCAACGATAAAAAGCAATAAGGAGAGAAAAGATGAAATATGAGAATTCTCGCTACTCTCCATGGCGGCTTCATTCTGGTCGGCACTAATTTTTCAACATAATGAGGCCGCGACTAGTTCCCAGAATGCGGAAACTCCTCGTGACCATGAAGGCGACTTCCCCGGCAACTACTTGCAAACATGTGACGACTGCATAGTCTCCTGCAATCGCCTAAAAAGTTGCCTAAGTGGGACAGGCCCATTACTATTACTGAGAAAATGCTTGGAAAGCTGAAAGTTCTGAAAGTGGATAAGTCACCTGGACCAGACGGACCACACCCCATGGTTCTGAATGCGGGAGATGTAGAGATTGTGGAGGCATTAGTAGTGATCTTTCAAGAATCACTTGAATCAGGAATGGTTCCAAAGGGCAGGAAATCGCATTCCACTATAACTACACTGTTTAAGAAGGGAGCGAAGCAAAAGAAAGGAAATTATAGGCCAGTTAGTCTGACTTCAGTAATTGGTATGGTTTTAGAATCCATTATTAAGGATGAGTTTTCTGAGTACTTAGAAGCACATTATAAAATAGGCCAAAGTTAACATCCTTTTGTTAAGGGGAGATCTTGCCTGACAAATATGCTGTAATTCTTTGAGGATCGACAAAGGTGAGTCAGTGGATGTTGTTTACTTGGATTTTCAGAAAACCTTCAATAAGGTGTCACACTTGAGGCTACTAAATAAGATAGGAGCCTGTGATATTAGAGGCAAGGTATTAGGATTGATAGAAGATTGGCTTACTGACACATGGGAAAGAGTGGGAATAAAGGGTTTTTTTTCTGGTTGGTTGCCGGTGACTAGTGATGTTCCGCAGGGGTCGGTGTTGTGTCCTCTACTTTTCACATTATATGTTAATGATCTGGGTGATAGAATTGATGGCTTTGTGGCTGCCTTGCAGAAAATAGAAAGGTAGGCGGAGAGGCAGGTAGTGTCGAGGAAGCAGGGAGTCCACAGAAGGACCTGGACAGGTTGGGAGAGTGGGCAAAGAAGTGACAGCTGAAATACAGCATATTTGGAATATTGTGAGCAGTTTTGAGTCCCATATCTGAGAAAGGAGGCACAGGCGTTGGGTAGGGTCCAGAGGAGGCTTACAACAATGATCCCAGGGATAATTAGGTACGGGGAACGTTTGAAGGCATTGAGCCTGTACTCGCCGAGGGTTAGAAGGATGAAGGGGGACTCATTGAAACCTACCAAATAATGAAACGCCTAGATAGAGTGATGTGGCGAGGAGAGCGGGAGAGTCTAGGATCAGAGAACCAGTCTAAGACCAGAGGACAACCTCAGAACAATAGGATGTACCCTTAGAATGGAGATGAGGAGACATATGTTTAGCCAGAGGGTGGTGAATCCATTAAAATCATTGCTGCAGATGGGAATGGAGGCCAAGTCATTGGGTATTTTTAAAACAGAGATTGATAGGTTCTTGATTAGTAAGGGTGTCAAAGGTTATGGGGAGAAAGCAGGAGAATGAAAAATAGATCAGCCATGATCGAATGGTAGATCAGACTCCAATGGGCGAATGGCCAATTTTATCTCCGATGTCTTATGGCCTGATGGTTAATTCAGAATATTCATTTGGGATCTGCAATTAGCACATCAGTTTTGGTTTCCATACTGTTACCAAATGCTACAAAGGTTATGGATAGGTAGATTCATGGAAACGTTTCATAATGTGACTGCATCTTCTCCACTATAATTCACAAATATATGTGGGAGGACCACAATGCTTAGCTGATAAATTAGTTCATTCTTTAGTCAGTTTAGACAGTTCTTAATCCATTAAGAGCCATCATAAAACATTACAAAAACATTTTGGTTTCATTTCATACATCACTCATTTTAATTGGATATTTTAATGATTAAAGTGGTCATAAGATCAAAAGTTCGAGGAGCAAAATATGGCCATTGGGCTCATCAAGTCTGCTCTGCCATTCAATCATGGCTGATCTATCTTTCCCTCTCAAACCCATTCTCCTGCCTTTGTCCCATAACCCAACACCCTCACTAATCAAAAATCTGACAATTTTCACCTTAAACATATCAATTGACGGCCTCCACAGCTGTCTGTGGCAATGAATTCCACCGTTTCACCACCCTCAAGAAATTCCTCTTCAGCTCCTTCTGAAAAGAACATCCTTTCATTCTGAGGTTATGACCTTTAGTCCTAGACTCTCCCACTAGTGGAAACATCCTCTCCACATCCACTCTATCCAGGTCTTTCACTATTCTGTCCGTTTCAATGAGGTCCCCGCTTATTGTATAAAACCCCAGTGAGTACAGGCCCAGTGCAGTCAAACGCTCATCATATGTTAAACTACTTATTCCTGGGATCATTCTTGTAAACCTCCTCAGGACCCTCACCAGAGCCAGCACATCCTTCCTCAGATATGGTGCCCAAAATTGCTCAAAATATTCCAAAAGCGGCTTGACCAACGCCTTAGAGCCTCAGCATTACATCCCTGTTTTGTATATAAACCCTCTCGAAATAAATGCTAGCATTGAGTTTGCTTTCTTTACTACTGATTCGACTTGCAGATTAATCTTTTGGGAATCCTGCACCAGCACTACCAAGTCTCATTGCACCTCTGATTTCTGGATTCTCTCCCGATTTGGAAAGTAATCTACGCCTTTATTCCTACTACCAAAATGCAAACTCCACACTTTGCTACACTATATTCCATCTGCCACTTCTCTGCCCACTCTTCCAACCTATCCAAATCCTTCTGCAGAGTCTCTGCTTACTCTACACTACCTGCCACCACCTATTTTCCAATCATCCTCAAACTTGGTCCCTAGGCCTTCAATTCCCTTATCCAAATCCAAGTAGTGGCTAAATGTTTAATGAATAACGGTTTTGGATTTAATTTCTGCCTGGAAGAGACCTTACAATAGGGAATCAATAGAATCAGTCATAATAAAATATAATAGAGTGAAGGGCGAAAGGGCTGCCCTGAAAATCACGGATTATTGACCTTGACAATTGTGGGCAAAATGTTAACCTTTCCTTGAACTATGCCTCGAGCAGCAACAAGACGTCAAGGCAAACCACTGCTCTAATGTGAGAGTTTTAAATCTAATAAACCCTGTGCTATAGAAAATTGTATCATAAAGACAATTGTGGAATAACATTATTTTTCTTTTAAGATTTACAAAAACAAATGTCTTTCAATAGCAATAAGTTTATTTTTGTTACTCCAAGCTAAAAATATTTAAGGCTGTGAGTTATATTGCTTAATAAACTATTGTTATAGAGTCATGGAGTGATACAGTGTGGAAACAGGCCCTTCGACCCAACTTGCCCACACCGGCCAACAATGTTCAAGCTACATTAGTCCCAACTGCCTGCGCTTGGTCCACATCCCTCCAAACCGGTCCTATCCATGTACCTGTCTAATTGTTTCTTAAATGACGGGATAGTCCCAGCCTCAATCACCTCCTCTGGCAACTTGTTCCATACACCCACCACCCATTGTGTGAAAAATTTACCCCTCGGATTCCTATTAAATCTTTTTCCCTTCACCTTGAACCTATGTCCTCTGGTCCTCGATTCCCCTACTCTGGGCAAGAGACTCTGCATCTACCCGATCTATTCCTCTCATGATTTTGTACACCTCTGTAAGATCATCTCTCATCCTCCTGTTCTCAAAGGAATAGAGACTCAGCCTACTCAACCTCTCCCTATAGCTCACATCCTCTCGTCCTGGCAACATCCTTGTAAATCTTTTCTGAACCCTTTCAAGCTAGACAATATCTTTCCTATAACATGGTGCCCAGAACTGAACACAATATTCTATATGCAGTCTCACCAACGCCGTATACAACTGCAACATGGCCTCCCAACTTCTATACATAAATCCTTTATATTGTTCAAATCCAAGAGAGCCGTTTTGCTGCATATCAATTTCCAAAGTAACTTTTAAGTAGTTCTCTATTTTACAATTGCTTCTACATGAAGAAACAAACCAGGAATGCTTTGGAATGTAATGGAAAAATCAATTCGAGGCAGCTTCCCATAAGATTCACAACTCTATGAGGGGCATGAGCATAGTCTGTATTGTTCCATCCACGCCATAGGTCAGGTCAGCAAGTTCCATCAAATCCATTTTAAAAAGCAAGGTCTCAACCTGAAACGTCGCCTATTCCTTCTCTCCATTGATGCTGCCTCACCCGCTGAGTTTCTCCAGCATTTGTCTACTTTTGAAACCTATCGATGTTCTCCTCATTGTTCACAGCCAAGTTGCATCACCTGCACCCTTTTCAGATTTTCCCTTCCACAAATTAAATGCCTAAAAATATCAGAAAGTGGTCCCATTGCTGATCACTAGAGGGCACCACTGTCTCACCCAGTGGAAAATAATAATTCACAACAGCTGTTTTCTGTGTTGAGCCAATTTCTTCATAAGTTGCTACTGCCCTATTTATTTGCTGACAAGTCTATCATGCAACTTCATCAAACATCGTTTAGAAACCCATTTAACAGAGAGAGAAAAAATAACCTGACAAACATATTATATTTGTTTAAGAAAGAACTGCAGATGCTGGAAAAATCGAAGGTAGACAAAAATGCTGGAGAAACTCAGCGGGTGAGGCAGCATCTATGGAGCGATGGTATAGGTGACGTTTCGGGTCGAGACCTTTCTTCAGACTGATCAGTTTAAGCAGATAAGTTTAGAGGGCTATGGGCCACGTCGCAGCGGCCTCTGCAGTCCGTGTCTTTTTTTATTTTTTGTCTCGTTTGAGTGTAGTTATAGTATGTTTTTTTAAACTGGGTATGTGCGTGGGGGGCGGGGGGTGGGGAACCTTTTAAAATCTTTTCCCTGTATGGAGGACCCGACCTTTTCCCTGTCGGGTCTCCGTTGTCGTTGGGGCCTTGCACCGTGGAGCAGCCTCCAACCGGAACGACCTGGGGCTCCAGTCGCGGAGCCTGCGGACTACTCACCATCGCGGAGCTGGCTGAGTTCGGAACGGGAGGAGCTGTGGTGGCACACGGCTGCGACCCAACCCCGGAGATTCGGAGGCTCCAGCCGCAGGTCTGGTGGACGGTAACATCGGGAGCTCGCGGGTCCCTGGTGGGAGATCGCTTTTCGGAGCTCCCGCAACGGCAACTTCTCCCGCCCGAGTTGCGGGGTTGAAAATGACCTGGAGTGGGGCGTAACATCGCCCGGCGCGGCTTTAATGGCCGCGGGACTTGCTAGCCCCCGCCGGAGGCTCCAACATCAAGACCCGGAGCGCGGCCTTGCATCGCCCGGCGCGGCTTTAATGGCCGCGGGACTTATTTACCATCGCCCGCCGGGGGCTTTGACTCTGACATCGGGAGGAGAATGTGGAGTGCAGGGAAGAGATAAGACTTTGCCTTCCATCACAGCGAGGAGGAGATTCGCTGTGATGGATGTTTGTGTAAATTGTGTTGTGTCTTGGTTCTTCTACTTGTTTGTATGACTGCAGAAACCAAATTTTGTTTGAACCTCAATGAGGTTCAAATGACAACAAATAAATGGTATCATTGTATTGTATCATTGTATTGTATCATGTAGGTAGGTGGGGCTATTGTCGATGGGGCATGTTGGTTGCAACTATATTGGGCAGGTTGTTCTGATCCTTCCTGTTGCCTAAACTCATTGCCCTTGGAGCCTGCCCACAATAATCTGTTCAAAGTGGAGAGCCCAGCAAAGTAACACACTGTATCCAAGAGTGGATCTGAAAAAGAAATAACTTTGCCTCAGGTGCAAATCCTGAATACAAATCCTGAACCTCTGCCCCCAAAGCCCACATGGCCTGTTGATAGAGATATAGGAGGCTGGAGATGCTGGAATCTTGGGCAAAAAGCAAAGTGGAAATCAGCAGGTCAGGCAGCATAGAGTCATGGAGTCAGTCATAGAGTGATACAGTGTAGAAACAGACATTTCAGCCCAACTTGCCCACACCGGCCAACATGTCTCAGCTACACTAGGCCTACCTGCCCGTGTTGGGTCCATATCCCTCCAAACCTGTCCTATTCATGTACCTGTCTGTTTCTTAAATGTTGGGATAGTCCCTGCCTCAACTACCTCCACTGGCAGCTTGCTCCCTACACCCCGCGCTCAACAACACTCCCCAGAGGCCTACCATTCAATGTCGATCCTGCCCATGTAAGACTTTCCAAAATGCAGCACCTCACATTTCTCTGTATTAAATTCCATCAACCGTTCCTCAGCCCACCTGGCCAATCGATCAAGATCCTGCTGCAATTTTTCACAATCATCTTCACCATCTGCAAAACCACCCACTTTTGTATCATCTGCAAACTTACTGATCTTGCCGTGTATGTTCTCATCCAAATCATTGATGTAGATGACAAGCAGTAACAGACCCTGAGGCACACCACTAGTCACAGGCCTCCAGTCCAAGAAGCAACCTTCCACCATCACACTCTGCTTCCATCCATGAAGCCAATTTTCTATCCATTCAGCTATCTCTCCTTGGATCCCGTGCGATCTAAATTTCCAGAGCATCGTACCATATGGAACCTTGTCGGAAGCTTTGCTGGAGTCCATATATACAACTCTGCCCTCAGCGACCTTTTTGGCCACATCTTCAAAAAATTCAATCGGATTTGTGAGACACAACCTCTCATGTACAACCTATGTTGACTATCCCTATCAGCCCTTGTTTGATACAATACGATAGAACTTTATTTATCCCAGGAGGGAAATTGCTCTGCCAACAGTCGTAAGACACAAATACATGAAATTAAAGTGACGAGTGGAAAGGATTGAGAATGTGTGTGGGGGGTGGGGGGGGGGGAGTCAGTCAACCCCACGACAGAGGGGGGAGTAGTTGTACAGTTTGATAGCCACAGGGAAAAAGGATCCCCTCTGGCGTTCTGTACTGCATCTTGGTGGAACCAGTCTGTTGCTGAAGGTACTCCTCAGGTTGACCAGTGTGTCTTGGAGGGGGTGAGCTGTATTGTCCAATATTTGATGAGCATCCTCCCCTCCAAGACCACCTCCCATAAATCCAACTCCGCCCCTAGGACAGAGCCAGCCTTCCTGATGAACTGTTTAATCCTGTTGGCGTCCGCGGCCTTCACCCTGCTACCCCAGCACATGACTGCGAAGAAGATAGCACTGGCTACCAACAATTGGTAGAATGTCTGCAGCATCTTACTGCAGACGTTGAAGGAGCGGAGTCTTCTAACAAAATACGGCCGGCTCTGTACCTTCTTGTACAGGGCCTCAGCGTTCCTGGACCAGTCCAGTTTGCAGTCTAGGTAAACTCCAAGGTATTTATACTCTTTGGTAAATTGCACATCCACACCGTTGATGGAGACAGGGGACAGGGGTGTTCCTCTCCTCTTGAAGTCCACCACTAACTCCTTAATCTTGTCGGTGTTGAGCTGCAGGTAATTCAGCCCACACCACTCATCAACGAAACCTCTGTATTCAACTTCCTCCCCCCACTAATGCAGCCCCCAATTGCAGAGTCATCCGAGAACTTCTGCAGGTGGGAGAAGTCCGGGTTATATCTGGTCCGAGGTGTAGATGGTGAACAGGAAGGGAGAGCGGACTGTTCCCTGTGGGGGCCCTCTGTTACTCACTCCATGTCCCGAGACACAGTTCTGTAGCCTGACATACTGTGGTCATCCAGTCAGGTAGTTGGTGATCCAGGACACCAATGGAGCATCCACCTGCAATTTTGTCCGTTTGCTCCCTAGTAGTGCAGCATCTGAGTTAAAAGCACTGGAGAAGTAAAAAAACATGACTCTCAGTGCTTCCCGGCTTATCCACGTGGGATAGGAATAATGAAGCAGGTGGATGATGATGTCCTCGACCCCCATCTTTGTTTGGTAAGCAAACCGCAGGGGATCCAGGTAGTGTTTAACCAGGGGGCACAGATGAGTGAACACCAGCCTCTCCAGGGACTTCATGATGACTTCATGATGCTCCTCTTTGGTACAGGAACCAGGCAGAATCTCTTCCATATCATTGGAACCCTCTCCAGGCTCAGTGAAGAAGAAACATTTAAAATCTTCATTTACTTAATTTTGATCGGTATTAAATAAGGTAACGAAAGGGTGTGCGGATGTGGCAATTGGCATCTCTTGTTGACCCCAACTGTAGAAGAAGATCATGGGAAGATCATGGGAATCTGGCAAAACAAGTTTCAGACGCATTATCCCTTCTAGAATTGACCTTGTATTTGGTTTTCTCTTGCCTGGGATACGTAGCGTTGGTGAACAAAGCACAACAGCTTAGGACATAGATAAGGATGCCTGTTTCTCAGTGGAAAGTTACTGAATGCTGGATCACAATAGTTAACCCTGTAATGTCAGTAACTATTGTGATCAAGAAACACAACAGCAATAGCTGGGTAGATCACTCGCGCCCCCTACCGCTAGTAGTGCAGAAACAGTAAATGGGGGCTTATGATTGGCTCGGGGAGAGGGCAGTGGTACGGTCTGCTTGAAAGATGAGATAGAATAATGTCAAGATGCCCTTGTATTATTAATGACTTGGATTAACTATATGTTGTTGGATAAGATTAACATAAACAAAAAGTATATTATGATGAATGAAATAATTAATACCCATGTAGTGGATAGTAATAACAGGAAAACAAATAACTAGAGACAAAGTATATTTTCGTATAGTTGTATCGAACGAAAAAAAAATGTTTACTGCACTGTGTAACTGTTGGCTAATTTTACTTCGGAGTCACGTGAGTGACTACGTGAAGAACCCCGTCAGGGCGCATGCGCGTCATTACGTCGGACGCATTGGCGACAACGGCAGCTCGGAGCTCCTTCTGCAACGTGAGTAAATACAGCTCCACCAAAGTCAGGGAGATTTTGGAGGAGTTAGGAAAAAGTAAATAAATTGTTTCTGCTGTTTTTTTTTCCCCCATAGACAGGAACAAGTAAAAGGTGCAGGCTGCTGCCGACAAGGAGAGAGAGAGCTGCGGGACGCACTCTCTGAAAGGCAGCCTGTCACCTCGGGGGAGCCGCAAGCCGGTAGCGGTGCGGCCACAGACTTGGCAAAGTGCCCAGCCGGGTACACAGCCAACGCCAGTCGGGCGGTCGGCATACGCCAAGTCTGTCAGGGCTATAGACTCCGCAGAGTCGGGCCACGAGAGTCCCGTCGGGGACAGGATACCGCTCCCCAGCGGTTATCCAAAAGGAGCAGCTCATATAGGGGCTGCTCCACAGAGACGCTCCAGGAGGAGTTGTGCAGGTGGGAAGCCATAGGGAAGGCTCCACTGGCAGTGCCTAGGAGAGGTTCTGTTTCATAAAGCCACACTCCAGGAGGAGTAGTGCAGGCGGGAAGCCTTAGGGAAGGCTCCGCTGGCAGTGCCTAGTAGAGGCCTGCTTGAAAGCACCCTCTTTGCAAGAGGTGAGTGCAGAAGGGCAGATACGTTCTGACCCTGAGTCCGACGACATCCAAAGGGAGGGCAGGCAGCTGCCAGAGCTGACACCGTGTGCAGCACGGTTTGCCATGTCGTCGGATGCTGGTGAGCCTCTGGGTGAGGAACTTGCCACCAGCATAAATTACCAAGTCTCACATCAGCTACAGGAGCTGACATGGATGAGACAGTAACGAAGTATGAAGCCCCAATTAACTGAGGACAGTTAAAAGTTCCTGTTGGGAACAGGAAGAATTGGGGCAAGATGGGCATACTAATGAAAGCCCAGGAGCATGTGAAGCTCCAGCATATTTTAAAGTTGCTGGCATCTGGTATAACGAGCTTTGCCAGGATGGTAGATGGAGAGGCCATGACAAATTACAACAAAAGGCGCTATTGTGGAGTGCCCACTTTGAGATCAACTGCCTCTGCAAGATGCGATTAGACCAACCATCAATGATAAATATGCTTCACTCTGCCAGCCTGGCACAGTGCAACCGGCACAGCTGTTTGGCGAGGATTTCGCACAGCAGGTGAAGGAGCTGGAGGAGGAGGCTAAGAAGCCAGCCACATATTCACCAAAGCGGAAGTATCCCTATAAGGGAGCAGACTGGTCCGGGCAAGGGACGAGTCCAGCTACGATGCAGCGCAGTTGGCGTTCGGCTGTAGCACCGCCACGGAGGTGAGATATCCAGCTCAAGGCCGGGGAAGAATGCCAGGTGGTAAGGAGGTAAGAGGGTCTGGTTCTCATGTAGACAGATCTAATGTGATACAATTAAATGTTTACCTCAGATATGTTTATACTGAAGGTTATTCAAGGCATCGAATAAAGCTTAAATGCAAATTCTGATTTATCCATGCAACATGTTCCAAAAAAGGAGTTTGACTTCAGTATCACTGAATAATTGGAAGTTCAGCTGGAACTTGTAACCTTATGTAATAAAGGTGTAATTGCTAAGGCAGTTTACCAAAGCCATCAGGTTATGTCCAATATCTTTCCCAGACCAAAAAAGGATGGGGGGAAGCAGAATTATACAGACCTGAATAGGCTTAACCCTTTTGTACGGTATAGACATTTTAAGATGGAAACGTTCGTGAAGGAGATCTTAAAGATGCGGATTCAGTGTCTGTTCATTTGCAGGATAGAAGATTTAAAATTCAGCTGGATGGGAATTATGCCAATACAATCCACTGCCTAATGGTTTGTCTTCAGCTCCTAGAGGGATTACAAAGTTGTTAAAACCTATTCTAGGCATGAAGAGAAGTCAAGGTCATGTGATCATGGTTTAGCTAGATAATATCTTGATTGTAGGACAATCAAGGGAAACAGCTGAAGCATCAGTGGCAGTTGGTAAAAACCAATTTTTAATTGGGCTTTATAAGCTATTCTGAGGAATCTAAATTTATACCTGTGACACAAATTGACTAGTTGGGTTCACAATGGACTTAATCAACATCATTGTGACCTTGCCCAGGCAAAAAAGGGTACAGCTAATTAAGAGCTATATCAAGTTAATTGCTAACACACAGCCTTCAATTAGCCAGGTGACAAGACTGCTGTGGTAATGGCTGGCAGCATTTCCAGCAGTTCAATATGGCCACTTTATTATCTACAATTACAAAGGTCAAAGGAACAAGCATTGAGGATACATTGGGGTCATTATAATAGACCTATGCTTCTATCAATAGAGGCTGTTGCTGATGTACAATGGTGGATTCAGCATGTGTCCACTAGTAGTTCCAAAGTGTTATTGGACCAAGCTTCCATGATTTGCAGACAAATGTCAGAGCACTTCGGTAGGGTGCTACTGATACAAGATCCAGCGGTGGAGACAGATGAACATTGCTTCTGCATACATGGGGAATTAACCAAGAGTATTTTATGGACTCAAGGCTTATGGCACTAACTAAACTAGTTTGCATGTGCAGTGCAAAATAGACAACACTGCAGCAGTTGCTGATATGAATCACATGGGTGGAATCAAATCGTTATCATGTGGCAGGTTGGCAAATACAATTGGACCTGGAGTAGGGATAAAGAGATTTGGATTGGAGCTATCTATCTGCCAGGGAAACTTAATGTAGTACCAGATGGCAGCTCACGAAAATTCCATCATAACACAGAGTGGATGTGGAACCAGGATGTCTTCAAGAACATAGTACTTCTATATGGAAGGCCAAAATATGTTTCATAGGCACCAGATCCAGGGGCAGTGGCAATTGATGCTTTTTCACTAAATTGGGATGATATGTTTGTGTACATTTTCCCACCATTCTGCCTCATAGGTCGGTGTTTGAGAAAATCAAGCAGGATGCCGCTTCAGGGGTTTTGGTGATACCAAATTGCCTGATTCAACCATGGTTCCCTTTGATGTTACAGATAGCGATCCAACCTCTTTTTGCTGATTCCAAACAGTAGGAATTTGCTGGAGCATCCAGTAACGCATTAAGTTCATCCGTTATGTGACGGTATGGATCTGTTAGTTTGCAGGTTTCAAGAATGCCTTACATTGGTCGAAGACTTTCTAGGCCAACGGTGTATATACTCGCTGCAGTCTGGAGAAAGAGTGCTCAAAAACAGTATATGACTTATAAAAAAGGAACAATATTGTGTTCAAAAGAATATTCAATATGATACTGTAGTTATTGAAAATGTGTTAGAGTTTATCTACACTTTATTATGATGAAGGTCTTAGCTATACTGCTATCAATACAGCTAGAAGTGCTTTGTCCGCATATCTTGTAATAGGTACACGGACACAAAGTATAGGTTCTCACCCTCTCATATCTAGGTTGATGAAAGGAATCTAATTCCAAACCGCCTAAGCCTAGGTATATGGTAATCTGTGAGGTAAGCGTTGTTCGTAACATACTTCGTCATTGGGTCCCTGTCACGGCTATAACTTTGTTAAAATTAACCATGAAATTGGCTATGCTAATGGCATTGGTGTCAGTACAGAGAGTGCAGACTTTCCAAAAAACTTCAGTTCGAGAGAATGGAAGTGAATACAGAGAATGTTCTGTTTTAGATTTCTGACCTGCTCAAACAAAGCAGGCCAGGTGTGACGGGTTTTAAGATTGTGTTCTCAGCATATCCTACAGCTCCATGTTTATGTGTAAGGACACATTTGTTACATTACATTGAAGCCACAAGGGCTTTAAGACAAGAAGAAACAGGATTATTTGTCAGTTACAAAAAGCCAACATAAAAGAGTGGCAGTTCAGACTATCTCAAGGTGGTTAAAGCAAGAGTTGGTTCAGGCAGGAATTAACATTTATGTGTTTACATCTCATTCCACTAGCGCAGTAGCAACATCCGCGGCCAGGGCGATGGACATTCCCATCGACCATATATTAAAAGCCGCAGGTTGGAAAAATGAACTTGTGTTTCAGCAATACTACCATCGGCCGATTGCCGATGGAGGGCTGTTTGCTAACTCAATATTGAGTGCTGTTGCTATTGTTTAAAGTCTGTTTTCAATACTGTTTAATTCTGTTTCGTTTGTTGCCCTACATTAAGAGGGTTTATTGGTTGTTTTATGACCAAAAATAAAACTGTTTTGTTTTTGCATGATATGCAATGTCATGTTTACAGCATTATTGATGATACTCAGTCAATCGATGCAGTGAGAAGCCGGGATTTTGATCTGCGGCATAAAAATCACAGAGCTTTAAAATCTTCACGTAGTCACTCACGTGACTCCGAAGTAAAATAGTAAGATTAAACGAGAACTTACCAGTTTGAAGTTTGATCTTTACTTTATGAGGAGTTACGTTGGTGATTACGTGCCCGCCACGCCCAACCCTGTCTCATAGAAAAAAGGTCATAATGGTAGTTCTCATGTTGATCATCTTAATATGTTACTTCAATTATGGTTTTGTCTGTGATTTCATACCGCTGCTTTGAAGATTGACGCGCATGCGCCCTGACGGGGTTCTTCACGTAATCACCAACGTAACTCCTCATAAAATAAAGATCAAACTTCAAACTGGTAAGTTCTCGTTTAATCTTACTATTCTGCTGCAAAGACAGAGAATTGGTGAGCAGTTAGCTGCCGCCATCTCTCCATGATATCATGCAATAAAGCCTCTTGAAGCGAAACTCGAAGTCTCCGTTTTACCTTTAATTTTCCTCTGTCAATCTCCTCGACACTCAGGCTCAGATTGAAGATCTGGAGTTCTCGACACAACTGGCTGGCACTCGCCTTGAGTACCCTCGAGCTGACACCATCGGGACCCGTGGCTTTGCCTGGGCAGAGTCTGCTCAGCTCTTTCCTCACCTGCTCAGCCTTGATGGTCATGTGCAACAAAGAAAGGGCAGAGGAAGTGGACCAGGGGGATTGAGGGGGAGGATCTGTCGGGGAGCAGGGGAGTGGGTAGGCAGAGGCCCCACCATCAAATCTATTAAAAAAAACAGATTTAGCTTGTTGGCCAAGCCCTGATTGCTATCCCTCCCCAGGCCACTGGTCATCTTGTAGCCTGTAATGCTCTTCATACTGCTCCACACATCCCTCATGTTGTTCTGCTGAAGTTTCAGCTCCAGCTTCCTCCTGTAGTTATCCTTGCCTTATCTTAATCTCACCTTCAGATCTTCCTGCACTTAGTTTGTGTTTAATTAATTGTAAATCACAACTTTTCTTGCTTTATCTAAGGCACTTTTGGAGATGTAATGTAAACTTAAAAATTTGGAATGACCACCCAACGTCCAGAACACGGAGGTATTTGTTTGCACCATATGTTTCAAGAACATCACTTTGATATACAATGCAAGACGATAGGCAAATAAAGAATGGAGGAATCACATTCTGTAGTTGGAATATAAGGGGTGCCAATGAACCAATAAAGAGGGGTAACATTTTTGCTCACTTAAAATCTTTGAAAAGCGACATAATTTACTTGCAAGAAACTCACATGAAACAGGAAACACAAATGAGATTAAAGGCGAAGTGGATAGGCCAAACATATTATTCGTCATTTACTTCTAAATCTAGAGGTACGGCTATTCTTATTCGAAAAGGTATACCGTTCAAATTAAAGAATACTATATCAGATAAAGAGAGAAGGTATATCATAGTTTCGGGAGAAATTTAAGCTACGCCAATAACTATGGTAAATATTTACCCTCCAAATTTTGATAACCCTCAATTTTTTGAGAAAATTATAGATATAATACTGGAGTTTAATTATCAAAATGTCATAATAGGAGGGGATTTCAACTGTGTTTTAGATCCATACTTAGACAAATCAGCAAAACAAAGAAGGAGTAATACAAAATCTAAGACTAGTGAATTTCTAAATACATATATAAAAAATATTAACATAACAGATGTATGGAGATCTGCTAACCCAGCAGGAAGGGAATACTCGTTTTACTCTTCGGTACATAAAACATACTCAAGAATTGATTATTTTTTAGTGGATAGGAAATTAATGCCATATATAATTAACCCAACTTACCATATTAGTAGTATTTCTGATCACTCCCCATTGACTTTTTTAGTAAAATTTGAAGGAATGCCGGGAAATAATTATTTTTGGAGGTTTAACACATATATATTAAATGACTTACAGGGTTATCAATATTTGAAACAACAAATGATATCATTTTTTGAGATAAATGATACACCAGGTACCTCACCTTCTTTAATATGGGAAACTTTTAAAGCATTTATTAGAGGAATTATAATTTCATATGAAATTTTTCAAAATAAGAAGAATAAAACAGAACAGATGCTGTTAGAACAAGAAATAAGACAGTTAGAGTTAGATAATGTAAAAAGATCCCACTATAGATAAACATAATAAGATAATACTACTGAAATTTAAACTTAACCGAATTCTCTCGGCAAGAGTAATAAGATTATTCCAAATTACAAAACAGGAACATTTTGAGTTTGGTGACAAACCACATAAGCTGTTGGCGCGTCAATTGAAAAAACAGGAAAAGGAAAATACTATAAATAAAATTAAATCCGAGAATGGTGAATTACTAACACTACCAAAAGATATCAATAAAAGATTTGTTCAATTTTATCAAAATTTATACACATCAAAAATCAAAACAGAAGATAGTAAAATTACAAACTTTTTAGATAAATGTAATCTACCAAAACTTGATCTTTTGGAACAAGAAGAACTAGGAGCGCAAATTACTTTTTTTTTTTTTTTTTTTTTTTTTTTTTAATTTTTATTTATTAGAAGTACATTACATTACAACCACATACATTAATACTCGTCATTTGTATCTTCTTACAATTAATGTACTCCCTTTATTTATTTATTTTTTTACACTAGAATAGGAAAAGATTGAAAGAGAGAAGAAAGTGAAGGAAAAAGTGAAAGTGTAGAAAAGTGTAGAAAATGTAACAACAAAAAAGGACGAAGACCCTATAAGAGCGAAATTAAAAACAAAAGAAAAAGAGTTAAGAAATAGGCCCTAGGAAAAAAAAGAGAAAAAGAGAGAGGAAAAAAGAGAGAGAAAAAAAAAAAGAAAAAAATATATTTTTTTGAGCATTACGTAAATAGGACATACCAACTCTTCAACTATCATCCCCCCTTACCCGACCTCAACTTTTTATTTTTTTTAAAGTACTTTTGCACCCTATGTTTGTAATAATTCTATAAATGCAGACCACGTCAGGTGGAAGTGATCTGGTTTACCTGCTAGGAGGAGTCTTATCTCTTCTAGGTGTAATGTTTCAAGGAGCGCAAATTACAATCGAAGAAATAGGTGAAACAATAAAATCGCTGAAAAATGGTAAGACACCGGGACCAGATGGTTTTAGTAATGAATTTTATAAAAAAGTTGCATGAGATAAAGACCCCCTATCTATTTAATTTATATACTTACGTTTTTAAAGAAAATAAATTACCTGAAACATTAGCAGAATCAACTATTACGCTTATTCCAAAGAAAGATAAAGATCTAGAGGAACCGGGCTCATATAGAGCTATATCACTTTTAAATACCGACCAGAAAATTCTAGCAAAGACTTTAGCTAGAAGACTAAGCAAATATATTAGTAAATTGATAAACCCTGATCAAACGGGGTTTATACCCAAAAGATATTCATTTAATAATTTGAGACGCCTGTTTAATATAATGTACTCACATAAAACGGAGGAAAAAGACTTAGCAATTATTTCTTTGGACGCAGAGAAAGCATTTGATCAGGTAGAATGGCAGTATTTATACATAGTATTACAAAAATTTAATATGGGAGAGAATTTTATTGCATGGGTGAAATTATTATATGATAAACCGATGGCAAGAATATTAACTAACAGCATGTTATCTAAAAAAATTCAATTATCAAGGGGTAATAGGCAGGGATGTGCTTTATCACCCCTGCAATTTGCCCTTATGATAGAACCTCTGGCTGAAAGTATAAGAAGCCATCCGAATATTCAGGGTTATAATACTAGGGACTCAAATAATAAAATTTCATTGTATGCAGATGATATTTTGTTATATATAACAAATTCACAAACGAGCATACCAAATTTATTAAATTTAATAGAGGAATTTGGGTCCTTTTCTGGATATAGAATAAACTGGAATAAAAGTGAAATTATGACGTTAAAACCTCAAGAATCCACACACTTATTGAAATTCCCCTTTAAAATAGCAACAGAAAAATTCAAATATTTGGGTATTCAGATTACTAGAAAACATAAAGCTTTATTCAATGCCAATTTTATACCCTTAATAAATAAACTTAATATAATGATAACATTTTGGAAAACACTCCCTTTATCATTAATAGGCAGAATAAATGCTATTAAAATGAGCTTCCTACCACAGTTATTATACCTATTTCAATCTATACCAGTATATGTACCAAAATATTTTTTTTCTAAACTGAACGCTAATATTACTAATTTTGTTTGGGATTACAAATCACGTAGAATTAAAAAAGAACACTTATGTAAACCAAAAGATGTCGGGGGACTTTCACTCCCTAATTTTTTGTATTACTATTGGGCAATACATATTAAGAATATAATTTACTGGTTGGATAGTTCAACTCAACAGACAGAATGGATAAAAATGGAGAAAGAGGATTGTTATCCTTGTAATATAGGAACAATCCTCTTCTCCCTGAAAAAAATGAACAATACAATATATAAGAAAAACCCATTATACAAGATACAATAAGAATATGGAAACAAATAAAATTATCCTTAAAATTAAGAAACCTATCATTGTTAACACCGATAGCGAATAATCCTTTATTTAAACCATCTGATGGATAAAATATATAATCAATGGGAAAGTTTAGGAATTAAAAGGATCGGGGATATGTATGAAATGGGAGATTTATTATCATTTCAACAATTACAATTAAAATTTAAACTGAAAAACACTCATTATTTTAAATATTTTCAGATTTGTAATTTTTTGAAGACATACATACAGGGATATCAAAAAAGAACTCCTGATTTACTAGAAGAAGTAATGAATATAAAAGCTGATACACAAAAATTAATATCATATTTATATAATAGTATCTTAAATATAGATTTACCTGTGACCGAGGTAATTAGAGAAGAGTGGGAACGGGAATTATTGATAAAAATTACGAAGGCTACATGGGAAAAGTATTTGACATACATTCACAAGTGTTCGATTAACGCAAGACATAACCTAATCCAATTAAAAATGTTACATAGATTATATTACTCAAAAACAAGATTAAATAAATTTTATCCAAATATATCGCCCATTTGCGAAAATATGATTGTATACAATTGTACTTACTTCTAATAAAATTAAAATATTTAAAAAAAAATTTAAAAAATTAAAAAAAAGATCTTCCTGCACCCATTTCACCTTCCTGTCACCATTCCTGAAGGCCCTCTTCTTCTGAGAAGGGCGTTTATGTCACTTGTGACCCAGGGCTTGTTGTTAGGGAAACAGTATACAGTCTGCTCAGGGACAACGTTATCCACACAGAACTTTATGTAATTGGTAACACAGAATGCGAGTCCATCAATGTCCTCACCATGGGGACTACAGTGTGTCCCAGTCTGTGACTTTAAAACAGCCCTGTAAAGCGTCACATGCCTCCTGTGACCACCTCCTCCACTGTCCTTGTGGTTACAGACAGTCTCCGGAGCATTGGCCTATACCTGGTTAGGAGGTGAGCCAGGTTCTGGTTGGATCTTCCCAGTGGCAGAAGGGCTATGGAGCTGTACGCCGCTTTAACATTGGCATACATCAGGTCCAATGTTTTCATATCCCTGGTGGGACAGTCAACAAACTGAGTGAAAGTGGGTAGGGTAGTGTCCAAAGTCACGTGGTTGAAATCCCCTGAGATAGCGATGAAAGCACTCAGGTGCTGTGTCTGAGGTCTCGCGGTGACTGTGCGGATGACTTCACTCGCGCGCAGCGGGTTGGCGGACGGAGGAATGTAAACAGCCACCACAATGGTGTCTAAATGCCTGTATATCCTATCCCTTAGAATAATCTCTAATAACTTTCCAACGACAGATGTTAAACTCACTGGCCTATAGTTCCCAGCATTTTCCCTGCAGCCCTTCTTGAATAGAGGCACTACATTTGCCACCTTCCAGTCTTCCAGCACCTCTCCTGTATTTAAAGACGACTCGTAAATTTTAACCTGGGCTCCCACAATTTCCTTTCTGGTTTCCCACAATGTCCTCGGATATAACTGATCAGGCCCTGGAGATTTGTCTACATTCATACACGGAGGCAATCATCTATGATCCATGGAGGGAATTGGACAAATGATGTTTCAGGGCATAACCCTTTTTCAGTCTGCAGAAACGTCTCAAACCAAAACATTGTTTGTCCATTTACATCCACACATGCTGCCTGATCTGCTGAGTTCACCCAGTACTTGTTTTTTTAATAGCTTGTCACTGTCAGAAGCCATAGAGCTAATTTTAAATGTCCTCGATGCACAAAGTTCAGTGGCAGAGTAGATTAGATGCGCTGGAGAGCGAGGTTCATAGCAAAAGGATTTGAGTATAGGAGCAGGGAGGTTCTACTGCAGTTATACAGGGTCTTGGTGAGACCACACCTGGAGTATTGCGTACAGTTTTGGTCTCCTAATCTGAGGAAAAACATTCTTGCCATAGAGGGAGTACAGAGAAGGTTCACCAGACTGATTCCTGGGATGTCAGGACTTTCATATGAAGAAAGACTGGATAGACTCGGCTTGTACTTGCTAGAATTTAGAAGATTGAGGGGGGATCTTATAGAAACTTACAAAATTCTTAAGGGGTTGGACAGGCTAGATGCAGGAAGATTGTTCCCGATGTTGGGGAAGTCCAGAACAAGGGGTCACAGTTTAAGGATAAGGGGGAAGTCTTTTAGGACCGAGATGAGAAAAACATTTTTCACACAGAGAGTGGTGAATCTGTGGAATTCTCTGCCACAGAAGGTAGTTGATTGGCTATAATTATGAGGGAGTTAGATGTGGCCCTTGTGGCTAAAGGGATCAGGGGGTATGGAGAGAAGGCAGGTACAGGATACTGAGTTGGATGATCAGCCATGATCATATTGAATGGCGGTGCAGGCTCGAAGGGCCGAATGGCCTACTCCTGCACCTATTTTCTATGTTTCTATGTTTCTATGTCCAGTTCACCTCTGACTTCACCATTTTAACAAGCAGGTCTGGAAGTTGATGACAAGTTGAAAGCGAGCTGTTGGTACTGGCAGTTCTCTACAGAACCACTGACTAAAGGCTGCAACATATGTGACATTAGAGCTAGTAAGGATAGAAACAAGTATGTGTAGGAAGGAACTGCAGATGCTGGTTTAAACCAAAGATAGACACAAAAAGATCGAGTAACTCAGCGGGTCAAGGGCTTCCACCAAACATCACCTATTCCTCTTTTCCCCAGAGATGCTGTCTGACCCGCTGAGTTACTCTCGCATTTTTGTGTTTATATTCAGGATAGAAACAAAGCAGATATTGTCCCAAAATATCCTGTTGCCTGAACTCATTACAAATAGAGCCTGCCCACAATATTCTGTTCAAAGAGGAGAGGTGATAAATGATTAGAAAAATATATAGATTGACGATTGAAAACAAAAAAGATTACTGTAAGGAATTACATAGTACATACAGCATTGAGATAGATTGTTCCACCCAATGTGTATGCGGTATTGAAGTTTCTTCCAACAAAGATCATCTCGGACCCCTCCCATCCAGCAAACCACCTTTTCCAGTCTCTCCCTTCAGGGAGGCGCCTTAGGTCACTTGCTACAAAATCCACCCGTTTTAAAAACAGTTTCTTCCCCTCAGCAATAAGAACACTTAATTCCCTCCAATAACTTTTTGACTTTGATGTATACAGTGTCTTGTCTATGGTTTTTGTCTGTTCTTTTGCACTATGTATTGTTGGTGAGATTTGTGATTTGTGATGTGCTTTATTATTATGATCTGTGTTGTTATTAGTGTTAATGTGCTAAAGCAGTGTACCATCATGTACCGAACCCAATTACCACCAACCCTGGTCGTGTGGCAAATAAAGTTTCTATCTATCTATCTATCTATCTGACTCCTAGCGTAAGGAGGACATTTACTGCGAAGCTGCAGCTGATGGTCCAGTGCTGGACATTGAACCAGTGGTTGTTCATCAGCACTAGTCCTGGTTATTGACAGGTCCTCACATAATCTGTTGATGTACTTATTAAAGCTACATATCCAAAAAGTTTTTTCAATCAACAAAAAGCTTGTCATAGGTATACGATCTACATAATGAATTCAAATTAACTCTGATCGAAATTGTTGCAGTGATTCCAATACTCATAATGACTGTACCCGAACAAAATATTAAACGGTCCAAGGCCATTCATTTTACTCTTTGTTTGGGCTATTATTTCAGATCAATTTCACTCAGCAGGTTACAGAGACACTTGTCATGAAAAAGTTATAGCAATAATGAAAATATATGACCATCTTAATGTTTGGCACTAAATTTGATCTCACCTAAACTATTTGAAAAAATGAATCTCCCCTTAGAAGAAGAAGTAACAACTTTATATGTTTTTTTGTTCTAAATCTAAAGATTTGTTAACAACCTGCATGGAGCCAAGATAAGCTTTCACACTAGTATGAAATCAAAACCAAAACGTATAAAATTGCAAGCATTCAGAAGATACATAACAATTTAAATAATTATTTTGCAGTAGGTTTTTTTTCTGAGAAGTTAAAACTGACTTGTAATATTCTTTTCACCCCATCCCCACATGACCCCTTCTCCAACCACCATTCAGAGCATCTTAAGTTACATACTTAGATAGAGATCCTATCACATCTTCAGTTCTCACTCAGTCAGTTCATTAAAAATTCTTGCCAGAGCTGGGTTCCCTAAAAGGAAAGGTCACCTACCAAGATACAGACAGGGATATTATGCTCCCACCAATGTGGTGAGAGATCAGCAAGGGATCCAATTTGCCAGCAGGAAAGAGACATTTTACAAATGAAAACGATGGAAAGCATTCCCAGAACTGTCAAAATTTGGCTACTCTTACAAATATCACTGAACAGTTTGCCTCATCATAATGGTGTGGAAAATCAGCTCGGATAAGATGAACATCAGTATCACAGTTATTTTGCAAATTGCTGTAACTTGAAATGAGCATAACTTCTCTACCTTTCAATTCCATCCCTCCAGAATTCATTATGGCTTATTGACTTTGTGTTTTAGATATGTGCAATCCCACAATTAATTGCTATCCCAATATGGCATTTATTTCCCAATTGACACGTGACTGAGCAACAAACCAGGTCTTATGAAATGATAACCAACTGAAAGCAAATTTGAATGTACAGCAGCAGTAAATAAGAAAAATAAATTGGATAGTTATTCTAATGTAGAATCTTCATGTCTTTCTGATTTTCAATGTGATTCGTGACAGGTAGAATTCAATGCACAGAAACCAATATCAGTGCACTTTAAAATGTATTTCTGCATTAAGCAACAAAGAAATGTCATAATTGATGGTAGACAAAAATGCTGGAGAAACTCAGCGGGTGAGGCAGCATCTATGGAGCGAAGGAATAGGCGACGTTTCGGGTCAAGACCTTTCTTCAGACTGAAGATCTGAACATCATTGATGGCATCATTAGAGTAGATTGAAATCATCAAAACAGAATGGCAAAGGTAATACAATTATTCCTGAATTATTACAAAAGGCTCTGAAGAGTTGGCCTCATCATATTGGTGCAGAGAACCAGCACAAAGAGGGTCAACATCAGTATCAGTTATTTCCCAAAAAGCTAGAAAAATACTATGATTAGAATGTTTGTGCCAAAACACATAACTTTAATATAAAAGTGATTTATCATTTCAAACTGATGAAAAGCAGTTACTATAACCTAGAAATGAACTTCACAAAGTTATCACCAAGTACGAAACAGGTTCAGAATGGAAAGATCTACAATTGTCGGCAAAAAAACACTCCGTGACGAGCTCAATGCGTTTTACGCACGCTTTGATAGGGAGAATACTGATGTGCCTTCCCGAGCCCCCATTCGCTGTGATGGTATTTCAGTCACAGTCACAGAGGTGGATGTCAGGAAATCCTTCAGAAGGGTGAACCCTCGAAAAGTGCCTGGAACCTGATGGTATACCCGGTCGTGTTCTAAGAACCTGTGCGGACCAACTGACTGGAGTTTTTACGGACATTTTCAACCTCTCACTTCTGAGGTTTGAGGTTCCCACCTGCTTTAAAAGGGCATCAATTATACCAGTGCCCAAGAAGAGCAAGGTGACGTGCCTCAATGATTATCGACCAGTGGCACTAACGTCTGTGGTGATGAAGTGCTTTGAGAGGTTGATCATGGCGCAAATCAACTCCTACCTCGACAAAAACCTAGACCCACTGCAGTTCGTTTAGCGCCACAACAGATCAACGGTGGATGCGATCTCGCTGGCTCTCCACTCCGCTCTGGACAACTTGGACAACAAAAACTCATATGTCAGGCTGCTATTCATTGATTACAGCTCGGCATTTAATACAACCATCCCCTCCAAGCTGGTTACCAAACTCGCAGAACTGTGTCTCTGCGCATCCCTCTGCAATTGGATCCTCGACTTCCTCATTCACAGACCACAGTCTGTTCGTATTGGTGGAAATGTGTCAGCCTCGATAACAATCAGCACGGGAGCACCTCAAGGCTGCGTGCTCAGCCCCCTGCTGTACTCACTCTATACTCATGACTGCGTAGCCGGTCATAGTGCGAACTCCATCATCAAGTTCGCTGACGACACCACTGTTGTGGGACGTATCACTGATGGGGATGAGTCAGAGTATAAAAGAGAGATCGAGCAACTGTCCATATGGTGCCAGCACAATAACCTGGCCCTCAACACTAGCAAAACCAAGGAACTGATTGTGAACTTTGGAAGGAGTAGGATGGGGACCCACAGTCCCGTTTATATCAACGGGTTGATGGGTGAAAGGGTCAAGAGCTTCAAATTCCTGGGCGTGCATATCTCTGAAGATCTTTCCTGGTCCAAGAACACTGATGCAATTATTAAGAAAGCACATCAGCGCCTCTACTTCCTGAGAAGATTACGGCGAGTCGGTTTGTCAAGGAGGACTCTCTCCAACTTCTACAGGTGCACAGTAGAGAGCATACTGACCGGTTGCATCGTGGCTTGGTTGGGCAACTTGAGCGCCCTGGAGCGAAAAAGACTACAAAAAGTAATAAACACTGCTCAGTCCATCATCGGCTCTGACCTCCCTTCCATCGAGGGGATCTATCACAGTCGCTGCCTCAAAAAGGCTGGCAGTATCATCAAGGACCCACACCATCCTGGCCACACACTCATCTCCCCGCTACCTTCAGGTAGAAGGTACAGGAGCCTGAAGACTGCAACGACCAGGTTCAGGAATAGCTACTTCCCCACAGCCATCAGGTTATTAAACTTGGCTCGGACAAAACTCTGAACATTAATAACCCATTATCTGTTTATTTGCACTTTATCAGTTTATTTATTCATGTGTGTATAAATTTATATAATGGTATATGGACACACTGATCTGTTCTGTAGTCATGCCTACTATGTTCTGTTGTGCTGAAGCAAAGCAAGAATTTCATTGTCCTATCAGGGACACATGATAATAAACTCTCTTAACCATATAACCATTACAGCACGGAAACAGGCCATCTCGGCCCTTCAAGTCTGTGCCGAACACTTTTTTTTTTTTTTTTCCCCTTCTTTCTTCTTACTTCCCCCTAGTCCCATCTACCTGCACTCAGACCATAACCCTCCATTCCTTTCCCGTCCATATACCCATCCAATCTATTTTTAAAGGATAAAATCGAACCTGCCTCCACCACATCCACTTCAAGCTCATTCCACACAGCTACCACTCTCTGAGTAAAGAAGTTCCCCCTAATGTTACCCCTAAACTTCTGTCCCTTAATTCTCATGTCCCCTTGTTTGCATCTTCCCTACTCTCAATGGGAAAAGCTTATCCACGTCAACTCTGTCTAACCCGCTCATCATTTTAAAGACCTCTATCAAGTCCCCTCTTAACCTTCTGCGCTCCAAAGAATAAAGACCTAACTTGTTCAACCTTTCTCTGTAACTTAGTTGCTGAAACCCAGGCAACATTCTAGTAAATCTCCTCTGTACTCTCTCTATTTTGTTGACATCCTTCTTATAATTAGGCGACCAAAATTGTACTCCATACTCCAGAATTGGCCTCACCAATGCCTTGTACAATTTTAACATTACATCCCAACTTCTATATTCAATGCTCTGATTTATAAAGGCCAGCACACCAAAAGCTTTCTTTACGACCCTATCTACATGAGATTCCACCTTCAGGGATCTATGCACAGTTATTCCTAGATCCCTCTGTTCAACTGCATTCCTCAATTCGCTACCATTTACCATGTACGTCCTATTTTGATTTGTCCTGCCGAGATGTAGCACCTCACATTTATCAGCATTAAACTCCATCTGCCATCTTTCAGCCCACTCTTCCAAATGGCCTAAATCTCTCTGTACACTTTGAAAATCTACTTCATTATCCACAACACCACCTATCTTAGTATCATCTGCATACTTACTAATCCAATTTTCCACACCATCATCCAGATCATTGATGTACATGACAAACAACAGTGGACCCAACACAGACCCCTGAGGCACCCCACTAGTCACCAGCCTCCAAACTGACAAACAGCCATCCACCATTACTCTCTGGCATCTCCCATTCAGCCACTGTTGAATCCATCTTGCTACTCCACCATTAATACCCAACAATTGAATCTTCTTAACCAACCTTCCATGAGGAACCTTGTCAAAGGCCTTACTGAAGTCCATATAGACACCATCCACTGCTTTACCCTCATCAATTTCCCTAGTAACCTCTTCGAAAAATTCAAGAAGATTAGTGATAATCCATGACCTTCCAGGCACAAATCCATGTTGACGGTTCCCAATCAGACCCTGCTTATCCAGATGCTTATATATATTATCTCTAAGTATCCTTTCCATTAATTTGCCCACCACTGACGTCAAACTAACAGGTCTCTTGAATCTTGAATCTTGAATTGATCTACTTATCACAATTCAAATGTTTCATAGAAATAGAAATAGAAATAGAAATAAATACCTTTTTCTGCAACATCTAATAAGTCATCCAATAGGATCTGCTGGCATTCTTGACCATTTTCAAAGCTGTACATGGCATACTTCTTCAATAGACTCCCACCGTCACCATTTATATCCGTTTCCAGAAGTCCCGGAAACCACTCTTCCAACAGGGAATCAATGTGATCCACAATTTGGCCCAACAGAATGTACCCTGATCGTTTTAAATGCAAGAGAAGCAAAGTAACATTTCTGATTGCAAGCAATTAGACATTTGATGAATGCTAAACATAATTTTGCCCTGTTAGGCTGTGGGCCGTGGAGCTTTTTTGTTCAGGTTTGTGACCCAACTAACGGAACTACCTGAATTTTTAACATATTGTATAAATATATTATATAAATCATACCTGAAACTAGTCAATACCAAAACCAGCACATTTTTTTAAAATATGAGTAAAACTTCCAATTTTCCGAGTAGTAATTGTCCAATCAATGCCCGTTTGACATTGAGGTCGGACGCAAATTGACCAATCCCGCGCTTTGTTTTATGGTCGCTAGGCAGCGAGGAACCTGGGATCATGGCTGCCTCCTAATGCTACCTTGCTGATAATTTTGTTTTTCAATTGATTTATCTTTATAGATTTATGATGTGAACTGTTAAATAAAAATGATAAATAACAAATGTAGAGCTAGGTTTAGGATTAGGGTCAGGGTCAGGGTTAGGGTCAGTTGGTCGGTCGGGCTTGTCGGTAGGCCGGTGAGTGCTGTGAAGGGGTCGGTCGGGCTGACGGTAGGCCGGTGGATGCTGCGAAGGGTCGGTCGGGCTGTTGGTGGGCCGGTGGATGCTGCGAAGGGTCGGTCGGGCTGTCGGTAGGCCGGTGAGTGCTGCAAGGGGTCGGTCGGGCTGTCGGTAGGCCGGTGTATGTTGCGAAGGATCGGTCGGGCAGTTGGTAGGCTGGTGAGTGCTGCAAGGGGTCGGTCGGGCAGTTGGTAGGCTGGTGAGTAATGCAAAGGGTCGGTCGGGCTGTCAGGCTGCCGGTGTTGCAGCGAGCGAGAGGGCGGTTTGACGGAGCCAGCGCTATGGGGGTGCGGAAGGCAGCCCGGGCGGCGTGCAGCGCAGTGCTGCTCCCCACCATCATCACCACAATGATCTAGAAGGGCATGCTGGCCGAGGTGGACTCGTTGAGCGGCCACACGTACGGAGCCCACAGCCGGTCCCAAAGCGGCTCCAGCTCCAGCCGTGGGCAGCTCTGGAAGGAGGGGCGAGTTAGGGTTAGGCATTTTCCTCTCAGTGGAAGATACCTTAACCTTCCCCCAGCCTGGCACTGCCACTGTCCCAACATGACCCCCATTCTGCACACTGGCAGTCTGTGGGGTTCAGTAAACGGGGAAACCCAGAAGAACTGCCCTCAACCATTAATTAGGCTGGTTCAGGAACCGGACCTCTGCGGCAGTCTCATTCAGAAACTAATAATTATATTAATTATATAATTTTTATATAATATAATTATACATAATTATATATGATTACAGTCATATTCACTATATATATTATATATATATATATTGTAATAATATATGGTTTAAATAGACTGCAACGGAAATAGGCTCCCCGGTGTAATATGGGCATTGGACACTAGATTGCGCTTACTTTTTCGATCTCATTTTCTAATTAGTTTAATTAATTAACGTGCAACTTTTGGCACTGACGTGTTATGACTTCCTTCTCAATTATATTTTATCTAAATCTGTGCAAAATTTAATGTAGTTCCGAGACATGCGTCACAAAAATTGATTTCTAGACACATTTTTGATGCTCAGCCCACAGCCTATGTATTAAATGTTTTTATACTTTACATACAAATCCCATTAGGACCAGTTATAGGACGAATTGGATAAGATATAAATCTTCACTTATTTAACTGGACAACTTCTTTTTTGTAATATGTATTAATGGCTTAGGCTTAAAAGTAAGCAAGGTTATAGTGATTTGCATAAAACAAAACAAAAATAATGAGTTAACATTCAGCAGGAAAGCATGAAGACATTGATGGCTTGATCAGTAGAGCAGAAAAGTAATAAATAAAATCTAATCCAGAGAACTGTGAGGTAAATTTGGGGAAGTGCAACAAAGCAAGAGAATTTAATGTAAATGGTAAAATACGGTAGTGGTGTGCAGGAATAAATGCATGTTGGAACATACTTTCACGGATCCTTAAATATATATAGTTATATCAATAAGTTGGTTAACAATACAAGTGATGCTTTATTAGTTGTGGCATGGAGAAGAAGAGCTGAGAGTTTATATGTTGGATGACAGTTTGAGTATTGTATACAGTTCTGGACACCACATTATATGAACGTGATTCCTTCTCTTCTCTTGAACTCTCCCACTTTGCTGCAACTTAAAATAATCTTATTTTCTAGTTTTCCTGGTTCTTGTGAGATGTAATCAAAACACCAACTCTTTATCTCTTGTCACAGTGGCTGCCTGACCTGAGTATTTCACACATTTTCTGTGCTTTTATTTTCAGGTTTCCAGCATCTGCAGTCTTTTATTTTCAAGGCCAAGGAATGATTTTAAAGCAAATATACAAAGGCCCCAGACATAAATAGGAAGAACATATTTCCCTCGTGAGGAGTTGAAAATCTGAAAACATTTTCTAAAAGTAATTGATAGGTTTGAAGGGAAGAAGGGTGGAAGGATGTAGACGAGGAACTGGAACACACTGCCTCAATAAGAATCTAAGACAGGACCCTTAAGACAGTTAAAAAGCACTTGGATGCATGCGTGAAATACAATGTTTGTACTTCAACCTTGGGCAGCTCTTTTACAATGAGCACAAACTTGATGGCCTACATGGTTTTGTTCTGTGCTATACATTTTCTAAAACATGTATTAAGGGAAATTTGAACTCGCAAAGTATTTCCTCTTAGAGCTGTCTTCATACATCTGAGAAAAATTGTTTCATTATTGTACATGATATGGTTTTGTATTATTTTTCAAAGTCCTTAACTAAAGTCCCTACCTGACAAAGCCAACATTTATTGTGCAGCTTATTTAACCTTGAATTGAATGGCTTGCTAGGCAACTTCAGGGAGTAATTTCTAAATGAAGATGACAGACTTCTATAGTGGATATTAGTGAGTGAGATGGGTTTAGAACAAGTATTTTCATGGTCAATGTTACTGATCCCAGATTATTTAAATAAATACATTTAACTTTTGAAATCAATTACATTTAACCAGCATGAGCCATGGAAAGATTTAAATGCATAAATCCAAGCTATTTGCTTCAACTGGTTGAGGGGGAAAGAGAGGTGGGGGGGATTTGGTGATGGGGGGTATGTGTGAGGTTACCTATAATTGGAAAATTCAATGTCCGTATCATTGGGTTGTAAGCTACCCAAGCAAAATATTCCTCCAGTTTGCATATGGCCTTACTCTGACAATGGAGGAGGCCCATGACAAAAAAGGCCAGCATGGGAATGGGAGTTAAAATTGTTATCAAGGCGGACTAGGCATCGGTATTCAGCGAAACGGTCGCTGAGTCTACGCTTAGTCACTCCGATGTACGGGAGGCCACATCAGGAATATGAGGTTAGAGGAGGTACACGTGAACCTGTCTCACCTGGAAGGACTGCTGGGGTCCCTGGATGGATGTGAAGGAAGAGGTATGGGGCAGGTGTTCATCTCCTGTTGTTTCAGGGGAAAGTACCGGGGAGGAGGTGGTCTGGACGGGAAGGGATGAGTGGACAAAGGAGTTGCAGAGGGAGTGTTCTCCGCAGAAGGTGGATAGGGGTGGGGATGGGAAAATGTGACTAGTGGTGAGATATGTTGGAGTATGATGTGATTGATACAAAGGCTGCTGGGGTGAAACGTGAGAACCAGGGAACTCTATCCTAGTTCCATCCGGGTAGAGGGGGAGCATGAGCAGAACTACGGGACGTGGAGGAGATGCTGATGAGGGATCCATCTATCACAGAAGGGGGAAAGTTACATTTACTAAAGAATGAGGACAACTTGGATGTCCTAGAATGAAAGTCTCATATTGGGAGGCAGAGATGGAAGAATTGAGAGTAGGTGGGGGCAGAGGGGTACAATAGTAAGGCCTCTGTTGAGGACAGACCATTCTGTATTGGATAATTCTGTATTGTATAAACACAAAAGCGGTGAGAGCTGGGGTCAGAGGAGTGGAAGGAGGCTCGGGGAGGCACTGTAGAGGGACGATGGGGGTTTAGAGGGGAGAGGATTGAGAGAAGGTGTGGGGTAGAGGTTAGGAAAAGCATGATGGTTTGAACAGAGGGAAGGGCAGCAGGACCCAGTGGCACCATTACTGAGGTTCCCTGTGGGAGGGGGGAGCAGGACGACCCAGGAGAGTCTAAACAAATGGTGTTGGAGCCAGCAAATAAATATTATTTGAACAGTTTGGTATCCACCCTCGTCCCTGTTGCAAATAATAATATATTTCAATGCAAAATTCAAAAATAGTCGCTTACCCTTTCTGGAGCATGGAACAGTTATTTTGAGAACACTCTCTGGTTTATTGTTCAAGGCTGCTGAGTCTACAAGACAATATGCTTCTGGTGACCAGATCAGATAGATTCCATGTCTCCAATATGTCCTATTGGAACGGAGAGGCTTCTCTTCATCTGCAACAAAATAATTTGCTTTTGCTTGATAATGCACACTGCACTCTAACCATGTGAACAATGTTGTGGAACATAAATTACTTCTGTTCCCATTGCAAACCATCCTAGTTTGTCCATTTTATATGTTACATTCAGTCACAACTAACGTCGGCCCTTAATTTCTTAGTTAACAAATGGCCTTTGGATTATCAAATTATTTTACACAGATAGTTCAAAACATTCCAGAATATGTGGCTTTGTACTCCTTATACCTTTGATAATTGCAGTAACACGTTATCAATTGAGATTATTAACAAAAGGCAAAGTAATCATTATACTGGATTAATACAAACATTAAAATGCTAACAATGATAAGAAATAAGGTGTTGGGAAAATATTAGCATCAACATCTTTCTCAAATCAGATGCAATTATAATTCTGAAAAGATCACTGTCTTTTTTTCCAATTCTCTGATGTAATTTAAGATTATTCAATTCCAATGATTGTAGATTGACTATCCTGTATCCTCCACAATTCTCAAGCAGTGAAAGTAATAGGCCAAATTCACTGTAAATGGCTCGATTGTAATGTTTTGTCTTTCTGCTGACTGGTTAGCACGCAACAAAAGATTTTCAGTGTTGAGAACACATGACAATATACTAAACAGAACTGAGTTAAAGAGTAAATTTACAATACAGACAATGCTTACAATGAAACCAAACCACAGGACATTATTACCTCCAAATTCAAATCCTGAAATGGTCATCCATAAATGTTATTAACTTTTATTTGAATACCCTGATACTTGTTTCCATAAACCACCATATGGCCACAATGATTGCAACATTTTATGCAGGTGGTCAATTAATGGCAATTTATCAGTTCTGTTCACGTCCCAAGAACAGTTTTTTAGAATTTAAATAAACACAACCCTCTCAACAGTTGTTCAGTGCTAAGCCTCTCCATCTTATAACTATATTAACTAAGTATGCAATCAAATAGTAAAAAACATTTACCTTGTCTACGAAACATACAAACCGAAAATTCAAGCAGTCTGTGGATAAGTCTCGACCAGAATCCAATTGGAATGTAAGGCATTTCATAAAGCCGTACTATCAATTCACAGTTTTCACAATGTGGAAGTTCAATTACCGGTCTCCGATCAGACAAGCTACAATACAAATTACAAGTGATAAGGAACCTACAATTCATTCAGATATTGAAAGACAGTTTTTTAAAATAAAGCACCCCCCCCCCCCCCCCCCCCGGCAAATTAAACAGTGTTTTACTTCCTTACACACAAAATTCGGCATGCCTCCAATGATTCTTAGAAAATTCTACAGATACATCATAGAAAGCATACTATCAGGTTGCATCACAGCTTAGTTTGGGAACAGCTCTGCCCAAGACTGCAAGAAATTTCAGAAAATGATAGATGTACCCAAGTCCATCACAGACCAGAATCCCCACCATTGACTTAATTTATACTTCATGCTGCCTCGGAAAAGCAGCCAACATATTCAAATACTTTTCCTAACCCTGTCATTCCTTCTTCTCCCTGCCACGTTGGGCAAGAGGAACAGAAGCTTGACAGCAAGCACCACCAGATTCAAGAACAGCTTTTGTCCTTCTGTATGATCTTTCCATAAGCTAGGGTACTGTTTGGTCCATCTGTAGCCCATTGCTGACTTAGGACTTTGTCTATGGAACAGTTGTGCTACAATGCTGAAAAGTATATTCTGCGCTCTATATCCTCCCCTTTGCTCTAACTATTGTACTTGAGCTTGACCTGATTTTATTTATGTATATAGTATTATCCGATCTCATAACATGCAAAACAAAGCTCTTCACTGTACCTTAGTGCAGGTGAAAATAATAACACATAAATCTAATTAACTGCACCAGTCATTATTTATTAAGATTTAATGAAATCCAAGATGTAAGAGTGTTTAAGTTACAAAGACTATAGTCTATAGTACTAAAAGTCTGATCTTGACCACTTCCTGTTGTTGTGTATATTGATTTTAGAAAAAACACTGCCACTTATGGCTGTGATTTTGGGCCATCTTACTCAGAGTCCCCCTCTGTTGCGCAGGACAAGAGGATTTTTCCCTCTTGTCAGTGTTATTAGTGTTTAAAAAATGTTGAGATTCTCTCTCCTGAAGGCCACGCCCCTTCCAGAGGGACTATAAAACTCGGAAGTGTTGAGTGCCTCAGTCAGTCTCTGCAAGATGGGGGAAGCGAGAGGGTCATGTCTCTCAGTCTGAGCTGTGAATAACACTGAACACATGTCTACTAAACTGTGAGTGTGGTTTTACTGACCTTGAGTGCCCTTAATGTGGTTTGAAAATGAAAATGTGGTTGGTTTGAAATAAAGCACAGCAAATGGTTGTTGGTGGTGGTTGGTTTGAAATAAAGCACAACAAATGGTTGGTGGTGGTTGGTTCGAAATAAAGCACAGCAATGGTTGGTAGTTTAAACTTGACAACTTCCTGTTTGCACTGTATATTGATTTTAGATAAAACGCTACCACTTACGGCTGTGATTTTTGGCCATCTTACTCACTCTCCCTCCGCTCATCAGGTGCAGAGGATTCTTCCCATCAATGAAAAATAAGTGTTATTAGTTTGAAAAATGTTGAGAATCTCTCTCCTGTCAATCACGCCATGAAGGCCACGCCCCTTCCGGTGGGAGGGGGCAGGGATTATAAAACCCAGAAGTGTGGGTGTGGCTCAGACTCTGCAAGATGTGGGAGGGAAAGGACATGACTCTGTCTGAGCTGTGAATCAACTGAACACACTGAATGTCTACTGAACTGTGTGTGGTGTTTATGTGGTGTTTTGTGTGGCTTTATGGTGGTTTCACCCTGCTTGAAATGGTATGAAACTGCATTTGAATGTGGTGGCCTTGCACCCTGCATGAAATGGTAAGAAACTGCATTTGAATTTGGTGGCCTTGCACCCTGCATGAAATGGTATGAAACTGCATTTGAATTTGGTGGCCTTGCACCCTGCTTGAAATGGTATGAAACTGCACTTGAATTTGGTGGCCTTGCACCCTGCTTGAAGTGGTATGAAACTGCACTTGAATTTGGTGGCCTTGCACCCTGCTTGAAGTGGTATGAAACTTCACTTGAATTTGGTGGCCTTGCACCTTGCTTGAAGTGGTATGAAACTGCACTTGAATTTGGTGGCCTTGCACCCTGCTTGAAGCGGTACGAAACTGCACTTGAATTTGGTGGCCTTGCACCCTGCTTGAAGTGGTATGAAACAGCACTTGAATTTGGTGGCCTTGCACCCTACTTGAAGTGGTCGAAATCCATTTTGCCCACAATGTTCATACTAGCCCTCTGGAAACCAGTCCCTTCATCCCACAACACCCATACTAGCACTCCAGAAAGCCCCCCACCCCACCCCCACCGGCCACCAATATTGGAATTGGTGGAGAGGTGGAATATTGCATTGGGGGACCAGCCCTTCCGTGTGAACTTAATCTAGTACCAAGATATAAATCTGTTTGCATTCAGGAATTAGATATTTATTCTAATTCAATATCTTACAAAGGAAAAGCATATTAAAATCACAATTTAATAAAAGTGAGATGAAACATACACATTTAAGTTTGAATTAAATCTATGATTATATTTAGTCATAGTCATACTGCACGGAAATAGGTCCTTCGGCCCCCTACACATCCATGTTCACCAAAATACCTATTTTATGCTGGTCACATTTGCCTGCATTTGCCCCTATCACTTCAAATCGTT
>CM075985.1:26963784-26968784 GCA_038087875.1 Malacoraja senta
CGTCGTCTTTTTCGTCGTCTTCGTCTTCGTCGTCTTCTTCGTCGTCTTCTTCGTCGTCTTCATCTTCGTCGTCTTCTCCTTCTTCGTCGTCTTCTTCGTCATCTTCGTCTTTGTCGTCTTCTTCTTCGTCGTCTTCTTCGTCGTCGTCGTCTTCGTCGTCTTATTCTTCTTCGTCGTCGTCTTCGTCGTCGTCGTCTTCGTCGTCATCTTCTTCTTCGTCGTCGTCTTCATCGTCTTCGTCTTCGTCGCCGTCTTCTTCTTCTTCGTCGTCTTCTTCGTCGTCGTCTTCGTCATCTTATTCTTCTTCGTCGTCGTCTTCGTCGTCGTCGTCTTCTTCGTCGTCGTCGACTTCTTCGTCGTCGTCTTCTTCTTCGTCGTCTTCTTCGTCGTCGTCTTCTTCGTCGTCGTCGTCTTTGTCGTCGTCGTCTTCGTCGTCGTCTTCTTCGTCATCGTCTTCTTTGTCGTCGTCGTCTTCATCGTCGTCTTCTTCGTCGGCGTCTTCTTCGTCGTCGTCGTCTTCTTCGTCGTCGTCTTCTTCGTCGTCGTCGTCTTCGTCGTCGTCGTCTTCATCGTCATCGTCTTCGTCGTCGTCATCTTCGTCGTCGTCGTCTTCGTCGTCGTCGTCTTCGTCGTCGTCTTCTTCGTCGTCGTCGTCTTCGTCGTCGTCTTCTTCGTCGTCGTCTTCTTCGTCGTCGTCGTCTTCGTCGTCGTCTTCGTCGTCGTCGTCTTCGTCGTCGTCGTCTTCGCCGTCGTCGTCTTCGTCGTCGTCGGCTTCGTCGTCGTCGTCTTCGTCGTCGTCGTCTTCGTCGTCGTCTTCTTCGTCGTCGTCGTCTTCGTCTTCGTCGTCTTCTTCTTCTTCGTCGTCTTATTCATCGTCTTCATCTTCATCGTCTTCTTCATCTTCGTCGTCTTCTTCGTCGTCTTCGTCTTCGTCGTCGTCTTCTTCTTCGTCGTCGTCTTCATCGTCGTCTTCTTCTTCGTCGTCGTCTTCTTCGTCGTCGTCTTCTTCGTTGTCTTATTCTTCGTCGTCTTCTTCTTCGTCGTCGTCTTCTTCGTCGTCGTCTTCTTCATCGACTTCCTCTTCGTCGTCGTCTTCTTCGTCGTCTTCTTCGTCGTCGTCTTCTTCGTCGTCGTCTTCTTCGTCGTCGTCTTCTTCGCCATCGTCTTCTTCTTCGTCGTCGTCTTCTTTGTCGTCTTCTTCTTCGTCGTCTACTTCTTCGTCGTCGTCTTCTTCGTCGTCTTCTTCTTCGTCGTCTTCTTCTTCGTCGTCGTCTTCTTCGTCGACTTCTTCATCGTCGTCTTCTTCGTCGTCGTCTTCTTCGTCGTCGTCTTCTTCGTCGTCGTCGTCTTCGTCGTCGTCTTCTTCGTCGTCGTCTTCTTCGTCGTCATCTTCTTCGTCGTCGTCTTCTTCATCGTCGTCATCTTCGTCGTCGTCTTCTTCGTCGTCGTCGTCTTCGTCTTCGTCTTCTTCGTCGTCGTCTTCTTTGTCGTCGTCGTCTTCGTCGTCGTCGTCTTCGTCGTCGTCTTCTTCGTCGTCGTCGTCTTCGTCATCGTCGTCTTCGTCGTCGTCTTCTTCGTCGTCGTCATCTTCGTCGTCGTCGTCTTCGTCGTCGTCTTCTTCGTCGTCGTCGTCTTCGTCATCGTCGTCTTCGTTGTCGTCTTCTTCGTCGTCGTCTTCTTCGTCGTCGTCGTCTTCTTCGTCGTCTTCTTCGTCGTCGTCTTCTTCGTCGTCGTCGTCTTTGTCGTCGTCGTCTTCGTCGTCGTCTTCTTCGTCGTCGTCGTCTTCGTCGTCGTCGTCTTCGTCGTCATCTTCTTTGTCGTCGTCGTCTTCATCGTCGTCTTCTTCGTCGGCGTCTTCTTCGTCGTCGTCGTCTTCTTCGTCGTCGTCTTCTTCGTCGTCGTCGTCTTCGTCGTCGTCTTCTTCGTCGTCGTCTTCTTCGTCGTCGTCGTCTTCGTCGTCGTCTTCTTCGTCGTCGTCTTCTTCGTCGTCGTCGTCTTCGTCGTCGTCTTCTTCGTCGTCGTCGTCTTCGTCGTCGTCTTCTTCGTCGTCGTCTTCTTCGTCGTCGTCGTCTTCGGCGTCGTCTTCTTCGTCGTCGTCTTCTTCGTCGTCGTCTTCTTCGTCGTCGTCTTCTTCGTCGTCGTCGTCTTCGTCGTCGTCTTCTTCGTCGTCGTCTTCTTCGTCGTTGTCTTCTTCGTCGTCGTCGTCTTCGTCGTCGTCTTCGTCGTCGTCTTCTTCGTCGTCTTCTTCGTCGTCGTCGTCTTCGTTGTCTTCTTCTTCGTCGTCTTCTTCTTCGTCGTCTTTTTCGTCGTCTTCGTCTTCGTCGTCTTCTTCGTCGTCTTCTTCGTCGTCTTCATCTTCGTCGTCTTCTCCTTCTTCGTCGTCTTCTTCGTCATCTTCGTCTTTGTCATCTTCTTCTTCTTCGTCGTCTTCTTCGTCGTCGTCGTCTTCGTCGTCTTATTCTTCTTCATCGTCGTCTTCGTCGTCGTCGTCTTCGTCGTCATCTTCTTCTTCGTCGTCGTCTTCGTCGTCGTCTTCTTCTTCTTCGTCGTCTTCTTCGTCGTCGTCTTCGTCGTCTTATTCTTCTTCGTTGTCGTCTTCGTCGTCGTCGTCTTCATCGTCATCTTCTTCTTCGTCGTCGTCTTCGTCGTCTTCGTCTTCGTCGTCGTCTTCTTCTTCGTCGTCGTCTTCATCGTCGGCGTCGTCGTCGTCGTCGTCGCCGTCGGCGGCGGCGGCGGCGGCGGCGGCGTCGTCGTCGTCATCTTCATCGTCATCTTCTTCTTCGTCGTCGTCTTCGTCGTCTTCGTCTTCGTCGTCGTCATCTTCTTCGTCGTCATCTTCATCGTCGTCGTCATCGTCGTCGTATTCGTCGTCGTGGTCTTCGTCGTCATCGTCTTCGTCGTCGTCGTCTTCGTCGTCGTCGTCTTTGTCGTCGTCGTCTTCGTCGTCGTCTTCTTCGTCGTCGTCGTCTTCGTCGTCGTCTTCTTCGTCGTCGTCTTCTTCGTCGTCGTCTTCTTCGTCGTCGTCTTCTTCGTCGTCGTCGTCTTCGTCGTCGTCTTCTTCGTCGTCGTCGTCTTCGTCTTCGTCTTCTTCGTCGTCGTCATCTTCTTCGTCGTCGTCTTCGTCGTCGTCGTCTTCGTCGTCGTCTTCTTCGTCGTCGTCGTCTTCGTCGTCGTCGTCTTCGTCGTCGTCTTCTTCGTCGTCGTCTTCTTCGTCGTCGTCATCTTCGTCGTCGTCTTCTTCGTCGTTGTCTTCTTCGTCGTCGTCGTCTTCGTCGTCTTCTTCTTCGTCGTCGTCTTCTTCGTCGTCGTCGTCTTCGTCGTCGTCTTCTTCGTCGTCGTCTTCTTCGTCGTCGTCGTCTTTGTCGTCGTCTTCTTCGTCGTCGTCTTCTTCGTCGTCGTCTTCTTCGTCGTCGTCTTCTTCGTCGTCGTCGTCTTCGTCGTCGTCTTCTTCGTCGTCGTCTTCTTCGTCGTCGTCTTCTTCGTCGTCGTCGTCTTCGTCGTCGTCTTCGTCGTCGTGGTCTTCGTCGTCTTCTTCGTCGTCGTCGTCTTCGTCGTCTTCTTCTTCGTCGTCTTCTTCTTCGTCGTCTTTTTCGTCGTCTTCGTCTTCGTCGTCTTCTTCGTCGTCTTCTTCGTCGTCTTCATCTTCGTCATCTTCTCCTTCTTCGTCGTCTTCTTCGTCATCTTCGTCTTTGTCGTCTTCTTCTTCTTCGTCGTCTTCTTCGTCGTCGTCGTCTTCGTCGTCTTATTCTTCTTCGTCGTCGTCTTCGTCATCGTCGTCTTCGTCGTCATCTTCTTCTTCGTCGTCGTCTTCATCGTCTTCGTCTTCGTCGCCGTCTTCTTCTTCTTCGTCGTCTTCTTCGTCGTCGTCTTCGTCGTCTTATTCTTCTTCGTCGTCGTCTTCGTCGTCGTCGTCTTCTTCGTCGTCGTCGACTTCTTCGTCGTCGTCTTCTTCTTCGTCGTCTTCTTCGTCGTCGTCTTCTTCGTCGTCGTCGTCTTTGTCGTCGTCGTCTTCGTCGTCGTCTTCTTCGTCATCGTCTTCTTTGTCGTCGTCGTCTTCATCGTCGTCTTCTTCGTCGGCGTCTTCTTCGTCGTCGTCGTCTTCTTCGTCGTCGTCTTCTTCGTCGTCGTCGTCTTCGTCGTCATCGTCTTCGTCGTCGTCGTCTTCGTCGTCGTCATCTTCGTCGTCGTCGTCTTCGTCGTCGTCGTCTTCGTCGTCGTCTTCTTCGTCGTCGTCGTCTTCGTCGTCGTCTTCTTCGTCGTCGTCTTCTTCGTCGTCGTCTTCTTCGTCGTTGTCTTCTTCGTCGTCGTCGTCTTCGTCGTCGTCTTCGTCGTCGTCTTCTTCGTCGTCTTCTTCGTCGTCGTCGTCTTCGTCGTCTACTTCTTCGTCGTCTTCTTCTTCGTCGTCTTTTTCGTTGTCTTCGTCTTCGTCGTCTTCTTCGTCGTCTTCTTCGTCGTCTTCATCTTCGTCGTCTTCTCCTTCTTCGTCGTCTTCTTCGTCGTCTTCATCTTTGTCATCTTCTTCTTCTTCGTCGTCTTCTTCGTCGTCGTCGTCTTCATCGTCTTATTCTTCTTCATCGTCGTCTTCGTCGTCGTCGTCTTCGTCGTCATCTTCTTCTTCGTCGTCGTCTTCGTCGTCTTCGTCTTCGTCGTCGTCTTCTTCTTCTTCGTCGTCTTCTTCGTCGTCGTCTTCGTCGTCTTATTCTTCTTCGTCGTCGTCTTCGTCGTCGTCGTCTTCATTGTCATCTTCTTCTTCGTCGTCGTCTTCGTCGTCTTCGTCTTCGTCGTCGTCTTCTTCTTCGTCGTCGTCTTCATCGTCGGCGTCGGCGTCGTCGTCGTCGCCGTCGGCGGCGGCGGCGGCGGCGGCGGCGGCGTCGGCGGCGGCGTCGTCGTCGTCATCTTCATCGTCATCTTCTTCTTCGTCGTCGTCTTCGTCGTCTTCGTCTTCGTCGTCGTCTTCTTCTTCGTCGTCGTCTTCATCGTCGTCGTCGTCGTCGTCGTAT
>CM075985.1:27021284-27023784 GCA_038087875.1 Malacoraja senta
TCGTCTTCTTCGTCGTCGTCGTCTTCGTCGTCGTCGTCTTCGTCGTCGTCTTCTTCTTCGTCATCGTCTTCGTCGTCGTCTTCTTCGTCGTCGTCTTCTTCGTCGTCGTCGTCTTCGTCGTCGTCTTCTTCGTCGTCGTCTTCTTCGTCGTCGTCGTCTTCGTCGTCGTCTTCTTCGTCGTCGTCTTTTTCGTTGTCGTCGTCTTCGTCGTCGTCGTCTTCGTCGTCCTCTTCTTCGTCGTCGTCGACTTCGTCGTCGTCGTCTTCGTCGTCGTCTTCTTCGTCGTCGTCGTCTTCGTCGTCGATTTCTTCGTCGTCGTCTTCATCGTCGTCGTCGTCTTCGGCGTCGTCTTCTTCGTCGTTCTCTTCTTCGTCGTCGTCCTCTTCGTCGTCTTCTTCTTCGTCGTCGTCTTCGTCGTCGTCTTCGTCGTCGTCGTCTTCTTCGTCGTCTTCTTCGTCGTCGTCGTCTTCGGCGTCGTCTTCTTCGTCGTCATCTTCTTCATCGTCGTCGTCTTCGTCGTCGTCTTCTTCGTCGTCGTCTTCTTCGTCGTAGTCTTCTTCGTCATCGTCTTCTTCGTCGTCGTCTTCTTCGTCGTCGTCTTCTTCGTCGTCGCCTTCTTCGTCGTCATCGTCTTTGTCGTTGTCGTCTTCGTCGTCGACGTCGTCTTCGTCGTCGTCATCTTCGTCGTCGTCGTCTTCGTCGTCGTCGTCTTCTTCGTCGTCGTCTTCTTCGTCGTCGTCGTCTTCGTCGTCGTCGTCTTCGTCGTCGTCATCTTCGTCGTCGTCTTCTTCGTCGTCGTCGTGTTCGTCATCGTCGTCTTCGTCGTCGTCTTCTTCTTCGTCGTCGTCTTCGTCGCCGTCTTCTTCGTCGTCGTCTTCTTCGTCATCGTCGTCTTCGTCGTCGTCTTCTTCGTCGTCGTCTTCTTCGTCGTCGTCGTCTTCGTCGTCGTCTTCTTCGTCGTCGTCTTCTTCGTCGTCGTCGTCTTCGTCGTCATCATCTTCGTCGTCGTCTTCTTCGTCGTCGTCGTCTTCGTCGTCGTCGTCTTCATTGTCGTCTTCTTCGTCGTCGTCGTCTTCGTCGTCTTCGTCGTCGTCTTCTTCGTCGTCGTCGTCTTCGTCATCGTCTTCTTCGTCGTCGTCTTCTTCGTCGTCGTCGTCTTCGGCGTCGTCTTCTTCGTCGTCGTCTTCTTTGTCGTCGTCGTCTTCGTCGTCGTCTTCTTCGTCGTCGTCTTCTTCTTCGTCGTCGTCTTCGTCGTCGTCTTCTTCGTCGTCGTCTTCTTCGTCGTCGTCGTCTTCGTCGTCGTCGTCTTCGTCGTCGTCTTCTTCATCGTCCTCTTCTTCGTCGTCGTCCTCTTCATCGTCATCTTCTTCTTCGTCGTCGTCTTCGTTGTCGTCTTCGTCGTCGTCTTCTTCGTCGTCGTCTTCTTCGTCGTCGTCGTCTTCGTCGTCGTCTTCTTCGTCGTCGTCTTCTTCGTCGTCGTCATCTTCGTCGTCGTCTTCTTCGTCGTCGTCTTCTTCGTCGTCGTCTTCTTCGTCGTCGTCTTCTTCGTCGTCGTCTTCTTCGTCGTCGTCTTCTTTGTCGTCGTCGTCTTCGTCGTCGTCGTCGTCGTCGTCGTCGTCTTCGTCGTCGTCGTCTTCGTCGTCGTCGTCTTCGTCGTCGTCGTCTTCTTCGTCGTCGTCTTCTTCGTCGTCGTCTTCTTCGTCGTCGTCTTCTTCGTCGTCGTCTTCTTCGTCGTCGTCTTCTTCGTCGTCGTCTTCTTCGTCGTCGTCTTCTTCGTCGTCGTCTTCTTCGTCGTCGTCTTCTTCGTCGTCGTCTTCTTCGTCATCGTCTTCTTCGTCATCGTCTTCTTCGTCGTAGTCTTCTTCGTCGTCGTCTTCTTCGTCGTCATCTACTTCGTCGTCGTATTCTTCTTCGTCGTCTTCTTCGTCGTCGTCTTCTTCGTCGTCGTCTTCTTCGTCGTCGTCTTCTTTGTCGTCGTCGTCTTCGTCGTCGTCTTCTTCGTCGTCGTCTTCTTCTTCGTCGTCGTCTTCATCGTCGTCTTCTTCGTCGTCGTCTTCTTCGTCGTCATCGTCTTCGTCGTCGTCTTCTTCGTCGTCGTCTTCTTCGTCGTCATCTTCTTCGTCGTCGTCTTCTTCGTCGTCCTCTTCTTCGTCGTCGTCTTCTTCATCGTCGTCTTCTGCGTCGTCGTCTTCTTCGTCGTCGTCTTCTTCGTCTTCGTCGTCTTCGTCGTCGTCTTCTACGTCGTCGTCGTCTTCGTCGTCATCGTCTTCGTCGTCGTCTTCTTCGTCGTCGTCGTCTTCGTCGTCGTCGTCTTCGTCGTCGTCTTCTTCGTCGTCGTCGTCTTCGTCGTCTTCGTCTTCGTCGTCGTCTTCTTCGTCGTCGTCTTCTTCGTCGTCGTCGTCTTCGTCGTCGTCGTCTTAGGCGTCGTCGTCTTCGTCGTCGTCTTCTTCGTCGTCGTCGTCTTCGTCGTCGTCGTCTTCGTCGTCGTCTTCTTCGTCGT
>CM075985.1:27033784-27041284 GCA_038087875.1 Malacoraja senta
TTCGTCGTCGTCTTCTTCGTCGTCGTCTTCTTCGTCGTCGTCTTCTTCGTCGTCGTCTTCTTCGTCGTCGTCTTCTTCGTCGTCGTCTTCTTCGTCGTCGTCTTCTTCGTCGTCGTCTTCTTCGTCGACGTCTGCTTCGTCATCATCTTCTTCGTCGTCGTCTTCTTCGTCGTCGTCTTCTTCGTCGTCGTCTTCTTCGTCGTCGTCTTTTTCGTCGTCGTCTTCTTCGTCGTCGTCATCTTCGTCGTCGTCTTCTTCGTCGTCGTCGTCTTCTTCGTCGTCGTCTTCTTCGTCGTCGTTCTCTTCGTCGTCGTCTTCTTCGTCGTCGTCTACTTCGTCGTCCTCTTCTTCGTCGTCGTCGTCTTCGTCGTCGTCTTCTTCGTCGTCGTCTTCTTCGTCGTCGTCTTCTTCGTCGTCGTCTTCTTCATCGTCTTCTACTTCGTCGTCGTCTTCTTCGTCGTCGTCTTCTTCGTCGTCGTCTTCTTCGTCGTCGTCTTCTTCGTCGTCGTCGTCTTCGTCGTCGTCTTCTTCGTCGTCGTCTTCTTCGTCGTCGTCTTCTTCGTCGTCGTCTTCTTCGTCGTCATCTTCTTCGTCGTCGTCTTCTTCGTCGTCGTCTTCTTCGTCGTCGTCTTCTTCGTCGTCGTCGTCTTCGGCGTCGTCTTCTTCGTCGTCGTCTTCTTCATCGTCTTCGTCGTCGTCTTTGTCGTCGTCTTCTTCGTCGTCGTCTTCTTCGTCGTCATCGCCTTCGTCGTCGTCTTCTTCTTCGTCGTCTTCTTCGTCGTCGTCGTCTTCGTCGTCGTCTTCTTCGTCGTCGTCTTCTTTGTCGTCGTCGTCTTCGTCGTCGTCGTCTTCGTCGTCGTCGTCTTCGTCTTCGTCGTCGTCTTCTTCGTCGTCGTCGTCTTCGTCGTCATCGTCTTCGTCGTCGTCGTCTTCGTCGTCGTCTTCTTCGTCGTCGTCGTCTTCGTCGTCGTCTTCTTCGTCGTCGTTGTCTTCGTCGTCGTCTTCTTCGTCGTCGTCGTCTTCGTCGTCGTCGTCTTCGTCGTCGTCGTCTTCGTCATCGTTTTCTTCGTCGTCGTCGTCTTCGTCGTCGTCGTCTTCGTCGTCGACTTCTTCGTCGTCGTCTTCTTCGTCGTCGTCTTCTTCGTCGTCGTCTTCTTCGTCGTCGTCTTCTTCGTCGTCGTCTTCTTCGTCGTCTTCTGCTTCGTCGTCGTCTTCTTCGTCGTCGTCTGCTTCGTCGTCGTCTTCTTCATCATCGTCTTCTTCGTCGTCGTCTTCTTCGACGTCATCTTCTTCGTCGTCGTCTTCTTCGTCGTCGTCTTCATCATCGTCGTCGTCTTCGTCGTCGTCTTCTTCGTCGTCGTCTTCTTCGTCGTCGTCTTCTTCGTCGTCGTCTTCTTCGTCGTCGTCTTCTTCGTCGTCGTCTTCTTCGTCGTCGTCGTCTTCGGCGTCGTCTTCTTCGTCGTCCTCTTCTTCGTCGTCTTCGTCGTCGTCATCTTCGTCGTCGTCGTCTTCTTCGTCGTCGTCTTCTTCGTCGTCGTCTTCTTCGTCGTCGTCTTCTTCGTCGTCGTCTTCTTCGTCGTCGTCTTCTTCGTCGTCGTCTTCTTCGTCGTCGTCTTCTTCGTCGTCGTCTACTTCGTCGTCGTCTTCTTCGTCGTCGTCTTCTTCGTCGTCGTATTCTTCGTCGTCGTCTTCTTCGTCGTCGTCTTCTTCGTCGTCGTCTTCTTCGTCGTCGTCTTCTTCGTCGTCGTCTTCTTCGTCGTCCTCTTCTTCGTCATCGTCTTCTTCGTCGTCGTCTTCTTCGTCGTCGTCTTCTTCGTCGTCGTCTTCTTCGTCCTCGTCTTCTTCGTCCTCGTCTTCTTCGTCGTCGTCGTCTTCGGCGTCGTCTTCTTCGTCGTCCTCTTCTTCGTCGTCTTCGTCGTCGTCGTCTTCGTCGTCGTCGTCTTCTTCGTCGTCGCCTTCTTCGTCGTCGTCTTCTTCGTCGTCGTCTTCTTCGTCGTCGTCTTCTTCGTCGTCGTCTTCTTCGTCGTCGTCTTCTTCGTCGTCGTCTTCTTCGTCGTCGTCTTCTTCGTCGTCGTCTTCTTCGTCGTCGTCTTCTTCGTCGTCGTCTTCTTCGTCGTCGTCTTCTTCGTCGTCGTCTTCTTCGTCGTCGTCTTCTTCGTCGTCGTCTTCTTCGTCGTCCTCTTCTTCGTCGTCTTCTTCTTCGTCGTCGTCTTCTTCGTCGTCGTCTTCTTCGTCGTCGTCTGCTTCGTCGTCGTCTTCTTCGTCGTCGTCTTCTTCGTCGTCGTCTTCTTCGTCGTCGTCTTCTTCGTCGTCGTCTTTTTCGTCGTCGTCTTCTTCGTCGTCGTCATCTTCGTCGTCGTCTTCTTCGTCGTCGTCGTCTTCTTCGTCGTCGTCTTCTTCGTCGTCGTCTTCTTCGTCGTCGTCTTCTTCGTCGTCGTCTACTTCGTCGTCGTCTTCTTCGTCGTCGTCGTCTTCGTCGTCGTCTTCTTCGTCGTCGTCTTCTTCGTCGTCGTCTTCTTCGTCGTCGTCTTCTTCGTCGTCGTCTACTTCGTCGTCGTTTTCTTCGTCGTCGTCTTCTTCGTCGTCGTCTTCTTCGTCGTCGTCTTCTTCGTCGTCGTCGTCTTCGTCGTCGTCTTCTTCGTCGTCGTCTTCTTCGTCGTCGTCTTCTTCGTCGTCGTCTTCTTCGTCGTCGTCTTCTTCGTCGTCGTCTTCTTCGTCGTCGTCTTCTTCGTCGTCGTCTTCTTCGTCGTCCTCTTCTTCGTCGTCGTCTTCTTCGTCGTCGTCTTCTTCGTCGTCATCTACTTCGTCGTCGTCTTCTTCGTCGTCGTCTTCTTCGTCGTCGTCTTCTTCGTCGTCGTCTTCTTCGTCGTCGTCTTCTTCGTCCTCGTCTTCTTCGTCGTCGTCGTCTTCGTCGTCGTCTTCTTCGTCGTCGTCTTCTTCGTCGTCGTCTTCTTCGTCGTCGTCTTCTTCGTCGTCGTCTTCTTCGTCGTCGTCTTCTTCGTCGTCGTCTTCTTCGTCGTCGTCTTCTTCGTCGTCGTCTACTTCGTCGTCGTCTACCTCGTCGTCGTCTTCTTCGTCGTCGTCTTCTTCATCGTCGTCTTCTTCGTCGTCGTCTACTTCGTCGTCGTCTTCTTCGTCGTCGTCTTCTTCGTCGTCGTCTTCTTCGTCGTCGTCTTCTTCGTCGTCGTCTTCTTCGTCGTCGTCTTCTTCGTCGTCGTCTTCTTCGTCGTCGTCGTCTTCGGCGTCGTCTTCTTCGGCGTCGTCTTCTTCGTCGTCTTCGTCGTCGTCTTCGTCGTCGTCGTCTTCTTCGTCGTCGTCTTCTTCGTCGTCGTCTTCTTCGTCCTCGTCTTCTTCGTCGTCGCCTTCTTCGTCGTCGCCTTCTTCGTCGTCGTCTTCTTCGTCGTCGTCTTCTTCGTCGTCGTCTTCTTCGTCGTCGTCTTCTTCGTCGTCGTCTTCTTCGTCGTCGTCTTCTTCGTCGTCGTCTTCTTCGTCGTCGTCTTCTTCGTCGTCGTCTTCTTCCTCGTCGTCTTCTTCGTGGTCGTCTTCTTCGTCGTCGTCTTCTTCGTCGTCGTCTTCTTCGTCGTCGTCTTCTTCGTCGTCGTCTTCTTCGTCGTCGTCTGCTTCGTCGTCGTCTTCTTCGTCGTCGTCTTCTTCGTCGTCGTCTTCTTCGTCGTCGTCTTCTTCGTCGTCGTCTTCTTCGTCGTCGTCTACTTCGTCGTCGTCTTCTTCGTCGTCGTCTTCTTCGTCGTCGTCTTCTTCGTCGTCGTCTTATTCGTCGTCGTCGTCTTCGTCGTCGTCTTCTTCGTCGTCGTCTTCTTCGTCGTCGTCTTCTTCGTCGTCGTCTTCTTCGTCGTCGTCTTCTTCGTCGTCGTCTTCTTCGTCGTCGTCTTATTCGTCGTCGTCTTCTTCGTCGTCCTCTTCTTCGTCGTCGTCTTCTTCGTCGTCGTCTTCTTCGTCGTCGTCTACTTCGTCGTCGTCTGCTTCGTCGTCGTCTGCTTCGTCGTCGTCTTCTTCGTCGTCGTCTTCTTCGTCGTCGTCTTCTTCGTCGTCGTCTTCTTCGTCCTCGTCTTCTTCGTCGTCTTCTACTTCGTCGTCGTCTTCTTCGTCGTCGTCTTCTTCGTCGTCGTCTTCTTCGTCGTCGTCGTCTTCGGCGTCGTCTTCTTCGTCGTCGTCTTCTTCGTCGTCGTCTTCGTCGTCGTCTTCTTCGTCGTCGTCTTCTTCGTCGTCGTCTTCTTCGTCGTCGTCGCCTTCATCGTCGTCTTCTTCGTCGACGTCTTCGTCGTCGTCGTCTTTGTCGTCGTCCTCTTCGTCGTCGTCTTCTTCGTCGTCGTCGTCTTCGTCGTCGTCGTCTTCGTCGTCGTCGTCTTCGTCGTCGTCTTCTTCGTCGTCGTCGTCTTCGTCGTCGTCGTCTTCGTCGTCGTCTTCTTCGTCGTCGTCGTCTTCGTCGTCGTCTTCTTCGTCGTCGTCTGCTTCGTCGTCGTCTTCTTCGTCGTGGTCTTCTTCGTCGTCGTCGTCTTCGTCGTCGTCTTCTTCGTCGTCATCTTCTTCGTCGTCTTCTTCGTCGTCGTCTTCTTCGTCGTCGTCTTCTTCGTCGTCGTCTTCTTCGTCGTCGTTTTCTTCGTCGTCGTCTTCTTCGTCGTCGTCTTCTTCGTCGTCGTCTTCTTCGTCGTCGTCTTCTTCGTCGTCGTCTTCTTCGTCGTCGTCTTCTTCGTCGTCGTCTTCTTCGTGGTCGTCTTCTTCGTCGTCGTCTTCTTCGTCGTCGTCTTCTTCGTCGTCGTCGTCTTCGGCGTCGTCTTCTTCGGCGTCGTCTTCTTCGTCGTCTTCGTCGTCGTCTTCGTCGTCGTCGTCTTCTTCGTCGTCGTCTTCTTCGTCGTCGTCTTCTTCGTCGTCGTCTTCTTCGTCGTCGCCTTCTTCGTCGTCGTCTTCTTCGTCGTCGTCTTCTTCGTCGTCGTCTTCTTCGTCGTCGTCTTCTTCGTCGTCGTCTTCTTCGTCGTCGTCTTCTTCGCCGTCGTCTTCTTCGCCGTCGTCTTCTTCGTCGTCGTCTTCTTCGTCGTCGTCTTCTTCGTCGTCGTCTTCTTCGTCGTCGTCTTCTTCGTCGTCGTCTTCTTCGTCGTCGTCTTCTTCGTCGTCGCCTTCTTCGTCGTCGTCTTCTTCGTCGTCGTCTTCTTCGTCGTCGTCTTCTTCGTCGTCGTCTTCTTCGTCGTCGTCTTCTTCGTCGTCGTCTTCTTCGTCGTCGTCTTCTTCGCCGTCGTCTTCTTCGCCGTCGTCTTCTTCGTCGTCGTCTTCTTCGTCGTCGTCTTCTTCGTCGTCGTCTTCTTCGTCGTCGTCTTCTTCGTCGTCGTATTCTTCGTCGTCGTCTTCTTCGTCGTCGTCTGCTTCGTCGTCGTCTTCTTCGTCGTCGTCTTCTTCGTCGTCGTCTTCTTCGTCGTCGTCTTCTTCGTCGTAGTCTTCTTCGTCGTCGTCTTCTTCGTCGTGGTCTTCTTCGTCGTCGTCGCCTTCATCGTCGTCTTCTTCATCGTCGTCGTCTTCGTCGTCGTCGTCTTCGTCGTCGTCTTCTTCGTAGTCGTCTTCTTCGTCGTCGTCGTCTTCGTCGTCGTCGTCTTCGTCGTCGTCTTCTTCATCGTCGTCTTCGTCGTCGTCTTCTTCGTCGTCATCGTCTTCGTCGTCGTCTTCTTCGTCGTCGTCGTCTTCGTCGTCGTCGTCTTCGTCGTCGTCGTCTTCGTCGTCGTCTTCTTCGTCGTCATCGTCTTCGTCGTCGTCATCTTCGTCGTCGTCTTCTTCGTCGTCGTCGTCTTCGTCGTCGTCTTCTTCGTCGTCGTCGTCTTCGTCGTCATCGTCTTCGTCGTCGTCTTCTTTGTCGTCGTCGTTTTCGTCGTCGTCTTCTTCGTCGTCGTCTTCTTCGTCGTCGTCGTCTTCGTCGTCGTCTTCTTCGTCGTCGTCTTCTTCGCCATCGTAGTCTTCGGCGTCGTGTTCTTCGTCGTCGTCTTCTTCGTCGTCGTCGTCTTCGTCGTCGTCTTCTTCGTCGTCGTCTTCTTCGTCGTCGTCTTCTTCGTCGTCGTCTTCTTCGTTATCGTCTTCTTCGTCGTCGACTTCTTCGTCGTCGTCTTCTTCGTCGTCGTCGTCTTCGTCGTCGTCGTCTTCGTCGTCGTCTTCTTCGTCGTCGTCGTCTTCGTCGTCGTCGTCGTCTTCGTCGTCGTCGTCTTCTTCGTCGTCGTCCTCTTCGTCGTCGTCGTCTTCGTCGTCGTCTTCGTCGTCTTCTTCGTTGTCTTCTTCGTCGTCTTCGTCTTCGTCATCTTCTTCTTCTCCGTCGTCTTCTTCATCGTCTTCGTCTTCGTCGTCTTCTTCTTCTTCGTCGTCTTCTTCGTCGTCTACGTCTTCGTCGTCTTCTTCTTCTTCGTCGTCTTCTTCGTCGTCTTCGTCTTCATCGTCTTCTTCGTCGTCTTCGTCTTCGTCGTCTTCTTCTTCTTCGTCGTCTTCTTCGTCGTCGTCTTCTTCGTCGTCTTCTTCTTCGTCGTCGTCTTGTTCGTCGTCGTCTTGTTCGTCGTCTTCTTCTTCTTCGTCGTCTTCTTCGTCGTCTTCGTCTTCGTCGTCGTCTTCATCTTCGTCGTCGTCTTCTTCGTCGTCGTCTTCTTCGTCGTCGTCTTCTTCGTCGTCGTCTTCTTCGTCGTCGTCTTCTTCGGCGTCGTCTTCTTCGTCGTCGTCTTCGTCGTCGTCGTCTTCGTCGTCGTCGTCTTCATCGTCGACTTCGTCTTCTTCGTCGTCTTCTTCGTCGTCTTCTTCGTCGTCGTCTTCGTCTTCTTCGTCGTCTTCTTCTTCGTCTTCTTCTTCTTCTTCTTCTTCTTCTTCTTCTTCTTCTTCTTCTTCTTCGTCTTCTTCTTCTTCTTCTTCTTCTTCTTCTTCGTCTTCTTCGTCTTCGTCTTCTTCTTCTTCTTCTTCTTCGTCTTCGTCTTCATCTTCGTCTTCGTCGTCTTCTTCGTCGTCGTCGTCATCTTCGTCTTCATCTTCGTCGTCTTCTTCGTCGTCGTCGTCTTCGTCTTCGTCTTCGTCGTCTTCTTCGTCGTCGTCGTCGTCTTCGTCATCTTCGTCTTCGTCGTCTTCTTTGTCGTCGTCGTCTTCGTCGTCTTCTTCGTCGTCTTCTTCGTCGTCGTCGTCTTCGTCAACTTCTTCTTCGTCGTCTTCTTCATCGTCGTCGTCTTCGTCGTCTTCTTCTTCATCGTATTCATCGTCGTTGTCGACTTCGTCGTCTTCTTCTTCGTCGTCTTCTTCGTTGTCGTCGTCTTCGTCGTCTTCTTCATCGTCTTCGTCTTCGTCGTCTTCTTCTTCTTCGTCGTCTTCTTCGTCGTCTTCGTCTTCGTCGTCTTCTTCTTCTTCGTCGTCTTCTTCGTCGTCTTCGTCTTCGTCGTCTTCTTCTTCTTCGTCGTCTTCTTCGTCGTCTTCGTCTTCGTCGTCTTCTTCATCGTCTTCGTCTTCGTCGTCTTCTTCTTCTTCATCGTCTTCTTC
>CM075985.1:27046284-27049293 GCA_038087875.1 Malacoraja senta
CTTCATCTTCGTCGTCGTCTTCTTCTACGTCATCTTCTTCTTCATCGTCTTCTTCTTCGTCATCTTCTTCTTCGTCTTCTTCTTCTTCTTCTTCGTCTTCTTCTTCGTCGTCTTCTTCTTCGTCGTCTTCTTCTTCGTCGTCTTCTTCTTCGTCGTCTTCTTCTTCGTCGTCTTCTTCTTCGTCATCTTCTTCTTCGTCGTCTTCTTCTTCGTCGTCTTCTTCTTCGTCGTCTTCTTCTTCGTCATCTTCTTCGTCGTCGTCTTCTTGGGGTGTCAAATGGGATAGTGGAGGATGGAGTTAAAGGGAAAGGGTTTCTTAAATGTGTGAGCGTAGAGACAGAGGGGTGTAAAATGAGGGTAGAAGCAATAGGTAGCAAGGTGAAAAGTAAAAGTGGCTGGCAGACAAAACCAGGGCAAAAATCAAAAAGGGCCACTTTTCAACATAATTGTATAAGGGGTAAGAGTGTTGTAAAAACAAGCCTGAAGGCTTTGTGTGTCAATGCAAGGAGCATTCGTAATAAGGTGGATGAGTTGAACGTGCAGATAGCTATTAATGATTATGATATAGTTGGGATCACGGAGACATGGCTCCAGGGTGACCAAGGCTGGGAGCTGAACGTCCAGGGATATTCAATATTCAGGAGGGATAGAGAGAAAGGAAAAGGAGGTGGGGTAGCGTTGCTGATTAGAGAGGAGATTAACGCAATGGAAAGGAAGGACATTAGTTTCGAGGATGTGTAATAGGTATGGGTAGAGCTGCGAAACACTAAGGGGCAGAAAACGCTGGTGGGTGTTGTGTACAGGCCACCTAACAGTAGTAGTGAAGTAGGAGATGGTATCAAACATGAAATTAGAAATGCGTGCGACATAGGCAAAACAGTTATAATGGGTGACTTCAATCTACATATAGATTGGGTGAATCAATTTGGCAGGGGTGCTGAGGAAGAGGATTTCTTGGAATGTATGCGGGATAGTTATCTAAATCAACATGTAGAGGAACCAACGAGAGAGCAGGCTATTTTAGACTGGGTATTGAGTAATGAGGAAGGGTTAGTTAGCAGTCTTGTTGTACGTGCCCCCTTGGGCAAGAGTGACCATAATATGGTTGAGTTCTTCATTAGGATGGAGAGTGACATTGTTAATTCAGAAACAATGGTTCTGAACTTAAAGAAAGGTAACTTTGAGGGTATGAGATGTAAATTGGCCAAGATTGACTGGCAATTAGTTCTAAAAGGGTTGACGGTGGATATGCAATGGAAAACATTTAAAGACTGCATGGATGAACTACAAAAATTGTTCATCCCAGTTTGGCAAAAGAATAAATCAGGGAAGGTAGTGCATCCGTGGATAACAAGGGAAATCAGGGATGGTATCACAGCGAAGGATGATGCGTACAAATTAGCCAGAAAAAGCAGAAATTCAGAGACCAGCAGAGGAGGACAAAGGGCTTAATTAGGAAAGGAAAAATAGATTATGAAAGAAAACTGGCAGGGAACATAAAAACTGACTGCAAAAGTTTTTATAGATATGTGAAAAGAAAGAGATTAGTTAAAACAAATGTAGGTCCCTTGCAGTCAGAAACAGGTGAGTTGATCATGGGGAACAAGGATATGGCGGACCAATTCAATAACTACTTTGGTTCCGTCTTCACTAAGGAAGACATAAATAATTTGCCGGAAATAGCAGGGGACCGCGGGTCAAAGGAGTTGGAGGAATTGGGTGAAATCCAGGTTAGTCGGGAAGTGGTGTTGGGTAAATTGAATGGATGAAAGGCCGATAAATCCCCAGGGCCAGATAGGCAGCATCCCAGAGTACTTAAGGAAGTAGCTCCAGAAATAGTGGATGCATTAGTAACAATCTTTCAAAACTCATTAGATTCTGGAGTAGTTCCTGAGGATTGGCGGGTAGCAAACGTAACCCCACTTTTTAAGAAGGGAGGGAGAGAGAAAACGGGGAATTACAGACCAGTTAGTCTAACGTCGGTAGTGGGGAAACTGCTAGAGTCAGTTATTAAAGATGGGATAGCAGCACATTTGGAAAGTGGTGAAATCATTGGACAAAGTCAGCATGGATTTACGAAAGGTAAATTATGTCTGACGAATCTTATATAATTTTTCGAGGATGTAACTAGTAGCAGGGATAGGGGAGAACCAGTGGATGTGGTGTATCTGGACTTCCAGAAGGCATTAGTATACAAACTTAAAGCACATGGCATTGGGGGTTCAGTTTTGATGTGGATAGAGAACTGGCTGGCAAACAGGAAGCAAAGAGTAGGAGTAAACGGGTCCTTTTCACAATGGCAGGCAGTGACTAGTGGGGTACCGCAAGGCTCAGTGCTGGGACCCCAGCTATTTACAATATATATTAATGAACTGGATGATGGAATTGAAGGCAATATCTCCACGTTTGCGGATGACACTAAGCTGGGGGGCAGTGTTAGCTGTGAGGAGGATGCTAGGAGACTGCAAGGTGACTTGGGTAGGCTGGGTGAGAGGGCAAATGTTTGGCAGATGCAGTATAATGTGGATTAATGTGAGGTTATCCATTTTGGTGGCAAAAACAGGCAAGCAAACTATTATCTAAATGGTGGCCGACTAGGAAAAGGGGAGATGCAGCGACACCTGGGTGTCATGGTACACCAGTCATTGAAAGTAGGCATGCAGTTGCAGCAGGCAGTGAAGAAAGCGAATGGTATGTTAGCTTTCATAGCAAAAGGATTTGAGTATAGGAGCAGGGAGGTTCTACTGCAGTTGTACAGGGTCTTGGTGAGACCACACCTGGAGTATTGCGTACAGTTTTGGTCTCCAAATCTGAGGAAGGACATTATTGCCATAGAGGGAGTGCAGAGAAGGTTCACCAGACTGATTCCTGGGATGTCAGGACTGTCTTATGAAGAAAGACTGGATAGACTTGATTTATACTCTCTAGAATTTAGGAGATTGAGAGGGGACTCTTATAGAAACGTACCAAAATTCTTATGGGGTTGGACAGGCTAGATGCAGGAAGATT